>OZ029917.1:21066487-21666487 GCA_964023275.1 Norana najaformis
CACCGAGGACACAGGAATAGGTCTCCATTTGAATCAGTTGTATGGATCGATGGAGGAGGCGAATGGTCGGCTTGGAACGAAACCACTGAGTCAGTTAACTTGAACAGTTCTTACTGTACATGACAGATATGATGTTTACTCAGAAAGATAATATGATCTTTTCGTCATTCGAAATCATGTAGGCAAACATTCCATCGTAATCGTTGCTTCCATCATTCGGTTTCTGCATGGGAAGCAGAATCACCTAGATGCAGCAGCAGGAAAATCCTTCGACAGGAAATCATTCTGTCCATCACAACATGCGATTCCATTTCAGTTTAGAAAGCCCGACTCTGCGTTTGGAGTGGAGACTGATAATCATTATCAGTCATTTCCTTATCATCAGCCCTATATAGAACGACACCACACACACGCACACACATACGCGCGCGCGTGCACACACAACACACACACACGTATGTGTGTGTTTGTGTGACGGCTACTATGACTAATATATTAAATGTAGGCCTATACATATATATATAGATAGATTTTATGAATGCTGTCTATCTAATTTCCGGAATACATTCACTTTTCCAGGATAGATAGAAATCAGCGAAATCAAATCAAACTGCAGAATGAGTCTCGTCCATGTTATCTATCCAGCCTTTGTTAGTAAGTAAGTAAACTATACTGGTGTTTATATACATGTAGGCCTACTTACGGGTCCACTTTAAATCCTGCCACGGTACCCATATAGATCGCATATGGTACCCTTATAGGACCCATGCATATGGGTCTAATCAACTGTTTACGAGCATGTTGGCTTGGACGAGAGTGACAGGCTCTTTTTGCACCTTGAAGCAAAGAAGAATCACAATAAGATATTCTGCTTTGTTCGTTGGACCAGAGTGTTTCGTACATAAGATGCCGGCCCCAAAAAGGAATTCTTACTGCATCCCAAACCTAAATACGACCTCTCGGACCATTATAAACAATATACTTTTCCAAATCCACTCTAAGCCCCATTATTATTATTATTATTATTATTATTATTATTATTATTATTTTGCGTTCATTACGCTTGCGAGGTCAGAGGTCAGTAAATCTAATCTGAGACGAGAAGCAATTGTGAGTGAAGGACTTGCTCTTGGTCCCTACACAGTAACCATCTCAAGGAAGACTCGAACCTGTACTCTCCGCGGTACAAGCCGAGCGCCCTATCCAATCAGCTACTGTGCCCCATGCAAAAAAAATTCATTTGTAAGACCCGTGGTTGCAAAGATCCTATTAGACATGGGTTCTTGTCTTTATTAATACAGAGTTTAGCATTCATGCGGAGTGCAAGCGATGGAAGGCTATAGATGCCTCGTTCGTCCCATCACAATAGATAAGGTATACACTTATATGGGTCGGAAAAGAATAATTGGACACAAGTTTATGCATGGGAGACTCTTGGTATATGGCTGGGTAAGGCAAAACAGCGCTAGTTAAAATAATCATAATTCAATCCCACTGAGGTAAGTCAAGGTAAAGTAATCAAAGACAAGGTGAAATATAATCTGGATCTATCAGACGCACTCGAAATTAAGCTACCAAGAATTAAGGAAGCCTCTATAAAATTCGTGAAACTTATATTATGAGATTTATGAAGCGCAAGTTAATATGACTAGATACACCGCAAACGCACTTTATGTAGCGCATCTGCGCTATATATATGCATTATATATATATTAATGAAATTTATGCTTAGGTGCTGTATATGAACGTGCACATGTGCATCCTTCAGTTCAAAGTTTTCATGGACTGACTGCAGCCCTTTAAGGAACTAAGGCGCTCACAATATTTATATGGCGCCACTATGAATTCGGTTACTGCAACCGGAATATGCAAGACCACTAAGCCTACCAGTACTAATCTTTAGTCTTGATAATGAGCTTAAGATAGGAGCTCACATTTCGCTATGACCCAATAAAGAATAGGAGAGACGTCGAGCTAGTTGACCCCGCCGAGGTCAATTATCGGCTCAAGTCCACTTATTCTAAAGCTGAAGATAACCAAGAAACTCAGCATTATATATATATATATATATATATATATTACAGTTATATATAGAAGTCATATATATTGGCTGCCATGTGTATGTGGTATATGTATATGTATACGTTGTATGTGAATTCTCTCAATGGCGTGCTCCCTGTCTGTTTCTTCCTGCATGTGTCTGCTTATTTCTTATGTTTCTCTCTCTCTCTTTCTCTCTCTCTCTCTCTCTCTTTCTGTCTCTCTGTCTCAGTCTCTGTCTTTCTGTCTCTCTGTCTCCCTTTCTCTCTGCATGCCAATGCATGGAATTAAGTCTTTAAATCAGCGATTGCAACTTCAGAAATAATTACAATGTACAAATAAAAGGAGAACTGTATGCGCGGACGCCGACAGCAGTTCTGTGACTTCTCAGTGACATTGAGAGGAGCAGAACCATAACGGATCTCACGAGCCATAGCAGCAGCTGCCTCCATCTACTCACAGTCCCCAGACCCTGCTTTCTCCCTCTCCCTCTCCCTCGCTTCGACCGCAGCGCACGGCTTCCCTGGACGATGACGAGGGTCCCTCGCGCTGAATTCTTCGCTTGAAATCGGCTACCACACAGTTCTAGCAGGTAATCGCTAGCGATAACAGGCAGGCAGGCGAGTCAGGCAGACAGTCGGGCCGATTATTCGAGAGCGAACGGACCAATTGCTCACCGTCTGGGCAGAACTAGCCTAATTCAATCGTGGATCGGCAAACGGTTTGCATGACTTAGAAGCGATCTCACACTCGAAACAAAAACCTAACCGAGGCCGAGTCAAGAGCCATTCGACTCACGAGGAGGAGATTCGCTGACATACCGACACGAGTCAAGAAATCGACAGCCCTTCGTTGAATCCGTCGTTGTTTCTTACGGTCGATTTTGTTACGACAGGTCGCTGAAGTATTCCGTAGTTGTCCAAAGGGATTATAATTATATCCGCCGGTTATACAATCGCACGAAATAACCCTGAGGCGATCTAACTTCAAGGGTCTTTGTTATTTTCTGAAGTTTCGCTTCTTTTCAGTGCTACTAGTAGGCCTAGTTGTGCTCTTAAAGAAAGCGGTAAATTCAAAGCAGCTGCAAGCAGTCATGAGGAAAACGGTTGCAGCGAACTTCAGTAGGAGGTGTTCAATGTGGAGGACGATTCAGAAGACTCTGTTGGTGGCTGCTCTCCTGTCAGCCTACTTACTAGCATCGGCTCAAAGGCCTCAACTCGTTTTTCACGACACCAGGCAAAGTGAGGCAGAACAAGAAATAACTCTATAACTCTAATAGTAATTTAGCATCATACTTATATAGCGTCATTAGTAGAAGCGCTCAAAATTATGTAAAACGTTTTAGGGGTGACGTATGCGCTGATTTTCACGAGAGTGATGATCTCTTTGTAGCTTTATTATCACACCTTAGTAGATGCAAATTCTAACAGCATAGCCATTATCGTTATAGCGAAATTAGTTTTTCGTATTATTTTCCTAATAGTTATCACTGTTAATAAAATCTATATGATACTTTTCTTCATTTGATCTCCGCCGTTTTTAGGTGTTTTAGCTTTAGTCATGTCTTCATATTTGTTGAAGCCGTCCTAGTCAGACCATCATTATTCTCGTCTTTGAATCATTTAGCTTGTCACTCGGTTTAGTCCTAAGTTTGCATTGGCTTGCATTGCTTTAAAAGACCGCGAATAATTAATTCACGTGAATAAGTCATCTCACATTTATGTGGCGCCTTTTTGGAACTTTGTCGGAGCTTGATGGTGTTTTTGACATGACGGCGATTGTGTGCATATACGATATATAGCTTGACAAATACAATACAATACGATGAGCGAAGAAGAATTTCTTATATCACTGAATCTGACTTTGCAGACGAGTTCGCCCGTGCGCTGGACAGCTACGAAGTTGTCAGTCCTGCCAAAGTGCACGAGAGTGGCGTCCATTTGTTGGACCACGTCACCCACCACTTGCGACCGGATAACAGGCGCCGGAAGCGAAGAAGCGCTGCATTCCTGGAAGAAGAAGATGGCGACTACGGCGAGAACGACAGTCGAGTTCACTACAAGGTCACGGTCGATGGAGAGGAACTGCACCTGGAACTGACGCCAAACGACGACCTGTTCGCACCTGGATTAGTCGTCGAACGCAGGAGGAGGAGTACGGCGCAGGGTGGAAAAGGAATGAGTCATGGAGACGCTCGGGTGGAAAGGATCACTCACAATAAGTGCCACTTCGAGGGAAAGGTCAGAGGTCAACCGGAATCAAAAGTCGCCTTAGCAACCTGTGATGGATTGGTAAGTAAGATAGTTTTGGTTTCTAGTTTCTTCTTTTGGATATGGTTTACAGCGACATCGACATATACCTTGTATGTTATAATGGACTTTGGAGAATTTGTCGTGTCTTGTCCTTTTCCGTCTTCGAGCGGAGGGTTGGCTGTACCACTGACAATTTCATTCCACTTGATTCTGGTCCTTATCTTTCAGTAGCTGGTCGATCAACAGCTTAGTCCACAACTTCGTGTTGTCGATTCATGTCATCTTAGGTCCTTCCTCGTTTGCCTGCCCCAGAAGTTGCGCCTTTGGTGATCTCCTTCTTCAGGCAATCTCCATCCTACAGGAATTCCTACAGGAATTACTGTTTTCAAATTAGATTCAAGAATAAGACAACATTATAAGACAAAATCAATATAGACACTATCACGATCATGATCATAACCATGATCACAGTCATTTTCCTTCTCCTCCTCCTTCCCCCTCCTCCTCTACATCCTCTTCGTCCTCATCATCCTGCATGCTGGACCTTATCATCAGTTTCTTACGCCAACCATTTGGCAGCAGTGGGTGCAATGATCTCCACTCTTAGCCAAATCTAAAGCTGTTGTCACGGGATGAAGTACGAATTGATAGCCTGAAATAAATACATGCGCTTGAGGTTTCTTAACATCAAAAAGTTATATTGCTAATGTGAAATTAATGCATATGCTATCTAATAACTTTTAACATTAATTAGGCGGATGCGTTAACATTATAGTATTAGCCCATTTAGTGACCTGATCTATATAAAAAGGCACACGACCTATATTTTTATCACCTATCTTACGCTTATATATATATATATATATATATATATATATATATATATATATATATATATATATATATATATATATATATATATATATATATATATATATATATATATATATATATATATATATATATATATATATATATATATATATATATATATATATATATATATATATATATATATGATCCAATATTTGTGCCATACACGAATGAGCGATGGCGGTTACGCAACTAACGTATTGGAAGAATGCAGGGCAATACTTACGCAGTTACCGATGCTTTGTTAAAGCAGTTTGTCGGCACAGATTGGTAAAGGTTCGCTGCTATTGATGAAAACAATACTCAGAGATTAACTGAATAATCAGCCAATACGAATGAGTCTTAATTGGTGGGAGGATCGTAATCGGCAAACAATAGCTGTAGCTCGTGTCGCCGCTAAGGCTCGCGCCTAGGGACGCGAATCGCATGAGACATTGTCATCGTCACGTATTCACGAGTCAGAACAATTAACAATGCGCCGGTCGACTTTGTCACGTCTCATCGCCCATATATGGTCTAAGGCTGGTCACCTTGAATGGGTGGAGCTCAGGATTTTTTTGCAAATTTACCAGAGACGGTCTAAGGCTGGTCACCTTGAATGGGTGGAGCTCAGGATTTTTTTGCAAATTTACCAGAGACGGTCAAGGCTGGTCACCTTGAATGGGTGGAGCTCAGGATTTTTTCAAATTTACCAGAAGCGCATGAAGTAGGCAATGGGTTGTGACCATTCATCCAATTGTTCCCCCACCATTTGCAAGAGCATCTCTGAGCTGGAATTTACTCTATTCCTTGTAATATGGGCCCCTTGATTGTCTGGTGGATTCCTGTACTCTTAAACCCCTCTTAGACCGGAAAACTATCTATTCACTCAGCGGGGGAGATGTATAATAATGCAATCTTGTTTTCGACACTGCAAGCGGCGACATTCATCTCAGTCGAGTTTTACGATGTTTTTAAGGCGGCCTAATAATCTATCATCCGCCCTCCCCTTCCTCCCTCCCTTCCTCCCTCCCTTCACCCCTCCATCCCCAGCGCTACCACCGATCCAGGACGCGCGTTGAGAAGAGACTCGCCCATTCAATATTACCGATTAACAGTCAATTTACTGTCGGCGGTGCCAGTCCGTCTGCGTCTGCGTCTTCGTACGTGTGCCTATGGCTGAGTGTCTGCGTTCCTAGGCCGATGAAATGACTGCTTATCCTCTGGTACTTTAGTACTTTAGCCGAGATCGCTAAGAAGATGGTTGTCGTCTTCGTCTACTCAACTGCGTGGACTGACGGACGAACGAATGGACGGACGGTGGGTGTTGTGTAAGGAAGGACTGTGCGTCATGGCACGTTCGTCTTGATCTTCTAATATCGCTCAAGGTCAACGCGGACGTCCTTCGAACGACCTGCGCCGTCTTCTGAGTATTGCTCTCGGCGAACTGGTTCTCCTACTCTGTGTATCGATAAATGTGTGTCATGCACGTGGTCTTTTTACCCTACGATAGGTCAAACAGTTCCACTGCGTCACTAGAGGCAATCGATTTATGACTAACATGTAAGGTAATATGATGACTGTAAGGCAGTAGCTGTTGTGTCAGGTATTGTAAGCAATTAATATTGTAATATCATGAAGTAATACTGTGGTAAAGACGGCAGCCGAGTGGTTAGAGTGCTCGGCTTGTAACGCGAAGAATACGGGTTCGAGTCTCGAAAGACGGTTACCGCGTAGGAGCCCTGAGCAAGTCTTTCACCCACATTTGCAGATTTGGATTCACTGACCTTGGGCACGGATTAAATACAATATTATGATGGTGATGCCGATGTTGATGCTGATGATGCTGATGTTGATGATAACACACAAGTATAGAAACGGTTAAGCGCCTTTAAGGCTAGTCTAAAAAGGTGCCATTTAAATGCAAAATACGTACTTGCAGGCAGGCAGGCAGGCAGGCAGGCAGGCAGGCAGGCAGGCAGGCAGGCAGGCAGGCAGGCAGGCAGGCAGGCAGGCAGGCAGGCAGGCAGGCAGGCAGGCAGGCAGGCAGGCAGGCAGGCAGGCAGGCAGGCAGGGCAACCTTTGATTACGATTAGATTACCTGACTTGTGTGCCTTTCATGTAAGTGGCACATGCGAAGTTTTCAAACTTCGCTTTCAGAGATGTTAAGGCTAACGTGTCGTCTTTATACAGACAATGGAGCGTCGCTGAGAGGCATAACATGTACCTATAACCTGAGAAGTAACAAAGGCAACAATCGTTCCACTCGTCTGTGCACAGAAACTCCTCTAAGCATCGTCCAGGGGTCGAAGGGTCATTCGGTTGAAGCGCAGACACGACCACAGCGACACCTTATTAGATTATATTTATATGAAGACGGATATGGTATTATCTAGCTATTTGTATAGCGCCTTTTAAGAATCTCCGACGGAGCTTCGGATGAACTGCATTTTATGCGTCAATTTAAGGACGTTATGCGGAACTCCAGGTCCACATATGCGCGAATTTCTCAAGTGCCGTGACAAATGGAGGATTGAACATCCGACGGCGGCGGCAGCAGGCTTTCACGTGGACTGCAGGTATTCAGGGTTCATTACTCTGACTTTTATGTTCATTGTAAAGGTCCAGCGTTCACAATGAGTGCGCATGGATGAGGTACAGCTGTTACACAAGCTGTTCTGCTGATGACAAATTCAAGGCCACTCTGAAACTACTTAAAGGTCAAGGGTTTGTGGCAGTCCACGCCCATATACTTCGGAGTACGGAGACTGAAGCACGATTCTTGAAGTTACAGTTCAACATTTAAAAGCATTTTTGCAGCGTAGAAAAGTTCTCTTGAGACGCCGAGAGAGAAGAAACACGCCAAGACTGCGCGGCAGTATCAGAAATACATATAAGTATAGACAGACGAAACCATACATTAGACTGAAACAACTAGACAGAGGAATTGGAGCAGACGGAGGAATTGGAGCAGATAAAGGGCTTAGGGATGAAAGAAACGAGTAAGGCCATGCATCTGCAAATGCCGGAACGAAATCAGGTCAAGGGAAGCTTTTGAGAAGTCGCAACAAAAGAGCCTAATGGAATGCAGGGCTTATTAAGCACTGAGTCGGCAATCGCTTGATGCATAATGGAGCCGCCATCTGCGCCTTTTGAGTTCATTTCATCTGTCGGCATCGTCGATGCCATGTGTACCATTCGAACAGCCTACAATACTATTAACAGTCGAACTTAGCAAAGACATTTATTTATTCGTCGCATCTTCTGCATTGTTTGCATAGCAGGAAAGTCGCCGTACATTGCGATTTAATGCAATTTTGTGTAATGTTTTTGCAACATTTAATGCAGTAGGGTCTACAATTGAAATCATCTCATACACTGCTGCTCTATGCTAGATTGGTATCGTCGCTGAGTTTTCTGTTCTTAATCTAAGTTTTTATTTAAGACCTGACTGCGCTCGCCCTTCGCGAAATCCATCGTCATTTGATCAGTTTTCATACCACGTGACAAGTCTACATATTTAACTGGGTTGTGACTTTTTCATATAAGTTTGCATATTTGTTAATATGAAAGACTTTTAATAGTTGTTCATTCATTGACACTTCAGCTCTTCTGTCTTGACTGCGATTTGAAGCGCAACTCGTAGCCGTATTTCAGTTACTGTGAAACGCGTACATGATTGGAGCATGTTATTACTGACGTCGTTAGGCTAACATATCATAATAATATCATAATTGATTGTCTCTATGCCATCCCTGTATTTAATGGCGTTCGTCTGCGTTTCTCTCTCTGTCTCTCTTCTTCTGTTTCTCCTCTGTATCGATGCAAATAATGTGTTGGGGTCGGTATATAGGTCAATACAAAGGTGTAACAAGTGCCCTAAAAGTGACACCGTATGCATGCGTGTGTGTGCTTTGTGGCCGGGAGGCTCAAACACTATCCCTCTTAACGACCGACCGACCGACCGACCGATCTACCTGCTGCCCGCCCGCTAGCGGCTAAGCCCGAGGACGGAGCGTGGCTACTGTACACAGCGATCGTGGCCACAGATCCACCGGACCAGTGACACATAAAGTCCGTCAAGAAGTTGCCCAGGTCATCTCCTGAGTTCTATTAATACATGTATCTTGAAATGATTTACAATGATTTTCATTATCTACTACTTGCTGCTCAGCACTTTAGGAAGCAATATAGAAATATCTAGATACAAAATGCATTCATATATAGAAGTCCATATCCAGGCCCGTATCGGCAAACAGTACTCATTTTGGTAAAAGGACTTCTATGGATCACTTCAATACTTCCATTTAAGCTCAACAATGTGGCCCATCTTACAAGCCTAACTACATATTCTTAGATCACCTAATCACATTCAACCGTTAAATTAGAGTAAGAAACAGTTTCTACCCGCTTTAAAACGATGGCCATGCGTTTCTTTTACCATAAAAATTTGCGATTACAATTACGATGACTGGGCTAAACGCATCGATCAGTCTGGGATGTTGGTTGCTAAATCAATGGAGATGGTATGAACGGTTGATCAACATGAACCCCTTATTCAGCACATCGCACTCTGCTAATGCCTATGTGTCTGCATATCTTTGTGTCCGTCTGGCAGCCTGCCCATGTCGGTCTCTTTCTAGTTTGTAGCCTAACGATCCTGCAGTCGTAGATATGCAGGCTAGGCAGCGAACTAACTCAGTCGAAACTATCAGTTATTTTAAAGCCTTTGACCTTCGACCCTTGCCTATCGACGCATTGGTCTATCGCAACTTGCCATGTTGCTGATTCACCGTTTATCGCCTTTTCACTCGGATGATTAAGTGATAAGATGACTGCCCAATGCATAGGCTACTCTTGATCCCACTCGAAACCAGAACAAAGAATTTTTTCATCGCAGCCTATATGCCGTTGTCTCTCTCTCTCTCTCTCTCTCTCTCTCTCTCTCTCTCTCTCTCTCTCTCTCTCTCTCTATGTTTGTGTTTCTGTCTACTTTCTCGCTCTCTCTCGCTCTATCTCTCTCGCTGAAGAAACATTTGGACAATCGTTACCACGTTCAGTGTGCATTCATCACGCCTATACCTGCGAAAAACTGGTGATATAACACTATTTGGGGTTGCGAAATGGGGGGCTGCGATTTTCAAAAGAATTATGGGTAAACAATTGGCGTGTTCGGAGCAAAAAGCATCTGGGCGCTGGTTCAACATAATGTCCCTTCTTGGACAAATTTTCTTTTGCTTCCCATTTTTCCTTTCACTCTCCTCACCCCTTCCACAACTCCTCCTCCCTTCTCCTTCCCCTCTCTTCTTTCCATTCTCCCTCACTTCACTTCCCCCGGTTTTCTGTACCCCTCTTTACATTTGTAAAATCCCTTTTGCTTTCCGCTTCTCCCTCTCGCGGTATAAAGCCGATGTGCAAACCGCTTGGCCAACGTGCAACCACAGTCTTTGTCTCTGTATTGTTCCAAATTTGGTAGGGCCTGAATGATCTGCCGAAGTAAGTAGACCTGCCCCACAGTAAATTGTCTGTATGTTATATATAGTTCATTTAACAACGCCGTCATACTGAAGGCAATTGTTGTCATTACAGAAACACACATATATATATATATATATATATTCAGAAGATACATTGTAACCGATATAGTCTTTATTATAATACAGTGTTTGAATAATGTGGCGACCAAGGGCCGTTGACGTCGACCTTACCTTACCTCCCAATGTTTGGGACCGAATTCTACTGAAAGATATTGTCTGTAGATTGTATCAAGTGTTTAACGACATCTAATGGCTGCCAGGGCCGTTTACGTCGACCTTACTTTGCCGCATTTAATTTATATAGATTACCTGCGGATTGTCTGTTGTTTAAGTACAAATCAATATAAGAAGAAAGCGCGTCTAACATGTGGACTATAACTAACCTGTTTTATTAATATTGATAATGACATTTGTCAAACCATATTTATGTTTAAATTTGTGAAACAATATTAGGGGGCCTAATAATTTTATTAACGAACTTGAAATTATTCACGCCTTAGCACATCTTGAAACTAAAGCTTACATTTGTTGGTCAATCATTTAATTAGGTCATATCATTTTCATGCAGCTTCACTGACAACCCATGCACATATCTAATCCTTTTACTATATATGCCTATAAGCTTATTCATTCTGATCTGGTCTGACAAACCTCGATTATTTGACTTAACTGTCGTAGGGAAATAAATCAGAAGGAGCATATCGGGGTTATCTTTAAGTTTAGCATGCAAAAACTTCTATTTCATAAACAATTGAACATAGATTATAATTATCTTCCCAGATTAGTCTTTGCTTCATTTGTTGTTTTTATAAGCACACAACACTATCAATTGCTTGCTGTGAAATCGTGCTGATAACAAAAGATAAACGACAAAACAAAGCCTGTAAAACTGCAATCATAAGTATACAGAAACTGTAAAAGCTTATGTTGTTTGAAACATTGCATTTTTTACTTAAGATTTAGCTGATAATCAGCAGTTATGTGATGACTAACTTAAAGTTACAGACTCCCAGTTTTTGTTGTATTTAAAGGATTCAAAATGCTGAAGTTAAGGATTAATAACGGAACAAGTGGGTTTGCGAGATTTTCTCTTCTCTTGTCTTGAGCATTTGGTTTGAATTCATTTCAATATTATAATAGTCTTATTATATACTACTGATCTGCTAACTAAAATCAGCTTTAGTTCGATTTTTTCACTTTCGAAAGACATTACAGAACTTCGCACTGTAGCCTACACCAAATATGTTCTCTTTACTCTTAGATCTACACTAAACCAAAATGTTTTTTTAAACCTGTAAACATTTGTAATTAATGTTCATTGAATAATTCACCTCTCTTGTGCAGTTGACAGATTGCGACAAATGCATATTTTCCTCAATCAAGATTTATTACCATAGTTACGGAATGTATGCCCCAGAAAACGTTTCTTTAACCGGTTATAGGCTGCTGTCTACAGATCACAATTTGCTTGCTGGGAAAAGTTTATGACTTAAAGAGCAATAAAAACGATATATGTACTCCGTTACAACTTTACATTACATTGCTAGTGCCATAGGTTTTGGAGTAATTTGGCTCTCTTAATTTGAAATAAGCATATGCGAAAGCAATCATTGTACTCCGTCTTTTGATACTGACTCATGCTGTACTTCGCACAAGCACAGCTTTTGACTTCTCGGTTTCTTCGACAAATTGTTGGAAAGTTTGGAAATAGCAGTCCGGATCTTTTCGCCATGTCTGTTTTTTTTCACATGTTAAGACTCTAAACCCAAAACTCAAACTGTTTTAGCTTGCTTACTTACTGGTGACCAGTTGCAATTCGACAATACTTCATACATTATATTGATTGCAATTGTGGATTACGATTTTCACTTCTGAGCAATTATCAATGAATGCTCTGTTCATCTCTAATCCAATCTATTCTGATCTAATCTAATCTGAAATTCTGAAGTGATTGATAATGCACCAACCAAAACGTTTCTGTCTTATCTTTGCTACACATAATTGCACTACTGTACACGAGTGTTCGTTTGCTTTGCAGCATGGCTACATTCACACTGGACAGAAGGACTACTTCATAGAGCCAGTCAAAAGCTACAACCAGTCGTCATACGTTGGCCATCCACATCTTATCTATCGTCGCTCGGCGCTGCCTCCGCATCTGCTGCCCTCTGCCGACTCAACGAAGACGCGGAAGGAACAGGAATCTTGCGGTGTCATGGGTATGTAAGTATGTATGTACCAGCATGTATGTATGTATGCATGTAGTATGTATGTATGTATGCATTTTGTACTGGTATGAATGCATGTATGTGGTATGTATGTATGTGTGTATGTATGTAGATATATATGTATGTATGTATTTATCTATGTATGTACCGACAGTAAATGAGAGAACATGTACTGTTGTAATTGAACTCTTCATTCATTTCTTTAATATGCAACAAAAACCAAAACTTTATTCGAGTTAACGCTACGCTAAAAATCGGGCGAGTCGACGGTTTGAAACCCGATCGATTGACACATCGAAAGATCGTCGACAGAATGCATGTGCACATTTCTATATCGCATTGTAATAAACTCTCAAAGGTATCGTAGAATCGGGTAAGAAGGATCTGCCAATGCGATTTATGCAATTGTCTGGTTATGTGAACACATTAAGCTATATCACAATGAACAAAATCGTCTCAATGTCGATTCTCCTAATGTTTGAACATGAAAAGCAACCCCTACAATGGCCTCAGTTATACAGTACTAAGAAAGTGAGTACGAATAAAGCGTAAATGGGTCGAATGACTACAGATTGTTGCGTCAACGAATGCCTTTCTGAATGGTTGAATCCAGCCATAAATGAATGCTAAACCGAGTACACATTTTGATTGTCTCACGTTTTAATTTGCACGAAATTAATTGTTTATCGGCGTTGGACAGTAAATCCCGAGGTAGAGCGATTAATTGTGTTCTAGACAAAGGTAGAAGTCAGTCTTGATCTCGACTCCCCTGAAGAGGCGTCCGTATAGACACCGCTCGGGCATTCCACAAGACCACTTCATTGTATGTCTCTGTATTCCTGTAACAACCAATAACCCCAGAAGTCTCCAGGGTTTGTTTGTTTGCCTGATTAAGGCGAAACTCGAACTCTGTGGCATTTATTGAGGCGATTAGGACAGACGAATGCCATTGAGGCCTCGAGGGCCCTTCTTCAAAGGGTCAGCGTAAGGTCAATCCATACATGTAACAATGTGTCTTCGAGAACCTGTATAACTGTATAATGCAGTAGCAGATCCTTTAGTTTATGTTGGCGTCTAAAGTCTTGCACCTCCTGACATCCAAATGCATGCTCTTCCCATCCCCTACATGTTTGACGCAGCGGTTCACTTCTTCCAATTCACATATGCCTCAATTCTCCCGTTTTACCATTGTCCCACTTTCCCCGTTTTATGCTCTGTAGGTCCCGCTGCTTTCATGCACTTGACCAAGTGCTGTGTTCCATTAAGCCTAGAATGCATGCAGCAATGTGGATTCCATTCCACCACTCGATCTTTGTCACGGCTAAACGGCACCACTCCACGATGAAACGTTCTCTGCCACTTGACAGCCTGTTTTGATGTCTTCGTCAAATACGATGATATTACACGACTGGAAATGCGCTTTAAACGACATTAACTGCTCTCAAGTGTAAACCGAGGCGATAAAAGAAAGGCCGATTGGGAGAGGGAACGCATCCCTCTAACCCCTCCACCCAGACCCACCGCAGAGTAATCAATCAGTGCACTAAGTGAAATAAACAATGCCCTGTCTGACCGCTACAAGTCACGGACCCAGTTTAGATGGACAACCTGCAGCATTGTTCAGGTTACTTCCTTGTAGGCCTAGCCTGCAATACTCTAACTGTATGCTTAGTCATAGGCATTTGATGTGAAAGGCTATCTTTCGGTGATCGTACCATATTCTGAAGGGTTTTGAATATGCGCTACTCTTCCAGTATAGTTGCAGCAATCTTGAAGTATCTTTCCAGGGTCATTTCCACAATTCACTTGCACTTTTTTGAGACCATAATTCCAGAGTACTCGTCATTGTTTGCAATATTTGTATTTAAAGTAGGCCTGGTTGTCGAGTTTTATACTGCATTTATTGTTGATTTCTTGCAACATTCTGAAGTATTTGCACAAGGGTATTATACATGTAACCCAGAGAGCTAAAGGCAACCTTGAGTTGTTCAGTGCTGATCTTAATTCTGAGACTTGGCAAAGGTATCACACGTTTCTCAGTGATTCTTTACAGGTTCTTTAGGGCGACAGTAGCAGCTGCAGCGGGTGGCTTCCTTCACGCTCCTGTCTCGTATACACACTTGAAACTCGTGACAGGAACTTGCTACTCGTTGATCTCGGTCAACTTGTTAGCGTGACGTTGGCAGAGGCATTTGATGGCCACCCAGACAGTCTGTTTATGAATTCCTGAATCTTGTAACGATGACATGAATGAAAGGAGGCCTGTAGAGCCTGTTTTATTGCCGTGGGAGATGATAAACTTCGTAGCCCGCTTGCCTTTAGTCAATTTTACGGCCGCCAGTGTCTAGAAAGGAGTCGAACGAACAACGGGTGGCCTTGTCTGACTGATGCAGCTGAAATTCGTTTAATGCGTTTGACCTTACGTTCCTTAAGCCAAGCTTCAGACGCGGAATGCAGATGAGTGCAAAGTCACCAGGTCATGGCGTCTGAGACCGGACATTAGGCCAAGGCAATACGATTTTATGTGTGGTCTTCTGTCCTTGTGTAGTTAATTGCCAACTATGTTATTGAGACGGTTCATTGTGAGACGAAAATGTCTCTACATCCGTAAAGTTTAAATTTGCAATAGCTGCCGACATATAATTATGTTTGAGACTTTTAGTGCAGATTTGTAATGAATTAATAGCTGGAGATTTTGCAGTTTTGCAGTCCAGAGCCGGCATAAAATGACTGATGCATCAAAGGACATCTGTTGCGTTGTCCCCCTATTGCAAACATCCCAGAACTAAAACGTTATACCTCACACGAGGAAAGCAGTGACGCATCATATATGCAGCCGTCTCGAATGTTTTTATTCCGAAGTAATTTTTTGTCTTAGACCAACAACAATCTATTCGGTACAGTCAAATTATGTCTTCCTATAATATATGACCTTCCAGTTTCAACGAGTACTCCAAGCGGGCATCGCAACATATTTTCTAATCATATCTCATCCAAAAACATCTTTTGCGTCGTTATCGTGACGCACAAGACACCAACCGATGGTCGATTCTTAGCAAAACCGCCCTCGGAAATCACAATTCTCTGGACAGAACAACCAGTCTAGGTCCGTGAAGCTCCATCAGAGCCCAGAAGACAGGTTACGGAGGATAAGTAATCCAACAAAGATGAGACTTCAAATCAGACAATACATCACAGAAATTGAAGAGTGGACAGAAACAGGTAGCGAATTCAAGAGCTTCCGGTCAGCCTGGGAACCCAGTACCGTTCTGGCTTCGGGTAAAACGAGAGTTAAAGCACCCAGTGAGCGAGTGCTACATTTGCGAGTGTGTGAAGTGAGCAAGGACGAAAGATAAGTTGGTTGATAAGTTTGTGCATTACCCTTGTAAACTGACACACGTCACATATTTCTGCGTCTACTCCTCTTCTTCCAAGGGGTCAATCATTAATACACGGAATCGCGATAGAAATTAGTTACCTACATGGAGTGAGATTTTTATTGGGAATGTGGAAAATTCTTCACTGGTTCCGATAATCTGACGTTGAAGATATAATTTATATACATTTCCTCTGTCTGTCTGTCTATCTATCGCTTTCTCTGCCTCTCTTCCTTTCTTAACTAATTTCCAAGATTTTTCATTTTGAACTTGAAAACTCTAATGACAGTAATGATGCCGATGCTGATTGATTATGATCGTCGTCGTTGTCACGACAATGATGATGATGATGACGATGATGACAGTGATGATTATGTTGATGACAATGATGATGGTGATGGTGACGATGATGACGATAGCGATGATTTTGTTGACGACGACGATGCCGTTTTGTTCGCAGACGAGCCTCCTCAAGCTACAGCTGAGGAGGCTGAGGAAGCGAGGGAGCGCAGAGCCAGAGTAGCTGACGTAGGAAGTGGAGGCAGACGTCGACAGAAGCGTTCCATCAGCCTGGAAAGGAACGTTGAGACCCTCGTAGTTGTCGACAAGAACATGATGGAATATCACATGAACGAAAACATCGAAAACTACGTACTCACCATCATGAACATGGTAGCCTTCCATCTCTAACGCTTCTCCGCATTCATACGTAACTGATAGCGTATGCAACTACCTTCGATTGCCTGGTAGTGTGCATGTTACCGTAGATAGCGGTTATAATTAGTTTCTCCAGAAAAGACGATAAACACATTTACGAATACAATTAAAATTACAATTGCCGGATGGCATGGTGACCTCGTGATTGATTGCTAACTATGTGGTCTCTAAAATATATATGTGTGTCCATGGTTCGAATTCCGATGCGTCGTATGAGATGATGCAAGTTGTGGTATAATGAACCATTGATTAGATTAACAAGGCATTTGCAACTGCATGATGTCCGTCTGTTTTATGCTACGTAACAGGTGTCGACGATGTATCACGACGCAACAACTGGCAATGCGATCAACATCGTTTTAGTTCGGATCATCTATCTGGAACAGGACGAGGTCAGTTTAAGTACATGGATCACCAATACACCACCAACATCAACTGATGGTGTTCTGGTGATCCATTCCCATCACTCCAACAGCCAATCAGTAGTTTATAACCAATTCAATTCTAATCATCTCACATTTGCAGGCATACATACACATGTACAAACTTTCAAAAGATACAAAGAACATATGGAAACTTAGTTGTGGTATTGTAGACTTATTATTATTGTTGTTGTTATTATTATTACTACTACTACTACTACTACTACTACTACTACTACTACTACTACTACTACTACTACTACTACTACTACTACTACTACTACTACTACTACTACTACTACTACTACTACTACTACTACTACTACTATTGTTGTAGTCTAAGTCTTAACGTTGAGCGTCGAATGAAGTCGGGATATCATACATTTTGTGTCTTGAGATTAAGCGTATTACATACTGAAAAGTTAAAATTATCCTCCGCTGCGATTCTTGACCTTCTTTACAGACTACGTTTAAGTTAAAAGTCTGGTCCAGTTGGACAAATGAGGTTGCCTTGCGCAGCGGAATAAACATACTGAACATATTTATTAAAGTGATCGATGACTAAATCTGATTATAATTATTGTGATACGTGTAAAGTGCCGCCCTGTAGTGCAAGCAACGTTGCAGCCAAACTGCCAGGCAGTCCGGCTGGGCCTAGTAGAGGCCTCAGCGCTATTACCTAAGACAGCGACATTCTTTCTTCTGAAGTATTTAGAGACCGTATGCATAAGTGGTCTAAGAACACTGTGTATGGACGGATTCCATTCTGTGAACTCCGTCACATTAACTGATCTGCCCGTTATCTTAATTTATGGATACGTTGTCAAAATCCGCCAACTCCTGACCTCTATAACATTATGCCTCTTACTTTCAGGCCTTAAGCTCAAGATGTAAGGGCATATATACGTGCATTATGTGTGTGTATACGTACATAGTCTACGCAAGTCAAAGCTGAAGTAGTACTGTGCATTCTGGGCGCCTTCTGGTCGTCTGTTCTGACGCATGACATTTAAAATTTATGTATGCATGTATATAATCCAGAGCGGACTCTGTGGGGCAATCCGGTCATGGCTCTTATTTGACTTAGATTGCACACCAATGACTCATAAAAAAAAAAAACAGTTTTGGCGAAGATTGTCCACAGAAGTTGTAAATTAAACCAGCTATGATAATATTCTTTAAACTATGAGCATGAGTACCTGTTTTTTTAGGAGTGCAGTGGAAAACACTTAGCTCGAAAAACGAAAACGTTTATCACGAAATATTAGTTAACACGAAAAGGATGCTTGGCCAGTTTCTATATCAAACGTTTTAAATGTAAATTAATTCCTTAATCGCTAAACTGGTAACACGAAAATATCGTATAACACGAAAGATTTGACGGTTCCGCGGAAGAAAATGCAATACAGTACCCTGGATAACACGAAATCTTTATTTACGTTCAACATCTGGTTCCACTAACTCAGTGTGAATGGTGGTATTTTATTTCATCGGGCCTAGATGTGCGCTGGTGGTGATTGAGACAATCTATGAAATTTTGGCCAATGTCATTTGTAACCTCGCCAGCTCTCAGCGTCAATATGACCTTTGATTTCGTGGGAAAATACTTTCAATGTAGAACAGCATATGTGGCACGATATGTACTGACCTAGGTCGACTGTGGCAAATATTTGCCATCTGCTGTTGCATATGTCAACGAAATCTCGACTAATATATTGGACAGAGTGACACATGCTCGTAATAAAGGCATAAGATGTCATCAGATAGGTGAAATACGGCCAAGCGGCTAACGCCTTGGCTTTCATCTCTGCGAGATGGGTGAGGCGTAGATCGTATTGCCAAACTACGTGAAACCACCGTGACCACTGGCCTTGTTAGTTACGCTGGTTAATACGTCAAGGCGCCTCATTGCATGAGGATGTTGGTTCGCATACCGATCTTGGCTATAATTCAGAGATTTATACCTCGGACTAGCACGGACCTTAAATGGTGGTGAAGGTTATCACCTCATATATTTATTGAAAAATGAACAGAGTCGAGACCATGCGGTCGCTATAGAAAAACGTGTACATTTACATGTAATAGGTGTTTGAGTGCCTACTTAATACAGCGCATACAACTCCTATTACTTCTTGCTAGGCTTAGTTGAAATTTGGTTAACAAGAATTGTTGACAATAGTCCCACGGATTTCGTGTTAAACGATTTGCACTATTTCTCAGAAAATTGACAGTGATGTCACAACCCACCTTAAAATTTTTTTAAGAGAAATAGATCTCATTGGTCTATCTACTTCGAGTTTATCGCCTTATGTCGAAACAGCCATAAATTTAGGCCTATACTAAAGTGAAGACGTTTATAGTATAGGCCTTCATACAATTCATTCTAAAAATTTGGCAGCAGCAACTCACTGATTAGAATTGAGGTATACGAGGACCCAAACCTGCACCACAAACTTTTAGGAAAGCTACCCTGGAGCAAAGAATTATGGAGGCAGACACAGGCATGTTCAAGCCACTCACAGGTTCGCAAAGGAGACTCAAAACAGTTTGACGGCAAAGGTTGTAGTCTTGCAGATGAAACCCAATGCTGCCGGATGGGTTTTCGTTCAGACCAGTTGATCTCATGACTACGAGGATAAAATGCATATTATATATTCATATTTATTTTGTGTCAATGAGACAGAATCATGTGATGTGCGCCGTGTAACTCAAGTGTTGTTCTTGGGCCGTGGTGATGTAATTTATGCTAAGCGGACACTTGTGCTTGTGTGTATGTAGCGTGTGCTAAGTGAGAGTGGTTCGCATTTTATCATGCTCATGCATATGTGAGCATGTACATGAATGAACTGCTTGATCAGCTGGCAGTTGCACGAAGAGTAAATGAGCCTATGAATGAATCGGCTCTGTTTTTATATAAATGCATGCATCGGTTGTTGTCAGCTCGCGGCCCAGTTTAGGCCTCAGTGTAGAGGGCCTCAAGAGCAATGACGCACGTCAAGACGTGAGTCATGTACACAAATACAAACATGTGCACAACATACGCGAAGTTCAGACACTCTTTCTCCAATCGTCACTCCGTGCGACGAGCTTGTCGTGTTTTGCAAGGTAGTCAAGGCCCCTGTATGGCTTGTGTTTAGAACTATAGTCTTATCGTTGTCCAAAATAGTTCGAATACAGTTTTCTAAATACAATCAGCATACAGATCAATGGAGTAGTAGTCTTACAACGTTTTTTCGATGCAATTGTTTTAGGCTTAACTTATGCGGTTTTTCACCTATGTTTTCTTGGTTAAAATTATTCTCTTACATCTATTGTAGGCCTAACTATCGCGTATACATTTTCGCAGCTACTTATTAGACGACATGATGCGAAATGAAAGATTTTCAATAGGTTGCACTGTTGTTACGTTGCTTGCTCTTCAGTTGAAAGATCAACAGTCCACGTACATTCGTAGCTGCTTGAGTGGCTTCGGAACACCTACCACATATAAAGACAAAACTGACCCTTAAAGGACCCGTAGCATATGGTGCCTACAGATCTCACAGAACCGAATCTCCAAAGCAAACAGTTGATGCATTTATGAACATTGTATCAACAGCTCGGCCGATTTAACTGCTGGACAGTTTCAAAAGCATCTGTCTGTCTGTGTGTCTGTCTGTGTGTCTGTCTGTGTGTCTGTCTGTGTGTCTGTCTGTGTGTCTGTCTGTGTGTCTGTCTGTGTGTCTGTCTGTGTGTCTGTCTGTGTGTCTGTCTGTGTGTCTGTCTGTGTGTCTGTCTGTGTGTCTGTCTGTGTGTCTGTCTGTCTGTGTCTGTGTGTCTGTCTGTCTGTCTCTAGTGAAAATAGGGCAGTTTGGATAGACGGATTCATTTGAATTCATTTGAATTCATTTGTAAATGATTTCATCCATACCGGTCTTTGTGTGATTAACATGCAACAAACAAAGCAATCATCAACTGGTATCGCAATCCAGTATTTCTGCAAACAGTTTGAATGCAAATAGGGGACCGATACCCTGCACGAATAATACCAAATCAAATCTTTTGTTCTCACATGTATAATACGTGGTATTCGGGTTTTATGTTTAAAAAATCTTAGCTCTTTGTTTCTATTTAAATATTGTTTCATCTACAAATTTTATATTCACATAAATATGTTAATTTAACAAATTTGCTTGCTAGAAGCATTTTAGCAATTTTGTCGAATATTGTTGCACGAAATATATTAATTGTTGTATCTAAACAGTAGACAAATTGCTCATCTAGAGGTGATCTCCAACTCTTTCAGATCTAAAACCTGACCCTTCTGGCAAATCGTTAACCGAAACTCGCTAAATCGATCCAGTTGCCACCAATTTTATTTCCCCAAGAAATATGTACTTTTGTCGGGATTGAAGCCGCTTGTTCGGAAAGACCTCATGAATTATGGGATATTTTGCATCCGAGTCAGCGTCTGTTGTATTTTTTGAGTAGACAGCTTGGCTTGTATTTTACTGGTATGGTTGATTTCAGGCACGCTTACGACTGTCACCAAAGCAGAAGGGCATTCAATTCTAGCGCAGTGGAGTGCCCAGTTCTGCTATGTTTTCAAAGCCGGATATTGAGCTTGCTCTTGACCCTTACCGCAACTTAAACAAATTAAAGCATCGCATAAATATTTTCTCAATTTTGCTCGAAAATTTTTTATGCACGACGCCTATGGTCCTCCGAATCGCTAAACAGTTGTTTTGTTGACGCTTGTCTTTCATACCGTCTGCCTTTCGCTCTTCAGTCGCGTCTTCTGCCTCTCTTTGCGTCTCTCGTCTAGGTCAATTTATTACTAATTTAAATAATTTATGGTATTTATCATAAAATTGAAAGCGGTATTGGTCTCATTCGTTCATATGCACTATAAAACCTCCTCACCGACATCTCTATGTCAGTACATAGGTCTATAAAAATTTTCATCGAGCGATTGATTTTTCATGTTGTTGCTGTCATGTTGCATGAGTGGATTTGCGTATGCAATGGCCGATCTGGGGTGGGGGGCAATCCAGGCATACCTTCGTTTGATTTTGAAGACCACACCATTGAGTTGACGAGTTTGAACGAGGAATGCCTACTAATTGGAGGTGGTCGGACATTTTGAAAATCTGAAATTGTAATGAAACTCTGTGAAATTGAACGGAAATTTATCAAAATTCTTGGAAAACTGACGCTAACCGACTAACCGACCGACCGACCGACCGACCGACCGACCGACCGACCGACCGACCGGCCGGCCGGCCGACCGACCGACCGACCGACTAACCGACCGACCGACCGACCGACCGACCGACCGACCGACCGACCGACCGACCGACCGACCGACCGACCGACCGACCGACCGACCGACCGACCGACCGACCGACCGACCGACCGACCGACCGACCGACCGACCGACCGACCGACCGACTGACTGGCTTATTTACTAGGCCATAGAAAGCTGCGTGTAAAATAAATGTAGTTCTTTTCTGTATGAAATTGGAGTGTTCTGTTTATGTGTAGACGTTATTATGCATGCGAATCTCGTTTATGAAAGCAGTCACTAGTAATAAAAACAACGCTGATGTAATAGTAAGGCGCCTCAATTACTAACATCTCCATATAAAAAGTATTAATGAACTGCACTCCAAATTTAAACCGAACAAAATTCGTGACTTGGTTGCAATTAGTCTGCTATAGCCAAGGGAAAATGTGTGAAGACCCCAGATATTTATTACCTAATTAAATAAAATATAAGGCTTTATCACTGTAGTAATAGTAAGGCGCCTAACATACTAATGTCTCCATATAAAAAGTATTAATCAACTGCATTCGAAAATTAAACCGAACAAAATTCGTGACTTGGTTGCAAGTAGTCTGCTATAGCGAAAATGTGTGAAGACCCCAGATATTTATTACCTATTTAAATAAAATATAAGGCTTTATCACTGTAGTAATAGTAAGGCGCCTAACATACTAATGTCTCCATATAAAAAGTATTAATCAACTGCATTCGAAAATTAAACCGAACAAAATTCGTGACTTGGTTGCAAGTAGTCTGCTATAGCCAAGAGAAAATGTGTGAAGAACCCAGATATTTATCACCTAATTAAATAAAATATAAGGCTGTATTACTGTAGTATCCCTTAAAAATCTCTATACTGACGACCTTTAAGAAAACGCCAAAGCGGACTATTATCGCGAAGTGCTAAAGTAAAGCTTAGTGCCGTTGAATTAGATATATATATATATATAATAGCCCATAGGACTACTATATATATATGCCTCCGTCTGACTTTTGGATTTTGACCTGCATGGAACCGAACCCTTTGCCTATCGATTCTGTTTTGACTGAGTGCCTGTGAATGAGCTGGTCCCCGCGACGTAGCTTTGGTTGGGCGCTGTAGAAATTTCGAATTTACGATTACGATATATAGTCCTTTTGGAATCTATGGCTTTCAATGAACTCGCCATTGAAAGGTGAGAAATTAGTGAATACGAAAACGAATAGAGCAAATCAGCCAGATGTCAAAAGACGGAACTGCATGCCTCGCATATCCTTGTATTTCAGAAGGATCTTGTCATCCAAACGCATGCAGACAACACGCTGTCAAGCTTCTGCAAATGGCAGGCCAGCATCAACCAGAAGGACGAGAAACATCCCAATCATCACGACGTGGCTATTCTACTTACCAGGTATACCTCCCACCGACTGCATCGTCCTTGCTACTTGTGGCGCCTTCAGGCTGCTCATGTGCCTGTCCATACATACACATATATAAACATACCTATATATACATACCTATATATATGCCTATTTATTTATACATATAACATATATTATATTTATGCTTCGTGAATAATGCCTAAGGGTTACCGTGTGGAGAGCTTTATTAAGTCTTACATCTGCGCCCATGCATAGATAAAAAGCGCCGCCTATTGATGCATGTCCGTACACAATGTCGCTAAATAAATAAATGTCATGCGCCTTTGAGTCAGAGGCCCATATAAATCTTTTGATTGCGAAAATTGCAGACCAACTGCAGCAGAGCGAGGTGGAAGATGCGGCAGCTGTTCCTGATGATGACGATGACAATTATGGCGATAATGATGATGCTGATAATGACGTTCACTATGAACGAGGATTGCAGTGACGATGGCGACAATGATGAAACAAACGATGAAGAGGATTATGATGATGATTATGATGATAATGAAGAGGATTATGATGATGATGATGATGATGATGATGATGATGATGATGATGATGATGATGATGATGATGATGATGATGATGATGATGATGATGATGATGGAGATGATGATGATGCTGTTGCTGCTGCTGCTGATGAATTGATGATGACTGGTGGATCTCATGTGCCCATAGGCTGGACATCTGTTCACGGTCGAATGAACCGTGCAGCACCCTCGGTCTGTCGCAGGTGTCTGGAATGTGTCAGAATCATCGAAGCTGCAACATCAACCAAGACACTGGACTCGCCCTTGCATTCACCGTCACACACGAACTGGGACACAAGTAAGCAACACGCATGGCATCCATAAATGCGCTGCTTACGCGTGTGTATGACTGTGTACATTTGCATACATATACATATATGTGTGTGCACAAGCTTGTGTATGTGACGTATATGCATTTTATCTATGTAACCTCAATATGAGACTCTATGCAGGTGCGCGTTTGTGTGCGTATATCAGGCAGCTGTCAACATCATCCGACAAGTTGTTTAACCTGTGACAAGGGCTTCTTAACCTTGTACAGGTCTTAGTGAAGTTCTGTCTGCGGTTGAAAACCAGTGCCATTCTGTCATGTCAGAAGTTTTACGGTTTGAAAGCCAACTGTATGGTTGTCTATTTTGCTTGCACATCTGCACAACAACAACATCCATTTCCGTTGGTTAGACCATGAACCTGGAATAGTCTCAGAGACTAGGTAAAAGTTAGGTCATCGCCCCGAAATAGCCTAAAAGATTTAGTGTATCTATGGAATAATTGGGATCAATTTTATCCATAAATGCCTTTAAATGGCGCTGTAAAACTACCTGATTTATTTACAGATCAGTTTATTTAATTACTCTACATATGAAGAATTCAGATACTTCTCTAATCAAGGCGCTTCGCATGAGCGCCTTTAGTCATGCCAAAATGACAATTTAATAAAGGAGGCGAAAAAGAAAGATAAGTGTCGAGGTGGTGTCGCCTGAAAGTGTAAACCCGGTTCTAGGCAGACTTCGATCTAAATAATTAGGCCAAAGTCGGACAAAAAGTAGACCAAGTCTAAGAAAGTCTCGACCACATAAACTGCCTTGTTGTCTTCAGAGATTGGGGGTAGAAATCCAGACCATTCATGAGATGCGCATCCGACAGCTATTCAAATGCTGACAGATGCGGCGTCTTGTCTCTATAACAACCTCTTGGCACTCCGAATACTTATTTCAGTCGTCTGGAATAATGCAGCTGTCAACATGACTTCATCGTAGGAATATTGGATAGACATCGCTTGTGGGAAGATCATCAAGACATCCAAACACATCACATGATTTGTCTCGTCATTTAAACGTTCGGTTTTGTTACATTTTAGCGCACTGTAATCGGGCACTGTTTCTTGTTATACTGAAGTTTGAACCAAGTTTCGCAGTAAATGTGCTACAGTGGATGAGACCACTTTGTGCCTTTATGGGCATATTCAAGGAACTGGACCTAAGCTAATCGCACAATTTCTATAGCGCTACTCCAATGCACCGGACATCAACCGATAGCGCTGCTAGGTGAAAATGATAACAAGAAGCAATTCAATTATTCTGGTCGAAATCTAATCTCCAACTAATCGCTGCAATGGCAGGACTTTCGATTAGGATTTACTTCTTCTCAATGGCCGGCTGGGACATAATATATAAAATCCTTGAATTCATTAAATTGTAATTTGTATTATTGATAAACGATTTCGATGTAATGAACGAAGGCTTAGAGGCGTGTGTCTGCGCATGTGTGCCGTCGGATACGTCGCTTCTAAGACGAGAAATGTAGCAAATGTCTTGAAATAATTATATCAGAGGGCAGAGTCTAACTCGCCCGGAGGCATCGGTTGGAGGCACGTCGACCCAGCGCGTAAATAATAGATGGAAATATAACACAATTGAACTGCGCTGGTCTTCGTCGAGTGCGGCGGACTAGTTAGAACAGCGAGGGTCGACAGAGTCACCATGCGAAGACAATTATCGTTTGATGTCGGCCAGACGAGATAAGACTGTCTCGTTATCTTCTATTCCCAGGGGTCTATGGGCAGCGGACGGACGAGGGCCGGACGGGAGCAGGTGACGGAGCCCATCGTCTTTCTTGGCATCTCTGCTGCCGTCTAGCAAAGGAATGCGAGTCATTACACAGGATGACTTGCACATGCCCAGGCCACCAGACGCAATGCAGGAGGAGGAGGAGGAAGAGAAGGAGGAGAAGGAGGAGACGAAGAAGGAGGAGAAGGAGGTGGAGAAGGAGAAGGAGATGGAGATGGAGAAGGAGAAGGAGAAGGAGATGGAGAAGGAGAAGAAGATGGAGATGGAGGAGGAGAAGGAGAAGAAGAAGGAGAAGGAGGAGGAGAAGGAGGAGGAGGAGAAGGAGAAGGAGAGGGGAGAAATAGCACAGGACGAAAGAGGAAGAAAAGAAAAAATCAAAAGAGAGGGAGAAAGGGCAAATGAAGGAAGTGAAAAAAGCGAAAGAAAAACACGAGTCTAGACGAGAAAGAAGGAAGAGGAGGAATATAGAAGAAAACAACAGAAACAGCGACAGACAGAAGCTTAGGATGCGGAGGAAGAGGAGGAGGAGAGGAGGAGACGAAGCGGAATGGGAAGAGGCGGAGGAGCTGGTGTGGGAAGCAGCAACATACCGACTTTGTAAAGCCAACTGGGTTCCGGTACGTGGATGAATTTAAGAGATCTAGGACAGCTCGCTCTGAAGGCGCGAAACGCCAAACGACTAGAGGGTCTGGGGAGCGTCTAAGCTTCCCAGTGGGGACCGGGGCAGAGCCCCGGAAACCAACTCATTTCCAAGCATTTAATATGAAATTGAGCACGTTTGGTCTACATGTTGTATAACTTTTTAAGCCAGAACTCCAGTACCTGGATAAAAAGTTGCGGGGATTTGAGACAGCGAACGCCGAAGAAACGAAATCCCTAACAAATAGGGATCTGGGGAGCAGCGTGAGCTCCTCAGCGGCTTTCGGGTTGAAGAACCAGAAGTAAAAGCTTTTTTCCGAAATATAGCAGTCCAGGAATTGAATAAGTGAAATCGGCAAATACTCTTTATTTTATGAAGCTCTTATGAAGCTCACAGAGCAAAGTCAAGTCACCGATCGATGGGGCTACACCTAAAAATACTCATCGAATTTACACGAATCCAAAAGTCAATGGTCTTGGTTTCGGGGGATCCGGATCCCAGGACCCCCGGCCATGTACGTCACTGGTGGGAAGCAGCCTGAGGGAAACAAGGAGGATGATAAGGAGGAGATTATTTGGAGATGAAAGAATGTAGTGAGAGTTGTGAACCACTGAATAGAAGGATTTCTGACGGTGCTAAAGCCGATTGTAGCCATTGTTATTGTATTGTATTTGATAACTTATATAGCGCTTCTTACAGAACAAACTACTCAGAGGCGATTCCAGCATGAGAGCCCCTGGGAAATAAGAACGTCTTTAAACAACGAGCTGACTGAGCTCTATCAACAACAGTGACCCTTGCACGAAGCGATAGCGGAAGTTTATTCCATAGAGATGGGCCAACAACAGCGAAAGCCCTTTGCTGAGCAAGGGAGGACTTAATACGAGGAACAAATAGATCCAGACGATCTAGAGAACGTAAAGGGCGGGATGAGGTACTACAGTGTGGAGGCCGAATAAGATCACAAAGATATTTTGGAGCCTGGCCCATGCGAGCTCTAATTACCAGCGACAATAGTTTAAACTGAATACGAGATTGGATAGGGAGCCAGTGAAGTTGCTGAATGATGTAATGTTATGGCAGATACGGGTAGACATCTCTTACAGGAACCCGACAGATGTCAAGAGGCAACGAAGCATCGATTTGTGTCTTAGTTTCCACAGTTTCCAAATGTGCTTCTCAATTGCTCTGCTGCTAATTTCCGAGGTTGGCAAGTAATCAAAACAATTGAAAGACCACATCGCTTAGCGAAAACAATAAATCACAAGCATATCTATAGACCTAGACTAAAACGTTTAATAACACTCATACTCTCATTTACTCATGTACCTGTCTATTAAGCCTGCGTACGAACACTGGAAAATGTACACGTGTGGATACGTAATTTGGCTTACACTGTAGGCTTGACTTTAACACTGCCGTGGATTCGAAGATAATTCATTAAACATTAGATTTGACAAATGACCGAAAAAATGGAGATCATTTATTTCACACATCAGTGCCAAATGGCTAGCGTCAGAACGGATAATGATGATGATGATGATGGTGGTGGTGGTGTGGTGGTGGTGGTGGTGGTGGTGGTGGTGGTGGTGGTGGTGGTGATAAATTAGGCATTTATTTAGCGCCTTCACTTTCGTTTAAAACGCTTGTGTGGATGAAAGTCAGGAGTGCACGTAGCCTATTGCATTGTATTATTGCGTAGCAGTGCTCTGCGTCAAAAGTGCATCTATTGGCTCACGCCGAAACACCTTTCCGATTACAAAGAGACTCGTTGTATGTATTCTTGTAAGCTACATATGAACCTGTGCTTGTGCAAGGGTTCGCAGCTACATTTCCTGTGGTTTCATGGGTATACAGGCCACTCCACACTACATCGTAAAAGCCAACAAATCAGACACACTTATACCTGCACACAAACACCTAACATACACGCACACGCACACACAAATATATATGTTCATGAATCTATATCTATCTATCTATCTACATATCTATTCATTAAATATATAAATATGCTAAATGTTTACGTCCGAATTGTATAAAGGCTCCTGTATCAGGTAAGAGCTGAATGTATTGTGAGTGACTTGTGTAGAGTGGTTTTCCTTTGATGTATTCTGTCATTAAAGGTCAAGATAAGCCGTATTTGTTTAAACGTTGTGGTTTCATCTGGTTGGTTTGTGGCGTGTTTGTGTGTGTGTCTGTGTAGGTGCGTGTCTGTGTATGTGTGTGTGTTCGTGCGGTTGTGGGTGCACTGCCTTCCCCAGAAAACCAGCGCAGACTTATGCGCTCGTAAAGTAGCTTTAGTTAGGTCGCAAAGCCTGGAAATGCAAACCAGGCTCAACATAAATTGTGAAAGAGTACATAACGGTTTATTAATGCGACCTGGAAAAGGAATGGTTTATATAGCGCCTTTAATTTCACTGCTTATATACGAACAGAGAAAGTAAACTAGGGCTATGGCCTATACAAAGGACCCAATGATTGATGTCTAAGTGTCGCCGGTTTTATTGCACAGTTTTCCCTCTATTTACTTTCTTCGTGTTCGAATGTTTAAGTGGTCCTTGTTAGTTTACTGTCAATTTACGGCCACAGGAAACAGTTCCCCGTCGCCCTTTCATCTGCCTCGTTAACTATTCTGCAAGGGCCGATCCAGGATCTGAAGTTAAGGGACGAAGTAGGGTAACTGTAATGTAATCGCACATTTGTGTAGCGCATTTTCAAGAGAAACTCCTCAGACCTGACAACGCAAAACATTGAAAATGTATTTCCAACGCTGACGGGAAAGAGGCAGCCAAAGACGAAGAAGCATATCTCGCAGGTTGCTAAGGCAACTAGAGAAGACTGACCCACCACAGCGAAGCTTCTATGCTGCACCCACCGCGAAAATTCAGGTCAGTGGGACAACGAAGTCACCCTGGGCCGCCGCAGAGCGAAGGGATCTTCGGCCACGTATTGTTTAGACTGAGACACACGAGTTGTAGTTCCCGCTGATAAGATGGAACCCGTCCAGCAAGACAGTTACGCATAAACATTAAGGTCTAAACCTCCAGGGAATGAATCCTTTTTGCAAAGGCAACCAGTGCAGCTTCCCCCACTCATGAAGCTGATTATATACCCAAGCCTAAGTATACCACCGATCAGCATTTACAGACTGCAGCTGGTCAATGCGGTAAAAACAGTAAGGCATGCGTAGCTGGCTGGCATTGCCATGTCATCTGAGGGTCTGCTTTGCATGGTCGAAAGCGATGCTAGCTTCTGCTAAAACATTATTCTCACGTTAGTCCACCAAGTATTGGGACGAATATAGATTTCTATCCCCACCCCGGCCTAAATCTGGCGCTGAACTTCATAGTTAAGCTTCATATTTAGTCTTCGATTTGCGCCTATTTTCTATGCTTCCTAAATTTCACCCGTCCGTCTGTTCGTCAGTCCGTCCGTCCGTCCGTCCATCCTAAAATGCATCCTAAAATAGTTCCTCGGATCCCTCTTGTCTTGCTACGCTGGTGGTCTTGTCCATATAGTAAGCACTACATTTCCCGATATCAAAACAGCGTTTGCGATGAAGCGTTTGCTAAGACGAGATACGCGTGCGTCTGAAGGCTTTCAACTGATGCAGGCCAAGCCTTAATCACACGGCATCTAAATCAGTCTGAAGCATCTCTTTTACTTAGCTCCTTCAGATTCCAGTCCATGTTCCAGGCATCCAGCTTGGTGGTAATTGTCCACTCCCTCTTTTTTTCGCCATGCCTCGGCCACAGCACCCCTTCTCCGTTCGTCCCCCCTTACCTCCATGCCTCTGTATCTGTCTGTCTGTGTCTTTCTCCCTATTTCTCTCTTTCTCCATCCTCCTTACCTCTATTCTTCCTTTTATTCCTCCCTTCTTACCTCCCTCGCTCCTTTTATCCGTCCCTCCTTACCTCCATGCCGCTGTCTCGGTCTCTGTCTCTGTCTCTCTGTGTCTATTTATCTCTCTCTCCATCCTCCTTACCTCTATCCCTCCTTTTATTCCTCCCTTCTTATCACCCTAGCTCCTGTTATCACTCCCTCCTTATGTACTTCCCTCGCTCCTTCAATCCGTCCTTCCTTGCCTCCCTCCTTCCCTCCCTCCAGTGATGCCCATAAATTGTTCGTTTATTGTTACTTCTCCATTCCGTCGCTGGGCGGCGCAGCGCATCCGTTCGATTTCGTTAATGAAATGGCGATAATCTTATCAACATGTCAGCTGTTAAAGTCAGTCTTTCAAGGATCTAGGAATCAACATCCTAAACGCATTGTATAAATATATACCTTTTATCTGATTTTAACTCGCCTTCTAGGATCTTCATATATACAGTGTAGGAATTGAACCATATTTACATGGGCATAACATATGTACACAGGTTCCCTCAGTAGCCATAACGCTACAGACGACTCGCACTCAGTCTATATATTTACTATATAATATATATTATATATATACAGGCACAGGACTTACACCCAGAAATCACGCACTAGTCCCATAAATATGCCTAGATCATAATGATAGAAGGATATATATCCTGGTATCCCATAAGGATATGTTCTGGTGTCTTTATGGGGCCAATGCGCAATTTCTAGATATAGCCTAAGTCCTGTACCAGAACTGAATATAATGTTCAATTTTAGTAAATTCACTTGAAAACTGCCAACTGCCACTAAGACAGACAGAGAGACAAAGAGCCAGGCAGACATGCAGACAAAACACAAAAGACGATCGCCTTTCTATCTGACTGATAGTTATGCAGAGAGAGCTTCTGAATGGCGTTATATAACTTTTCAATTATAATCGAAATTACAGTGAAGCTGTTGTTACTCAAGGGCAAATTGTGAATTCAAGTGGAAACGGATTAGGGCATCGCGTAAAGTCTTGCACATTCCTCAGCTTATCGCGTAAAGTCTTGCACTTTCCTCAGCTTATCACGTAAAGTCTTGCACATTCCTCAGCTTATCGTGTAAAGTCTTGCACATTCCTCAGCTTATCGTGTAAAGTCTTGCACATTCCTCAGCTTATCATGTAAAGTCTTGCACATTCCTCAGCTTATCGTGTAAAGTCTTGCACATTCCTCAGCTTATCGTGTAAAGTCTTGCACATTCCTCAGCTTATCACGTAAAGTCTTGCACATTCCTCAGCTTATCATGTAAAGTCTTGCACATTCCTCAGCTTATCGTGTAAAGTCTTGCACATTCCTCAGCTTATCACGTAAAGTCTTGCACATTCCTCAGCTTATCGTATATAGGGGAGGCTTTCATTTATGTTCTTGGGATGCTGAAGAGTTTTTTTAACGCCTCTGATGAGTTTCGCTAGAAGTGGCGCCATACAAATTTGCGATTACAATTACAATAAAATGTAAATGTAAATATATACGGTTTTGTATAGCGACCGTATGGCCTCGACCCTGCTTTTTTCAATGATTTGTTCGGATGAGAGCCTTCATCATCGCTGCCCGTTTAAATGGGGGCCACGCCATCTAAAGTCCCCGTGCAGGGACCGTACTAGCCCGAGATTGTCCTGAGCCGGTAAAGAACGAATTCCAAAGGCCCCGGTTGTGGTTCAGTGCATCGCAGACCTTAATTATTTCTTCCCACTATACCCTCCCCTCACCTTCCCTTCCCGGCGCTTCATCGGGAAAGGCGATCGTCGTGCAGCCTCCCTCTTCCGGTCTGACCAGATCAAACTAATTTCTGTGATTAGAAAAACCAGATTTAAGCGCCGACTGATGGCGCAGTTTCAGATGATATCAATTTGGTGTCTGTCAGGTTGCTTATCTGCCGCTGGCTTTATTTACACTGAAAACACGGAACATGCACATGCTTACATTAGCCTACGTGATGGTCCACATCTTCAAACGTACTTCAACGCTGGCTTATTTATGCTGTAGGTCAGGGATAGCGAATGCAAAAGCTCTATTGACTATGATGAAACGCCGTATTTACTACATTACCCTCACATAGAGACCTTAAATGGCGTCGTCCATTCACACGGGCATCGGTGGTGAAGGATCTCACCGAATGAATTCATTGAAAAATAAGCAGGGTCGAGGCCATACGGTCGCTATATAAAACCGCGTACATTTACAATTAAGGGGTTAGTTAGGGCATAATATTAGTGGGTTGCAATGGCAGGACCAACCTCCGCTGAACTATGTATTAACCATTATACAATATTTCACTAGGCATTGTCTCTGATCAAACAAATGTACGAAAGGTCGGATTTACGGGACCAATCCGGTGACACCGGCCATGACCCTACTTGATTTTAGGGAGACCACGCCACTGAGTTTGACCTCCCTCACTGGTTAGAACGAGGGTTCGTAATCGTAATTCCGAGATTTCTACAGCGCCCAACGAAAGCCGCGCCGCGGGGACCAGCTTATTTGCAGGCGCTCAGTCAAAACAAAATCGATAGGCAAAAGGGTCCGGTTCCAGGTCAAGATTCAAAAGTCAGACTGAGAGACAGCGTGGCAGCTACGGGGTGGGGCAAGTCAGAGGGTTACTTAATGCTTATGCGAAACTTATAAAGTATAAAGAGGGGCAGGATAAATTTGGAAAACTTAATTATTTGGTTATCAATTGAAACGGGTCAACAAAAAATCTTATTAAGGAGTCATACAGCGCTGCTGGCCTAGTTAGCTACATTGGTCAAAGCGTACCCCAAAGCGCCTCCATGCGTAAGGTTGCCGGTTCGCATACCGATCGAAGCTTATTTCAGATATTTAAATCTTGGGTTAGCACAGTCCGTACACGTGGTGTCCATTCAAACATCCAGTGGTGGGGAAAGACCTCACCCGATCAATTCATAAAAATGAGCAGGGTCGAAGCCATACAGTCGCTGCAGAAAATCGTGTACAGTTATATTTATTATGTAGACCTAGATCTGTTGGCCTATTACGCTGACTGTCTACAGCCCGTCTAGGAATAATATTAGCTTGCTATTTGCTTTGTGAATTGTCGGTTGGTGGGGTAAGTCAGAAACATCGGTAGGCCTAAATAGGCTAGTACATCGAATGGGATGACAGAGTATATTAACCGATCTATCGCCCATTTCTATCTAACATGCCTCTGTCTAATTCTAATTCTGATTAATAACTTTTAACGCGCCGGTGTCTAATGCACAAGGCATCAACCAAAGCCAAGCCGCAATTAGGTCATTACCCAGAAGGTCAGTCCACATACAGAGAGGCAGCCTGCGGTGGATAAGCTATTTGAAGCAGGTAAGTTTTAAGTTTAGAACGAAATGACAGAAGCAACTGAGCAGAACGAACAGACACAGGGAGGGATTTTCAAAATTCAGGTGCAGCAACCGAAAAAGCCCGTTCACCAAGAACAGTTCTAGTCCAAGGCATGACCAGAGAAAGACAATCAGATGACCCTGCGGAATAATGGTAAGTCTAGGGAAACGGGACTGATTTTAAGTATTCTGGTTAAAGTTCAATGTTTTTTTTTAATAAACTGTAGGTCTCAATTTGTTGAACAGGAAGCCGATGCAAAGATTTAAGCACAGGGGTTATATGCTCATATTTTGACGTATTGTTATGGCTCTAGCCAAGGAGTTCTGAATCCCGGAGTTTCTGCATGTTTGAGTTGTGATAGTGATACTAACAAGAACCGAGTTACAGTAGTCAAGGCGACTGGAGACAATACGTTTGTCAAGGATAGACTGGAAGACATGGGGACATAACGCCTAATTCTGAGTAGGCCTATGTCACGAATATTCATGCATGACGACTTATAAATAGGCCTACCAATTACATAGTTAGTGAGAGACAAAGTAGAATCAAAAACAACACCAAAGTCACGAGCAGCATCAGTCAACTCAACAAGTGAGTCACCAGCTTTAAAGGTTTAAGCCATTCAAACTTCTGAACTTGCTGTGGAGTGCCCAGAAGTAGAAACTCAGTCTCCTGTGGATTAAGGAGGAGATTATAAGTCGCAATCCGAGACTGCATCTCTTCAAAGGCAGCGGACAACAGATGAACAGACGAGTGAAAAGACAAACTGTCAAATGAAATGTAGATTTTGGTATCAACCTCACAGAAATTATATGCCAGTAAATGATTGTTCAGCACTCTACCTAGAGGTGTGGTGTATAACGTAAACAAAAGAGGATACAATTTAGAACCTTGCGAAACACCACATGTCAACAAAGGACTAGACTAATAATAACCATTTAAATATACTAATTTAGTGCGTGGGCTGAGATAAGTAGCAAACCAATGCAGAGGGATCAGAACCCCAAACCAAACCAATAGTATGTCAATATAATATGACATTTGTAGCTGACGAACCTAAACTGCTGCAGCCTAATAACTTAATTAATTATCAGTTCAAAAGTTTGCGTATTTTACCAAAGTGATAAGTAAAGTGTATTTGTTGTATCAATCCTTTTCTGTCCTACAGCTTCGGGATGCAGCATGACACGACAGAGAATGGCTGCGAACCCCGAATACACGAGTTGCAGTTCATCATGGCACCGCAGCTGACTGCTGAGGCAAGTCCGCTTGTGTGGTCCAACTGCAGTCGCAAAGCCATCACCGCTTTCCTTGAGTAAGTCTCCAGAATCTCTCATGGCATTGAACTGTTTTACAATAGATGGCGCTTGCGTTCAGCACTCTCTTCATATCTGTAAAACAGCAAGAGATTTAAGCCAGCCAGTCAGCCATCCAACTATCAAGCTAGCCAGCCAATCAGAAAGTCACAAAACGCGTACATGAACGAAATTACTTTACACAATATAAAGACCCTAGTGCCGCCTTAGCTACATGTAGACAACGCTCGACATTATATTTATAATTCACTGTGATTGTATTTATGTATCTTACAGTACCTGTATTTCGATGCATGCTATGCATGGACTGTCGTAATAAAGTTGTGCATTCCTTTTGTCTGCGTAGTCGTGACTGGGGCTATTGTCTGGAGGATGAACCGAATGATCATGAGTTCGACTTCCCTGTTCTTCCACCTGGAGTCATGTACGATATCGACCACCAGTGTCGTCTTCAGTATGGTCCGGAAGCAGAGTACTGTGAAGGAATAGACGTAAGTCAGCCAGTCAAACCTTGACAGAAACAGCGCTCATGCAAACGATGTATCCTGTTTCGAAGTATTCTCCATTACAGACTAACAACATGTATGGATTTTGTAAGATCCTTTATTTCAGTTTCTTGATTGCCTTATCGGATCTGAAATGATAAAAGTTGGCGGTAACAGCTGCCTAAGTGGTAACGGCTACCTAAAACGCAACAACTGCATTTCATTTTGCCAAGAAATCCATCGATTAAGCTTAAATATCAACCCTATTAAAATATTCGGATATACCTTAAACTATTTTGCCAGTACAGAGTTAAATTAAACTGTGTTTCATTTTATTATCACTTCAATTAACTTTTCACTTAACCAGTTATTTAAGTAATTAATTGTTAATTAACAAATAGGCCTATTTATTACTGTTCTTCTCTCCTGATTGTTTTACATAGCAGTAGGGTCTTTAGTACCTTAGCGCAAAAACAAAAAAATAAAATAAAGTTATTTGAACAATTGAACAATGTATTATTCAACTTCTTCTTTAATCGAATTGCCTAAATAAATTAACATCAACTAAACAATTCCAACGAATGCATGCCATGTAGTTTTTCTGTCTCAGTTATGAAGTCTATTGTTTATTTATATTACATAGTTTTCCAGAATAATTATGCATTGGCCATTATTGTTAGGATCTGTGTTCAACAGTTTGGTGTCGAGTCGAGAATAAATGTCTCACCCGATTGGAAGCTGCAGCCGAAGGTACATTGTGTGGAGACAACGAGGTCAGTCAGTTAGTCAATCGGTCAGTCAGTCAGTCAGTCAGTCAGTCAGTCAGTCAGTCAGTCAGTCAGTCAGTCAGTCAGTCAGTCAGTCAGTCAGTCAGTCAGTCAGTCAGTCAGTCAGTCAGTCAGTCAGTCAGTCAGTCAGTCAGTCAGTCAGTCAGTCAGTCAGTCAGTCAGTCAGTCAGTCAATCAGTCAGTCAGTCAGTCAGTCAGTCAGTAGCCAATGAATCAAGAATCAAGTCAGTCTGTCAGAAGTCTGTTGTCGGTCGTTAATTGTGTTACTACGTTTTACATGTACATACGTTTGTCTTCTTGTCGCAGTAGGCTGAACCCTGTTGTTTTCGATGGCTAGTAAAGTATTTTCATTGCTCATAATGAGCCTACTTTAAATGTCATCTGTCAGTTTAACCCGTCAAGTGTTGTCTCCGATCCAGTGATAAACCTGAACCTGCGTATGCGGTAGTTACGAAGGCCCACATAAGGTAAAGTAAGTAAGCTACGCAATAAGCAGTAAGAGCCCGACCTTATACCCTACCGTGCCCTTGCATGCGTTTAACAGCAATTAATCAACTTTACTACAACGGTGCGTGATTCCGATCAGGCAAGCGTCGAGCGAAGCAGAGCAAATAAACCTTTAGCTCGTCTAAACAAATGGTCGTGGAGACCGAAGGATATTCTTACTTATTACTGAAGCACGTACGAACAGCGGCTCCTCTTATCTGACTTATTGCCCGTCTCGAACGAAACCTCCACTAGTTTTGCCGGTCTGAAGTTGTAGCTCTCATGTGGCCCTTCAGCATTTAGGACGCAGGTCGTCTTTTGGGTCTCGTGTGAAATAAACGCTGATTATGACTTATTGCTGGATGGTTACGTTTTTGTATGAGAGGTTTTGGCGCCTCACGTGAGCATTCTGCGGCTCGTTCGGTCGCAAGGCGAATTGCTCGGCTTATTGGTCGACTGTCACTTGTCAGTTTGTCAACTGGAGAGGATAATACGATAATCTTGTGTTTCCCAGAGTGGAGATTTGAATCGTATCAGTGGCGGCAGTTAAGCCCACGTTGTTGGATTCACTCCGACTGAATGAATATATTTTAAACTTTCTCATCATTAATTTTATGTGCAGATGATTTACAAATCATTCTTTTTCTGATCCTAAAAATATCTAGAAACTTCACTGTATTTATTAAATTTGCAAACTGCTTCTCAAACGCAGTCTTTCATGTTAAATATCGCCCGAAGATAAAAAGACGCCCTTGTGTGGGCCTATAGAAGTCTGTCTGAAACGCAAAGAAGGAGGGTTTCATATAACCATAACTGGAAATGTGGACCTAAATCTCCAAAATTTCTCAGCGCCACACGAAATCCACGTCAGGGAAACCGGCTTATTAACCGGCGCTACATCAAATCTAGAGCCACGGGACATTAAAAATCCGGGAACCTAGCATTAAAAACTGCTGCTTGACCAGAAGAATGCAATATTTCCGGAAATGCTCAGCGATAATCTGTTGGCAGTTTTGTATGCGATTTTTTCAATCACTAATTGATTGAAGTTTGTTCTGATGCTGTCAGTTTGTAGAATAACATTACTGACAGGTATGCTGTCCTGATTAATATGTTCTGTTTTTCTTACTTCTCTTGTTTTATTTTTATGCAACCGTTGTTTGGTGAAATAAAAGACTGATTGATATATATATCAGGGCCTATTGTGATGAATAGGCCATGATGTGGTAAAAGAGTGAAGAGCCTGTGACTGCGTCGTCTTCTGTTGCAGTGGTGTTTTGGAGGACGATGCATAGCGATTGGGGAGAAGCCTCTGGCGATCGACAGCCATTGGGGTGAATGGGGTTCATGGTCCGAATGCAGCCGTACCTGTGGGGCCGGTGTTTCCCATTCAGAGAGATTATGCAACAATCCACCGTAAGCAATAACTTTTTTTCGTCTCGCATTCATTGTTAGCCTGCAGGCTTTTTAGGACCTTGACCTTAACCTTTGCATAACCCTCTAGATTCTGAATCGGTTTTAAAGCCCTGCCTGTTAAGTCTGCATTAATTTTACGTCATTGCATCAAAAGTCTGATTATTTTTCGCTTTTACAAGAACTCTTCAAAATTTTGTACAAGGCATTACTCCGATATTACTCTAGATAGAAAGACGCTTCCTGCACCAAATTTTCATAGTGTCCTCTTTCTTATGGCCGTGTTGGTTTTTGTAAAGTAGCAAGTTTCTGGAGCAGTTACGACAATTTCTTTCATGTATTCTAACCAGCTTGTGACCCTCAACTCCAGAATTTAGAGCACTGCTATGGGTGAATATTTCTTGGGTGAATTTCCTTGAATTTTAGAAGGGGTCCTCGAGTGAAAGTTGGCTGAAATCCCTCACAAAACTGATGAGCAAGGTCATAACGAAATTTCTAATGACAATTTCGTATTTGTCGTGTGCCGTCATCCATCGTAATCGTAATCGTGGTCTTGAGATTTTTACAATGTCCAATGAAAGCCACGTCACGGGGACCAGCTTATTCACAGGCGTTCAGTCAAAAATAAATCGATAGGCAAAAAGGGTTCGGTTCCTATGTCACCCTGACTCTTCACCCAGAGAATGTAAGCATTGATTATGCTTACATTCACCATCCACTTCAATAAACATCTCCACCATTTCTCACCAGCTCTTCCAGGCTCATAATAATGAGTACAGTTAATTTATCAACTCCGCCCATTGACCAGTTATACTTCAGGTTACTAGTGGCTTTCCATGTTCAGAAATGCCAGAACCAAGACAGATGGAAAGGAAATAAATTGTCTGTTTTTCACGGTTTGTTTGTCACGGAATATCGTTAGAGTAACAGGTCCTTCCTGGTATTCAGCCTCATCACCTTTGTACTTCAGTTTAGTCTGACAAGCCTCTTGTGGAAAGCCTATCCGATTCAACATTATGGTTGAAGTTGAATTGGTCTTGTTGTGTAAAAGGCATGTTGCTAAATCAAAGAAACTGAGTACCGGTCATAACACAAGCGAAAGAACGCCAAACTGTCACCAGTCTAGAGCAAATGGTTGTGATATCATAACCCAGACCACGTTATCTTCTTGCTGCATGATGGTTTGGGGTAGCTCTAAACATTGAAACACAAACAGTAACCACCCTGTGCTTCAGCCAAAGCCCAAACTTTTAGGCCCCATTTTATTGGCTTACACGGCATGTAAGGCCTACTGCCGGAAAGAAACCCTTCCTTTAAGAGCAACCATGAACACTCAGTTCCATGTTTGGAATCAATGTATTGGTAAAGCAGACATTCAAGAGATCAAGTAAGCTGCTGACTGTGCACAGGGGATCAAATCCTGGTACACCATGAGGCTTTGACACATCACGGAATCGATCTCTTGAAAATGCCTTGGCAATGGTGTTGATTATGAAGCAGTCACAAGCTCCACTCCAAAACAACTGTATCGTTGATGCAAGATACATGCCAATCAAGACGTTCATGGCAAAATAAGTCCTTATTTCCTCAAGGTAAGTCGAAGACCATTTTTTCCACTGATGGTGTTTCCCAGCCAGCTGTGCTACAGACCTGGTCTGCTCCGCTTAGAGATTAGTCTGCTGGACAACTGCAGCAAAACGGAGAGACAGATAAGGAGGGAGAGAAAACAGTAAATTTAAAAAAGATCTATGTCCCAGACACCAACTGGAAGTTGATGCACCAGCACAGAAATCCTTTCATCGGGACTCCCTTGGGGTGGTCTAATAGAGCGGAACCTTCTTCCTGAATCCCATCAGGATCCAGGCCATTATTCGCGTTTCCTTCACCCTCTGATCCATACTCGCTGTCCTCGTCCTCCGTGTTGTCCGACAGCGATCGTTTTCAGAATGGTCAGCCACTGGTGGCGGCAAAAATCCCCAGAAGTCATGCTCCTCACCACTTTACTCGAAGAGTCGCAACATATCGGTCACTGACTGTTGCCTCATCTCTATACAGATGTCTTCAGGTTGCAATTATATTGCAGTTTAACAGTCTGCACTAGCTCCTAGCGTCAACGCTAACGATAGCTGCCCAGAAAAGAGCGCATGTCAGAGTTTCAAAGCACCCGCGAAATCAAGAGGCTTTGATCTGATGCAACTGTATAGATTTTAAAATTGATCTCCGCTCTGTAGTAGCTATGTATCATATACAATATTATTCTCACCCTGTCATATGGACTAATTAGGTGTCAGACGACAGTTAATGGAAACAGACGGTGGCCCTGCCTAGCTGCAACAGTTTGAAGCCATTTACCTTTGCACGCGATACTTATCTGCATCCCTAGAGCCGCCTCTCGTGTAGAGATACGTAATATTTAGAATCATGCTCTGGCCTGAAATCTCTTGAATATTGCCAGTATCATTCTGTAATAAATATTAAAGACAGTGTGACACTAGGAGCTCCTTGACCCGAGTGCACTTATACATTTGCTACACAACGGCCATCGACGCAGACTTTCCGTCTACGCAAAATCGAGGCCTTTTTTCGGTCTGACGTCGAAGCTCGAGTACACAAGGAGTACCGCAGGGCAGTAAACGGGTTGGATGGCTCATGTGTCAGGCTTGCGGGTGCCAGCCTATGTATGGGTGTAGGTGCTGCTGCCTTGCGGGCCACTATGGTCAGGGTCGTTCCTTGCATCGTCTTCGAGGGCGCAACTGCGGTGGCCGGGCTACATGATGACACTGTAGGCGTCGTCTGCCTCGGTTAAGTGCTCATCAAAGGTGGCGAAACATGAAGGCATCCGTGTGCTGGCCAGCAACAAACTCAACATCATCCAAAGCCAGATTTCAAAGGCCCTCGACGACACCATGATCAGTGACGAGGAATACAAGCTTGTCCTGGATGAAGTCGAGGTAGTATGGTGACGAGATCCGTCAAGAAGGCCCACACGGATGAGAACATCATCGACGAAGAGACAATAAACAAGCTTGACAGGTGCTGCCGAGAGCAGGCTCGCGTCTCATTCGTCAAAGGGTTTGCAGTGCCGAGTCGCTCTCTTTGTGGCTTGTGAGCTCTGAATGCCTGTGTCTGTGCGGACCTGGCGGGATCTACGAATAGGCCGATGTGGTATGTACCATCCGCTCCTCTGCCATATGAGTAGTGTTTTGCGCCGGCCTCGTGGGTGGGGTCGGCCGGTTCATCAAACCCAGTGGTTGGGAATATGTGGCTGGGAGGCACGGTTGGGGGAGTGGCGGTTTCGATGGAGATGATGGTGCTGAGTGGAAAACATTAGGTGTTTTCAAACCCCTATTTTCTGTCCACTCATAGACTGGATTAACAATTGCAAGTATGAGTGAAATAGTAGTCTGTTTTTTCTCAGAGATATAATTTATAACTTGGTTGAGTGCTTAAGCACAGATAAGACTTGAAATAGAGTGGCATTTACGCTGATGAGCTGTATACGGTTATATGGTAGTGAAAGATGAAGTTCGTGATTACTAGTGAGTTATAACCTAATGCAATCTACTGCATAAACTGCCTATTTGAGATTGATTTGATGAACCAATGTACTTCATGCAGACAGCATAGGCCTGTTAGGTTATTATATAAGTTTTATCACTTACTAATTTTGCAATCTACTGCATAGACCTGTGAGGTTATTATGTCAGTTTTTTTACTTAATAATTTTAATGAAAATCTGAAGCACAATTAATTATTCAGCACTAGCTAATTTTAGGTTAAGCTTATGCACTAATAATGGTCCACACAGAGAGCATAATTTTAGCTTGACGGATAATTTAAGATCAAACAGATCAAAACCTATAGGCTACACAAGTCATGCCTTTGAACTGGTCGATAGAAAATCCATAATTAGATTACTCTGTTGTTATCTTAAGCTACTTCAGTAGAGCGATCTCAGAACAAAAGTGAGATGAATCATGGCTCTCCAAATGAGAAACCACAAAATACTAGTGAAATTAGAGCCATCTCACCAAAGTCCAACAGTGAATTGTAATCATAATCTTGAGATTTCTACCTCGCCCAGCGAAAGCCAAGTCGCGGGAACCAACTTATTCACAGGCACTCGGTCAAAACAAAATCAATAGGCAAAGGGATTCAGTTCCATGTCAAGCTCCAGGAGTCATGCAGGCAGACATTTGGATGTCTGTGGTGGGTGGCGTTTGAAGTTGGAGCAGGAAGAGAGATATGAGGAAGAGGAAGAATCAGGATAAGATTTTTGGAAAAGCAATGTTTTCAGTTTTGAGTGAAAGACCAGTGCAGAATTTGCAAGAGATGAAGTGTTTGTGAGTTTGATTTGTTCATTCACGTGGTTCATGTAGTTTGACGCCCAGCGCCACAGATGCAAAGGAACATCATTCAATATCAAAACCTGTGCTGGGGAAGGGTGATATATTAAGTGTTAAGGTAACACTACTGGCTTGATCAATGTAATGTAATATAATGTAGTGATTTATATAGCACCCATTGAGCAATATATATATTGTAATGTATTATAATGTAGTGATTTATATAGCACCAATTGAGCAATATATATTGCGAATTATACGGATTATTCTAAGGTGCACACTTCTTGTTGAAATTGTGTTTCTGCACCTGGCTGTGGTTTTTATGGACTTTAATGTATGATTGTGTTCATTGTTTTTTGTGCATCAGACCGTCACACGGTGGTCGTTATTGCTTGGGAGAGCGCAAGAGGTTTCGAATCTGCAACACGCAGTCCTGCAGAGAGGGCAGCCCTTCGTTTCGAGAGCACCAGTGTGCCGAATTCAACAACGTTCTCTATAAGGGATACAGACATGAATGGGAACCTGTAGCTACGCCTTGTATGCATCCATATTTCTGCATATATTTTTATTAATTAGTCACTGAGCCAGTCAGTCAGTTTCTGTCTTTCAGTCACAGTGATCGTAGCCTCAGCTGACTAGACAAGTTAGTCAGTCAAGTTATTCTTTTATTCATACTGTATATTTTGTTCAAAATACTAGTAAATGTTTTCAAGTTAGGCCTATTTAGGATTAATTTAGTAATACTACCTTATGGAGTGACTGGAGTGACATGAGTAGGAGGTGGACTAAGTACTGCCTACAGAACTATCCCAGTAATTCTGCAGCTCGATTGCTAGACTTCTTTTAGGAGTGGTTAATTTGGTCTGTTTATGGCTGCTTAAGTTTTCCTATGAATGTGTTTCTCATAATGCACTTCAAGCATCCATTAGGTTACATTACTGTAATTTACTGCGGGTTTGTTTTCGTGTTTAATTCTTTATTTACTTGTTATTTGTTTCTGTGATATCTACATTGACTTTCTTTGCTTTGTGCTTGGAGCTGTTATTGAAATCTTTTTTGCTGACAGCTACACCATGTCAGCTGCACTGCAAACCGAAAGGCCGATTTTTTTCGGTGATGCTCAAGGACATGGTGACCGATGGAACTCCGTGCAAGACTGGAAGACGTGACATGTGCATCAGTGGACGATGCAGAGTAAGATTAATGTGTTATATATTAGACCAGAAGTCAGCAACCTACTTTGCATTGGGTGCCACTTTTTGCGTTAATACAGTTTATTGAACCTTTGCGCATGCCTCCCACACACACACACATACACACACACACACACAATACAATTTATGAAGCCTTAGCGCATACCACCCATACATATTAATTTTCTGAAGTTACAGCATAAAAATATCAATTGTTGACATGTAAGATAATTTTTATGAATATTTTATGATCTAATTGTTGAGTTATTTAGTAATGCCATTTTCATGCTGTTATGTTTAAATCATTTTTGGATCTTTATTAATCATACTTTTAAGGATTTTATTCAAAATGTTTTCATAATTTGATAGTCATGCTGATGTTTGAGATGTAATAATTGTGGTTGTCTGTTCTTGTGACAGGTGGTTGGTTGTGACTGGGGGATTGAGTCCGATGCATTGGAGGATGTGTGCGGTGTCTGCCATGGTGATGGAAGCACATGTACAAAAGTGACAGAAAACTTTGACAAAAAGTCTGGCTTAGGTTGGTTGAGCTTAGCATGCTTCTTTTCGCTTGTTTCCAAGGCCAGAATGAAGTAATTAATCTGCGTCATCGTGACAGGTGTCTGAAATCAATACTGACATCAGCGGAATCAAACTGCTATAAAGCTCTCCACATTATTAAAGGTATCCCACAAAACATCTTTAGAAAAAAAGTGTCTTGGTACAAAGCCCTGTTATCAAAGATTGGTTAAGCAGTCAAGTCATGTAAATTTACACAGAACATAAGACTCAACCCACTAAAGAATGTAATCATTCACGTTTTTACATATCAAGACACCGTAGCACTTTTTAAGTACCATACCTCACAAAAGTGATGTGTTTGTGCTAATGCACTTGCACAAATCTGTTTTCTATTGTTAATGATTTGCACCAGTGTGAAATCAGCCATAGTAAGCAACGGACAGTGTAATAGAAGCCTTTTAATTTTCACTTCTGTTGTGTCTCAGTGCTGAATCAGGTAACTGTAAATATAATACAGCATTTATATAGCGCCAAGTGCAGGCTGTTGGTCACATAAGAAACAGCATAGATACGTAGGTATGTATGTACATGTGTGTATTTGTATATGTATGTATATATGTATGTATATATGCATGTGTGTATGTTTGTCTGTATGTCTGTCTGTATGAAGACTCTTGATATCAGCGCTCTACTGAATAGCATACTATTCGGCCAAATATGAATAATTGAACAAATTATTCAGCCGAAGACATATATGAATATGAATAGTCGGTAAAGGCAAAAGTAGGACTTGCCAAAACAAGTTTTAATTTTTAAGTGTGTGTGAAAAACTAGGCAAATATTTTTAAAATATTTAATATAACTCAATTATCTAAAGTCACTGAGGTTCCCAGAGCTTGCAGTCTTTAATTCAAGTTCCTCACGAAGGCACTGTAGAGAGACAATATGGTCAGAAATACTTTTCCAACCTGTCTTCCTACTTGCTTTTGTAAAATGAAAATTTTTATGGCAGGTTATGTCGAGGCAACCATTATTCCTGAAGGGGCACGGAATATCCGTGTGGAGGAGGTGGCAGAAGCAAACAACTATTTGGCAATTCGGAATGACAGGGGCGACTATTACCTCAATGGACACTGGTTCATCCAGTGGAGTGGAGACTATGAAGTGGCTGGAACAGTTGTGGAATACAGAAGGGAAGGAAACAAGGAAAGCATTTTTACTATAGGTCCAATCAAAGAACCGCTTCACCTCATGGTTAGCTGTCTTCTAATCTTAACTAATCTAGCCATCACAGTGTGATTATCTGTCAGTGATGCCTTGAACTATGAGTCAAAACTTGATCTTAGGACTGTCAGAGTTATAAATGTCTCAGTTTGGAGACTGAAGAGGCTATAATTTCATCGACCTCCTAGACAGAGCATTGAAGGAATAATGGTTTGGATGCAAGAAATAGATACATGGTCTGTCAAGCACGAATATGAACAATTTCCTCCTGTTTGCATTATGACTATAGTACTAGAGAAATTTTTAGATTAGATTAAATTTGTGTTGTAACATCTGCTATGTTATAACACCTTTGCATGATACATCAGCTGATTGACTTCAAAACTGCATCAACCATCGCCACATCCATAGTCCATGCTAAATTACACTATTGCAATTCACTTTTCCTGAACTTAGGCTCCACCCAAATAAGCTGTCTTCAAGCCATACAGAATGCTCTTGCTCATGCTGTCACCAAAACCCCCCAAACACAATCTCATCACTCCTGTTCTTAAATCACTTTACTGGCTTAAAAAACCTGAACGAATCGAGCACAAGCCCTATCACTTTCCTGCAACATACTTCAGTCCTCCCAACCCTCCTTTCTTTGTGAGTTATTTACAATCCAACCACTCCGTTCAACCTGCTCCTCTTCTGCCATAACACTTCTCCCCCCATCAGTCACCTCATTCTTAAAATTTGGTAATCCCTCCTTAGCCATAGCTGCCCCACCACTCTGGAATAAACTCCCCCAGAACTACAACAATTATCTGACACATACAAACTCATCTCTCCTCCATCGCTTGCAATTTCTGCATTGTTATTTCTCTTAAAACTGAAAATATTCTTCTTTCACAGATCCTATCCTGACTCCCCTTCTTCCTCTTATCTCTCTTTCCCCTCAAATTCCAAACATCACCCACTGTAGCTGCCATGCTGTCTCTCTGCCTGACTTTTGGATCTTGACCTGGAACTGAACCCTATTTGCCTGTCGATGTGGCTTTCGTTGGGTGCTGTAGAATTCTCGGGATCATGATTACGATTATGGTTGGTTTTGAGTTCTCTTCTTGTAATGCAAAGTGTACTGGTTCCAAGATAGTTGCTATGTAGGGACCTTGAGCAAGTCCTTCATGCACAGTTGCTTAGTGCCATCAATCAATGCTTTGACATTAGGTGTTGGTGCATAATAAATACAGAATTAATAATTATGCACTTTTTTCAATATGTTCTTGGGATTTCCTTACAGAATTTAATTTTGTTTGACTAAGATTTAGTTTTAAAATATTTGTTTCTTTTGCAGCTGCTTTTCCAGTCACAGAATCCTGGCATTAAACTTGAGTACACTGTAGTTAATGAGAATGCAACCGACAAACGACGGCCTGAGTTTCACTGGAAATATGCTGATTGGACACACTGCACTGCTTCTTGTGGAGGAGGTATGTTCCTTATCTTTGCTTCAGATTGGTTCAGTTTGTCTGAAGGCTTGTCTTCTTGCTGGCAAAGTATTTCATCTTCTAATGGATAACTTCAGTTTTACTGAGAAGTTTACTTTTGGGGAATCATGTAGGGAGTAATTTAAATACAATTACAGAGTGGAAGCTTACATATATTACAGTTTTATGACTAGGAGCTCATCTTCTGCAGATCCTATCCTGATTCCTGTTCTTCCCCTTATCTGTCCTGCAGATCCAATTCCAAACACCCCCACCTTAGCCATCTGACTGCCTGCCTGACTCTTGGATCATTATCTGGAACCGAACCCTTCTTGTCTATCCATTTTGTTTTAACTGAGCTCCTGTGACTGAGCTGATACCCACAACTTAGCTCTCATTGGGCACTGTAGAAATCTTGAGTTTATGATTACGATTACATTTATGAAGCTTCTTTTGTATTTCTTTGTTTCATATAGTATTATATCTACTCAGTTTGAAAAGGTATTTTTCATTTCTCATGATTTCTTTGGGATGTATAGAATTTCAAGAATTACATTATGTGATATTGTAGAACATTTTAAATGATCTAACCTTATGTTTTTATGTCTAGGCAGTCAAACATCGCAAGTTGTCTGTGTTGAGAAAGAGGCTGGGATTGTTGAAGAGAAATTCTGCAACATATCAACCAAACCGGATGATATGCGCATGTCCTGCAATGACCATCAATGCCCAGCAAGGTATATGCTTTACTCTGCTTCAAGGCTTGAAAACTTAGCATATGATATACAGTATTTTATAAAGTCTTATAGTACACAATTTTTTCATAGAAGAAATACAATGTTTAATAAACTTATGTGTGTACTGACAATTCACTGATACCTATGCTCTACAAAAGATGTTTCCATTTGTAACTGAAACTGTCAACACTGTTAATTAACATTGGCAAATTCCAAAGTTGCGTGGAGTGATGCAAAGGACAGGTTCTCAAATGTAAATTCTGAAGAGTTTATTGAGAGATAAAGTTATATATAATTCTGCTTGTAGGTGGTGGTACGGACTTTGGCAGCACTGTTCTGTCTCCTGTGGTGATAACGGTTACCGTAGGAGAACGGTGCTATGCGTTCGACAGTTAGGACCAGATGAACAGATTGCTCTTGAAGACTGGGAGTGTGAGGATCTGGGAAAGCCACTGGATATTAGTGAATGTAAACACAAAGAACCGTGTCCAGTTGAAGACACTATGTGGAAAGTTGGTCCATGGTCGGAAGTAAGCAGAACATTAAGTATTTTTCAGATTATTATTTGTTCCTTAGTTTATCATTATTATAACTTTATTAATTCGTTCTATATCATGAACAGTGTAGTGACTTGTTCAACAGTTTGCTAAGTTCAGCAGATGAACGCTCCCATATAATACACACACACACACATACACACATATATATATGTTGATGTTTTATGTAGGTGTGTAGAAATAAATATATATATACATATATATGTTGATGTTTTATGTAGGTGTGTAGAAATATATATATATATATATATATATATATATATATATATATATATATATATATATATATATATATATATATGTTGATGCTTTATGTAGGTGTGTAGAAATGATCCCTGTGGTGTTCAGCAGCGTACTGTGGAGTGTATAAACAGCTTTGGCTACTGTGACCTAAACAAGAAGCCTTCAACTGAAAGACCCTGTCCACAGGCCTTATGTGGCCAGTGGAAAGCCACTGACTGGTCAAAGGTATTTACTAATTAATCAACTAGACATTGACTTGATGTGCTTTCTTGTATTTAGCAAAGAGCATGGAGCAGAAATTTCTTGTTGTGCTTAGAACTTGGCTGAACCTCTGAAGTGTTTCTTTAGTCGGTGTTTATTGTTTGGCTTTGCAGTGTACACGAACGTGTGGAGGTGGCTTTCAGTTTCGGAGTGTGACGTGTGTTGGGGGTCGAGCCTGTCCTCTTCATTTAGAGCCAACCACAGAGCAAGAGTGCAACCAACAGAGTTGTAGTCAGCCACTAGACGCGGCAGAGACTCACCTGTTGCCTAGCAACAGTTCACATGGTAACAACAGCAGTCGAGGTGGCATCTGGGAAGACTTGCTTATGAGTAGCCATTCACCAAATGAAAGCAGTCGGCAGCCAATGCTAAATATTGATCAAACGGTTGCAAAAGAATTTAGTTCAAACATGAGTACACAGTCATTGGAGATGGTTACCATGGCATTGCAGTCAACTCCAAAGCAGGATGCTCAGTTTTCAGCTTACCGATGGGTGTCGTTGTTCTGGAGTGAAGTACGTAAAACTGATTGATCTGATCTCAAGTATATTTTAAATATGACTGTATTTACTGTTTCAGATTAGCTTTGTAATTCTAACTTTTGCCATTTATACTTAGCTGATCTCTTATAGTTGCTGACTCTTGTTGGGGTACCAGAGGCAATGAAATCCAGTTAATCTGCCCTCTCAAATCCCATCTGTCTAATTTCTTTCTTAATCTAATGTTACTGGATGAGCAGATTAGCAAAACATTGTTAGGTCCTAGAGGTATAATAATCATAATAATTAATGGCATACCTATAATAGTATTATTATTAGTAGTATAATAATTATAATATCAGTAAAAATAATAGTTTGTTTTAATAAAGTATTTTTATAGAAATAGCAACAATACTACATGTACTATTACTGCTAATAATATTAATAATAACTTTAATTTTACTGTAAGGTAAATAATTGAGAAACAGAATCTCTTTATGTGTGAATCTTGCAGTGTTCTAAGTTATGTGGCAACGGCTATAAGACCCGAAGAGTGATGTGCATGCGCATAGATGCTGAGACAAAAGACACGGTTCCTGATGAACTTTGTGACAGCCAGAAAAGACCCTTGGACAGGGAAACTTGTAAGAGGGTAGACTGTATCACATGGACTGTAACTGCTTGGCAGTCGGTGAGTATTCTGAAAGCCCTCTCTCAGGACTTTGCATTCATATTCAGCCATTTGTAGTAGTATAGGTGCCACCTGTTCCGAAATGTGGTGCTCAGCTGGGAGTCAATCTGTAGGGCTGAGGCTCTTTGATTCACATGATTCACAAGAGATGATGCACTTGTATTTATTCATTTATTTAAAGCACTTATTATGCACACAGTGTCAGTACATCTGAATCTAAGGTGTGGATGTATGTTTGCTAGGGACCAAAATGAAATCATGCAAAAGCCAGGGTAAAATAGTGAGTCTTAACAAGTGATTTAAAAGATGATGGTGAGTTTGCAAGTCGGGCCTTTTGTGGTAGATAATTCCAAATATGAGGAGCACAGCAGCTAAAGGCACATGATCCTACAATTTTCCTGAACCTAGGTTCTTGCAACAAACCAGTTTCAGAACCACCTAAGCTCGAGATTTCTACAGCACCCAAAGAAAGCTAAGTCACAGGAACCATCTTACACATCTCTGTAGAAACCCCTCAGATACATGCAACTTAATCAAGGTCTGTAAAGTGTTAGGGCTGGAATTGCTGGAAAGATGGAGGGGTGCTGCAAATCCTACAGGGACATGGTGAACCTGTGGAGATTTGGAATGTCTCCAGGTGTTTTGCGATACCAGTAGTTGCTGGCACTCCAGGATGAGACTGGTGAACAATTTTGTAGTATCCTAAGATAGTATATATAATGCATATATATATTTATATATATATAATAAAACAAATTTTCATTCGATTGGCCTCCACTTTGCATTCTGCTATGTCTTATAAAATTGGCAACTGTGGAACTATTAGGATAGTTTGCCTAATTGTTGGATGAGTCAGAAGATCCTTCCAAACTGTGGCCATTCATCTGAGAACTAATTCACAGATGAATGTGATAAATGTGCCATTGCTTTATTAGAATGATTTCCAGTTGGGTTTGTGGTCCGTTTAGTGTTCCGTTACCTGTGGAGAGGGTTTTCAGCAGAGGATGGTCTCGTGTGCTCTGCCAAACCTCTGTGACACAGATGAAAAGCCAGTTGATAAAATGATCTGCAACTTAAGGCCGTGTACTCACTGGAATGTTGGTCCTTGGCAGGAGGTAGGTTCCACATAGTCTTGGATCCATCTTGATTATGGTTTATGTTTTGTGACTGGCTGTCTTTCTTTCAGTATACCTGCAACAGCTGGAATGTTGTGTTCGCAGTCGATTGGTGAATTAGTAATGAAGACTGATGAGGAGTTTAAAGGAGTTGGGATACATCCAGCATGGAGACTATCCCAAGACCAGGGTGGCTGGTGAAGAATGGTGAAAATGGCAACAATCTGGAGAGGGGCATGATCATGAATGATGAAGCACTTATGGGAGTTATGTTGATGATAACAAACACGATGATGACAAATTATTGTAACAGTGATGTGACCCATATAACACAACTGCTTCTTCTTCGGGATGAGTTCTACATCCAGTGATTCCACTCTTCACAGTACGGGGTCTCTTCAGACGTAACATCATTCTTTACCTTGTTTTCTTCCCTTCCTTTCTTCCTTCAGTGATAGGCCTTAATTAAGATGTAGTCTTTTCTTAGTAGACCCTGTTTGACCAATCCATTTCCTTTGTCTACTTCTTACTGTAGCTATTGGCAATATATTTTCCCACCATTCTCTCAACGCTTCTCACTTGCTTTGTGTTTTGTCCAATTGACTTTTACCTTATCACAGATGGTGTACTTCTGCTAACGGTTTTGATGGCTATAAAGTGTCAAAACAGTCTCTGATGCTGGATTTCTATCCTGTGAAATTGCAGTGTTCTCAGTCTTGTGAAAGTGGTACACAGCAGCGCAGTGTCACCTGCATCAACAGTGAAACACAACAGGCGGCCAGTGACTGTGACATCTCGTCGCGACCTGCTTCTGCACAAAGCTGTAACCTCGCTGAATGTCCCAGCGTCTCAGCAGGTAAAACAGAACTGCAGCAGAGCTGGTTACTGATAGTAAACTTTTCTTAACAATTTCCTCAATATCACTCACACACACACACACGTAGTGAGTATGAGATATAAGTGATATATTTATATGCATACATATTTATATGCTCTGTTTTTCAGCAGCCGTCAGTGGTCAGGCAGAGCCATGTTCACAAAACTTCTTTAACGATGGGATTTGTGCAGCTCTGCGGAATAAAGGCAGCTGCTCTCTCAGTTACGTCCAGCGCAAGTGTTGCAAGACTTGTCATCGAGCTAACCATCTGTCAAAGCCAAAGGGTGTAAGCTGAATTTTAGCCTGATTCATTGACTCTACTCACGAACACAACTACGGATTGCGACAGACATCACAATTCACTGATGTCTGAAGTCACAGTTGTGATTCAGTCGCCACCCAGTCATTTCCAGCTTAGGCGTTTTCCTAATCTGTGCTGTAAATAGATGGTGATGTCACTGTCCTGTCATGCTTAACGTCATTTGACGCATCTCATTGTGCATCTTGCTCGTACTCTTGCCCTGTGCCGTTGTGATTAAATCGACTACTTGATGTTCGGCAATTAGCTGCACAGACTTGATAACGATATATTTACGTTGTGTCTTCGTCACTCAGTATTTGTTATTTTTTTATCATACAGTGTTAAATATGGTGGTTGTACAGTTCTGATTGCAGTTGGGAGAATTTAACATAGAAGCTTTTCTCAGGTATAGTTTAGAGTCTTGGCCATCTTCAGCAGAAGTCCCTGATGACTGCTGCACTATAAATGTAATGAAGCTGCTTGCCATACCATGGGAGAGCATCATGGTAGGCCAATTGAAACTGTGGTTATGAAGATCTTGACCTCCACATGCTGGAAGAAATCGGGCAAGTTATAAAGATCACTTTCAGACCTTGGATAAAGAAAATGGTCTGAAGAAAATCACGATACTCTACACCTTAGGTTAATTACACAAATTCGAGGTGGCGTAAGGGCTATTTATTTTTGTGTTAAATTCTCTTTGCTGTGTGTTGAATGCTAACAGCATTTGTTTTGTGTGCTGTGTTGGCTGCTCAATGACTGTATGTGCCTTCAGTATTTTAATCATTAGGAAGAATTTTTTGTCTAAAAATGGTTGCTTTTGTTGACTGAACTTCAGAATTATGATAGACATTTCAAATTTGTTTCTATTATTATCAGTTTGCTGCAATTTTAAACTGTGTGAAAGCTGTATATGAGCATTTGTCACCATCATTAACGCTGCAAAGGTTGGCCAACAGAAATTTATAGCTTTTCTTTGAGCAGTGTGCAGCAGTTAACAAATTAAGTCCAGATGGTATTAAGTCCAGAGTTCTGAGGTCATGTGGAGCAGAGTGAGATGCTTTGGGAGAGCTGTTGCAGTGCTTTTATGAGGTACTTCAAGGCACTGTATTAAGTGACTTAATATATACATAGATATCAGAGAATGTTGGTGTTCTGTCAAGCCCACTCTCCAAGTGTTTAATGGCAGCATATTGCAAAAGGAAGCGCATCCAAGTGTTAATGGCAGCATACTGCAAAAGGGAAGCGCATCCAAGTGTTAATGGCAGCATAATGCTACGGGAAGCGCATCCAAGTGTTTAATGGCAGCATACTACAAAGGGAAGCGCATCCAAGTGTTAATGGCAGCATACTGCAAAGGGAAGCGCATCCGTGTTAATGGCAGCATACTGCAAAGGGAAGTGCATCCAGGGTTTAATGGCAGCATACTGCAAAGGGAAGTGCATCCAGGGTTTAATGGGAGCATACTGCACAGGGAAGCGAATCCAAGTGTTAATGGCAGCATACTGCAAAGGGAAGCGCATCCAAGTGTGTAATGGCAGCATACTGCAAAGGGAAGCGCATCCAAGTGTTAATGGCAGCATACTGCAAAGGGAAGTGCACAAGAGAAAAATGAGGAAGATAAACGTGAATGAGTGGGATGACAAGAAGTGTATGTACCACTCAACAGAACATGTTTAATTCTGGGCTTGCAATTTGGAGTTAATCCAGTCAGCCGTGCAGTTCAATGCAAACCAGGCGGCTTTTAGAGATCATAATAGCTGCGTGGTTAGCTGTTGTGGTTTTGCAGTAGTCTAGTGATTAGCATGGTGGACCAACAGCTGGAGTGTGGTGTTTGCAATCAATTGGTGAATTAGTGAAGACCTATAAGGAGTTCACAGAGTTGGGATACACAGCGTGGAGACTACCCCACAACCAGAATGACTGGTGAAGAGTGGTGGAAATGGCAACACTCTGGAGAGGGAAATGATTATGATTGATGAGGCAATTATGGGAGTTGTGTTGATCATAACAATAGCTGTTCCTTTAAATTGCCTAGATACATACTTGTAGAGGAACAACTGTACTGGCTGTCTGCTACTACAGTACAGTACTGGTGTGCATTGAAGTGTAATACTTTAGGCCTACGTAGGCCAAAGTGTTAATGTTAATGGCATTAAATCTGCTATGTATCTAAATTAACTTGTAGCTGCGTTGTTATGGTAAGGTAAGGTAAAGTTTATATAATGCATGTCACTAGAAAAAGGTCCTCAAAGGCAAGGTCCTGGTGTTGCTTAGTCTTACGATGTAAGCACAACCTGACCACACAGAGAGTTATTTGCAAACTACTAATGGTCTGTTTGCCTTTCTGCATTTACTCCATTTCTGTACACAACCACTTAACACAACCATTTTAGATGATTTCTACTTGAAGTGGTACTAAATCCAGAAGAGATGTTTACAGATGGTGATCTCTGATCAAACAGTATGGAAAATGATGGGGTGGAGACAGGGCCTGAAAGAGGGTAGAGTATTAGTAGGAACAGAAGTTCCCCTCCAGTTAGACGAAGAGCACTGCAGTCTGAATGGATGCAGGATTCGTTTTGTCTATATCCAAGTTTCAATTCTTGGCATAATGCCAGAATTGAACTTTCATGCTGTTGGAAATTATACCTAGACAAGATGCTAGGTTTCTTAACTTTGGCTGGCAGAAAAGGTTTTCAGCTGTTTGCATTGGCTTGTTGTATCAGAGTGTGCCTCATAAGACAGTTTAAAAGGACATTTTATATTCGTGGTTATGCACTGGTGTCGTGTTCTGATGTTACTTGATGTTCAGAAAGCGATTTGAGTTCAGAGCAAATATTAACTTTACTACACAAATGAAAATTTCATATTTGTTTGTAATTGTTTTTCTGTTAATGTAGCTGTATTTTAAGTATCTGCAAAATCTGTTCAGTGAGTACATTGTTGCCAATATCTCAATTAGTCAAGTAGAATTTTCAAATAATTTGTGCAGCTGTCTTTTTATGTTTAAATCACTGTACAGTCAGAATTTAAAAAACTGTAAATTTTCATTTATTGCTTCAGTTTATTGGCATCTGCAGTGACAATATGTAAAACCATAGAAGTAGCTTCCTACTTACCAAGTTGTATAAAATGTAATTTTTAATTAGATTAACTTGAACAAGAGCATGCCGTATTCCTCCACAAATGCAGATCAGACACATTGACAAACAGTTGACCAGAACATCTCTGCACTACAGGCCAGATCCCCTTCCCCTTCTCTAATCCGAATTAGATGCCAATATATCACAAGACATTCATTTTGCTCATCACTGAGACTGACTGATTATGTTACTTTTTCCCTTTTATTTACAGTGGTTAAGGTAACGTAAGGTAAGAGAATCATTCTGAATGGCAGTCCTGGGGTTGAAGGATCTTTTCATGGAAGTACATATATGACAACAGCAATCAAACAACCAGATCAGGTCTCATAGAAGAACACAGAGAGGTACTCATTTCCTACTCTTTGGTCCTGGAGCAGGCAGTGGAAAAATCCCAAGCTCCTCAACACTGGGCCTGCACATAGCAGGACTTACCATTTACTTCTCAGCTTACTGCCGATACCAAATTATGCTGCACTTTGTAACACAGGCATGTATGATACCACACAACAGCCAGACAAGCTTTCCAATTTCATGCAAGGCGCTAGGATTTGACAACTGAACACAAAGGTAATGCCAAACACATTAGCAATCAACTGCTTATTGGCAGAGAACTTGAAACTCCTCTGACCAACTTCAACAAACCCTCAAAAGTAACATCACCTCACTGCAGAGATTACAACAATCTCAGACACAATTATTCAAGCACAGCCAGTTCCTATGCCAGACAGTCTTCTTCATGTGGCCTATTTTAAATTCTAACTCAACTTCATTACAGGACAAGCAAGAAAGGCCATCTTTTGACAGCTGCTCCATCTGCTAAGAGCAGCTCAGTAAACACTTCTCAGTCAAGTACACATTACCTCTCTTACTCGAACGGCAGCGGCTTTGTTGACCCATAACACCGAGCGGCTAGGTCAAGAGAACAGCATTAAAGGAAAACAAAGTCCTGTTTAGAAGTAATGAAAAAAGTCTATTCCAGTCAGACAAATATGATTAGAATGATTTAGTAATTGTTCGAGATTCAGTAGAAAACACTCCAAAAGATATTTCAAACTATGATTAGGTAACTCAGTACCATAAAAAGTTAACTACGAGCATATATGCAATTAACAGTATTCAAATAAGAGAAATGTTTCACATTACGAATAAAATGTAGTACTAAATACCTAGTATAGCAGTGTATGCTTCGGCAGTCTTCTTGGTGCAGTACATTATTTATCAAAAAATCTAACATCATTATTGATGCTAAAATAAAATACACTTAGAATGACTACGGCTGTTATATGTTAATGATACCAAGTTTACAAACATCGAGTACACATTAAATAACAAAACAGTTGGATTACATAAGAAACAATAGCAAAACTCAATGTCTTCTGAAGGACTGTGCAAAACTGAACAAAATTCTCAGATTAAATGTGGATGAAAACTTTGAAGAAAGTAGAAAGCACATCCTCAACAGTTCCAGTTCACTTGAAGTTGGAATAAGTTTCAAAACAGGCCATGTACTCGGCGGCCATTTCGTAGAGAAACTGATACTGTTCCTGTTTTAAAAACAAGCAAGCATGTAACACAACGCAGAAAGCTTTCACACTGTTACATATTATTCACATATTGTCTCCATCAACATTTTAATAAGAAGCTTATAAAACTTGCAGTTTTAAACTATGAAACATAGCAGTAATATACAAATCACGTGCAATCAATGATCACAGTGTAGTTTTTATAATTTCTAACTAAGAATATTATGCTGAATGGCTTATTTAACTGCTGCTGTACAATGAAGTTTCCTTACAAGACACTTCATTTTTAGGATTCCAGTGTAATGGATCTCAAATTTAGTTCAGCTTTAGAAAATGAAAGTTTTAATGCATTTATGTTAAGCCTACAGGGAGTTATGGCACACTATAATTTAGCACGTCAATATCAATAATAATAATAATATCGTAAGGAATAACTCCCAGGTTGTATAAACATGCAATGCACCCAAAATTACTAAATAACATGTGTTCAGTAAGCTCAATCATTTGATCAACAGGCATTGGACCATCATACTACACACACACTGAACTCAACTGAAACTTGACTGGGAAAGTTACATAGGAAAACTTCAGAATGGCTCAATTAACATGTGAGCAAAACTAGCTGGTATTATGCTTACATATTGCGAAATTAGCTGCGAACGGTTGATACGAGTATGTTTTACACTCTGAAAAACGTCGACATCCTGTTCCACTTTTAATCTCTCTACCATGTAACTGACAGCACAAAGAAGACCACTTCGCGTAGCACCATCCCTAGACACAGACAAACGATGCAAAGTAAGGTAAGTAACGACAGGATAGGTAATGTTAAAATCTTAGGTAAGGCAAAATTGGCCATAGAAAAAAGGCAAACTGAATTATGATATGCTATCGATACATTTATCACAAGCATTTCTTTTCATCTGAGTTCTAGTCTAGTGGTCATCATGCTGGACTCCCAACCCAGATGTTGAGTTCAAATTTCCGTCAGGACAGGAAACAGTTTCACTAGTGCCCCCTAGCAAACTCAGCTATAGAATGAGTACAATGCCAAACACTATCTGTGGAAGATTAGGCAAAGGACTGGCTACCTTAAGCTCATATGCCAAGGTTGAGAAAATGAAGTTACTAACATTTCATAATCACGGCTGCTCTCACAGCTAGTTTCAGAATATAAAAGTGCAATGCAGAGATAACAGACTCATAACCAGTCAATCAACTAAAGCCAAATCATTCCAAAAACATTCTTAACATTTAATCCTTTTCTGTTCAAGAAGCACAAGGAAAAAGAAGAAAGCTACAAAACAATCAGACTTCTAATAAATCTCTGCTGCTAAAAAATCTACTGTCAACAATACTAAAACCAGGTCAGTCACAGAAAGAACTCGATCTTGAAAGACCACAAGTTGAAGAAATTTCTGAAACATCAGCTTACATGCAGTGAACCACGATGACTGTATTGCCGGATCGTTGCTGCCATTTCTCTAAGGCAATCAATAAGGCAATCATAGATGACTTGGTGGGAAGAACCTCATGCTTTGGCCAGCCTTTGTACTGGAAATGTCGGACAAACACTGGACCATTTGAATCGACCTGTAGAAGAAAACACTCTCAACATACAAACCACAAGACTTGTCATAGTGCAAATTTTATTTTTACTTAACAACACCTTCAAGTAAGAATCAAATTTCTTCTGAAGTTCCTTGGATGTCACCTGTTCATGCAGTCCAGTTAGAATAATTTGTCAGGGCCAGTGACCACTTACAGCATAAAAACATCATGAAAGTGTTGCCCCTTGCTTCACATTTGTTGTCACTTTAGTTCAAAGACAAGGCAAGGTAATTATTTTATTACACTTACCTATCAACACTAGTCTTCACAAGCAAGCAACGAGTCATAACTTCAGCAAAAAACTAATTTACTTGCTGAGTGACAGAAATGCAGAGAAATGATACCACCCTCAACTTCCAAATCTTAACAGTCATGGATCTTCTGGCATTGGTAATATCAGGGTTATGCTTAACTGATGCAAATCAGTAAACTGCTTTCAGAAGTATTAAAAAATTCATTAACTTTGATTTTAGTGGTAATCTGCTTGCAAATAAACCTTTAAGGAATCGCGTGAAGGCTTTAGTCTGACAGAATTAAAGACATAACCACAGGCTGGGATGTTAAACTGCATTGTAAAGCCATACATTCCAACACTTACGCGTTTGCTGGACGTTATTGTAAAGTCTCGTATCGTATAGCTTGGATTTGCTTCATCAGCTGTGACCATATCAACCGTAAAAGGACCAAAAGTCAAGCTACCAGCATGCAGTGGGAAATAATGGCCAACAGTCTGAAAAAATCAACAGTTACAACATAATATCACATATTACTAACCAGTACATTACGAACAAAGTGCACATATGGGGTCTACAAGTTCCCAGCTGGGCAGGCGAGTCTCAGACCTACAGATCCAAGTATGCTATCTTATGCAACTGGAAACCTTGGAGAGTCGGTGATGGGAGGGTAAGAACAGTCTATGGAGTGGCATCGATTGTCAGCCATGGGAGGTTCCATAATCAATCAGTCAGCTGGTGATGAATGCTACCTGGCAGAGACCTCGTGGCTCGAGAGATATCTGAATGCTGCATCTTCTACCATCTATGAGAAACTGCTGGACGGTGAAGTTATCTATCGTGTGCTGTGGACTTCATCAGCTGTCACTGTTCTTCGTCCTCAATGCAACATGGTCCAGGAACTCATGAACACCCTGTCAACTGACATCTCTTGATGGGAATGCATCAGTTAGGCTTTGTACATGCACAGAAGCCTGATAGTGGCAACTGTTCTGTGCATTGTTAGCTTCCTGTTGAACTTCTTGTTTTTAATGACTTTAACATCATTTAGGCTAACACAGGAAGTGCTTTTCTGTAGTACTTAAAAGGCACTATAATAAGTGTCTAAATAACTAATTCAGTAACTAAAAAAAACCAAAAATTAAGCTGCACACCCAACAACCTGGTAGACTGACATTCAACTCTTTCGATTATTTCCTGAATTAATAGTACTCTAAATATCTGGACTTTGAAAGTGTTCAGCAAAGCTAAGACAGTACATTCCAGTACATCACATCTGCAACAGAAAAGAATCAGTCTTGCCAACATAACTGGATCAAAATTGACCATTCATAGTCTAGCTAACAAATGATTCATTAGCTCTTTTTGATCGAGAGACAGGGCTGTTCGTCTTTCTCTGATTGTTTGGGCTGTTTGGTTCTTTGATCGACTGACTTGCATACTTACAGGGTCCATTGGATCCCAGTCATCCATGGAGATGATCGTGTGACAAGAATGGTCGACAATCATTGTCCAGATGTCAGCCACTGTGCTTGGCAGGGGGGTCTGCGTAATGATGAACGCATCTCGTTGCTTGTAACCCTAAAACACGACACGATCCATCAGGCAACTTACTCAATATCATGCACACGTAAGAACAAAAGATGCATGAATGCCCACAATTCTAAAATAACATGCCGGTTTAATCTGGTAATCGAGTAATGCCAGACCCTCACTATAACACACGTTGATATAACACAAATTCGGGTATAACACAGTTGCAGCCATGGATCCCAAATTTTTTTATGCATACGTGTGATCTTTGTAAGAAAAAGTCATACAGTGCATATGCCCTCTCTGCACTCACCTTTCTGTTCTTCTTGATTGCTGAGCTGATAGTTGGTCAAATGGTTTATGCATCAGACCTGTATTATGCTAGCTGCTATAAATTTATACATCATATTTCTAGACGATTTTCACTGGTAAAGAACTCTTCAAGGTATTTACGAGATTTTTATTCTAACTTCATTGTGGTCTGTGTAATTGTGCCACTGAAATTATTTAAGTCTCTAGTAGACCTAAACTGCTAAGAGAATGACGAAGATGAAGTGGATGATGCTTCAACTTCAACGTGGGCATAGATGGCTTAGACACTGCTTTGATATGGTTAATGGTTTGAAACACAAGATCGAGCCTATAAATATCATGCAGCTATGTAACCTGCTGCACTTTGTTAAGTAAGGCGGCAAAGCAGCAAGAAGCAAACACAACTTACCAACTTTTGTTAACAAAACTTGGCGTAGACTAGACTTTGTGCTTGGATTAAATAACCAAATAAAGCTAAAATTTCTTTATCAAGTATTGTATCATTCAAGTAAAAGCTTAGTTTAAGGTGTTGTATATGTACTTTATTGAACTAAAATAATTAGTGGCACAGCTTTATATATGGCATAACACATGCCCAGCCGAAATTTATGGCGATTGAAACAAAAAATCAAAACAAAGAATACAATGTATTCAACCAAATTTGTTTAAAATTTTCTTCCAATCCAAAACACAATCTTGATGAAAACAGAATTTTCTGGCAGCCTTTACAAGTCCAATGACATCATTGGCGAGGTTGTTGTAGACTCATTTTCGTGACCATACTAATACTATTCTAATACTTCTTTAGCCCACAACAACTTGCAAATACACAGCTACAAAGACATGTAAATGGTCACAAAATACCATTTCAGTTTAACACAGTCCTCGCCATAACACGATAGTTGATAAGGATCCCAAATTCCGCATTAGAGTGAGAGTCCGGTGTATTTAGGTCAAAAATCATTGTTTTTCTGAACCAATTCCATATGAACTGCGCAGCATTTTCCCTATTCCTGCTTTAAACAGATTCGTGATCATGATTGTGCAAGTTGCTCAGCGATCTCTCCCACAAAATTTTGTTTATAATCATCTGAAGTCCAAGTATATCTGATATTAACTTACATCTGTGTATACAGCATTAATGTAGTCAGATGATCCACTGATGTATGATCTTAGATAAGGCCTTGACAGTCTGCTTACTACAGAGGCAAAACAAATCCAGATTTTAACATAATTAAATCAAATGTAACCAAACATGTATAGTCTGCAAAACAGAAGTGACAAAAGAATGACTCATATGTGGCCCTTTGGACAAGTGACCACAGAACATAGAGTGCAGTTTTACAGCAATTTTATGTTTGATCATTAATTACCCACAGGCAGATGCAAAAGGAGTTGAGTAAGTTTTGAAACTTCAGAAAGGCAAACTGAATGAATCATTCTAGAAGAAAAACGATGACATCACATTACTACAACAAACTGAAGCAGGGCCAATACCTGGTTGGGTGTTGGAGTAGTGGGATAGTGCATTTAAGAAGTAAGGTTCATCATTACTGCAAAAATACCTTACCTAATCATATCTGACTTGCAGTAAACGTGCCACATGACCCCATATCCTACCTGGTATGATTTCTCTGACTCGGTTCTTGTTAATATTTTCAGGGCTCAAAGCATCCATTCTACTCGTATCTGTTGGGTTCGGAAGCAACAATGTCCCTAAAAGCTACAACAACATCCAGAAAACAAAATGCACAATATGGCAACAGGGAAACAGCAGGACAAAACTTTATCTAATGCTGCTGTACAGTCTATTTATGATTTAAAGAGAACCCTTCACATCAATATTTTTCATCAACAGCATAGTCCCAATAACAAAAACTTACTACAGTTTAATAGTACTAACTGTGCTAGTGAAATGAATTCCATAAACTGGTTAAAAATAGGTTAAGAAGAAGTTCTGCAAGGCTCAACCCGGTTAGCACTTGAACACGTTTGGAGCTTATGTCAAAGGATCCTCCCACCTTAGAAGCATGCTTCTGGGGAGTTTCTGCCAAGTCACATAATCAAGTATGTTACCATTACCTTTTATCTTTGCTTAGGCGGTTCTTCCCTGACTTGACCTTATACTGCATAGCTCAGACACAAGCACAAGAGAAGTTTTTCAAAGATTAAGGGCTAAATAGTCCAACATCAATCAAATCAATCTCCAGTGCCACAAAATGCAATCATTCACTTCAATAACATCTTCATTTACAGTAATGCTGACAGCACACATTTTGCTGAACAAACATCCAAAATGAACATTAAGTTGTTAGGAGTAAAGCCGTGAGCTGGATCCATACAACAACCACTGATCTAGCAGTACCGTATAAACTCGAATATAAGTCAAGAAATTTATGTCTATTTCAGGGCGACGAAAAAGGTCTTCGACTTATACTCGAGAGACAAAATAGGCGGAAGATTTTCGGACGGAACATTCAACATTACTAAAATGGACTTAAACATTAAACCCTCAGTTTATTTTAGTTGTCTTTGTTTTTATATCGTTTTTCAAGAAAAATCACATTTCAATAAATTACTGACTACATGTAGATCAAAACGAAATATTCTTCTCTTATAACAATGTTATTACATACTTCTACAATATATTTCATGCATCGAAAGCGATGTCCTTTATTATCGCTTGCTGAGACCTCCGCCAAAAGAAATCAAATATCATGGATACGCGCAGTAATGTCGAGCAAGAGAAAGACCTAAAACATTGGTGTAGAGATGTGTGCAAAACGAGGGAGTTGGGCTGCGAGCCTAGCTGATAAACCGTTTGAAAGGGGAAAGTCGCTGCATATTACATACGCAATGAGGGGGAGAGGGTGATCGGATTTAGGCGATTTTGCGTACGGGTGCGTATGGCGAGGGGGTGGGTCTCAAAATAAATTTCCACATTAGCCTATTTATAACACTGTATTATCCTATAGTCGTCCGATGAAATTCATTACATTATATAAAAGCCATGTGCAGTTATTCTGTGCTGAGAACCAAGGTAACTGAGTCACAGGCAGTCAGACATACAGAGTGGTCGCCAGACTATAGGAAGATTTGACAGAACCCTGAAAAATTAATGGAATGCAGGTCAGACAACTCGTATCACTGCCATCGCCATCTGGATGTCATCTTTGACCAGTCAGGCAGTACTAAGGGGTGTAAGCCGACACCCGTTAAATTAGTTCCTTCAGTTACAAAACCATATACATGTACCTTATGTACATATGGTTTTGTAAATATGAGGTGGATACATATATACCCATATTCGTATAGTCGCCCTTTATAATTATATTCCCCACACAGTCTCTGTATGTTAGCCGAAGAAAGCTCCCTCTGTTAAATATATGAGGGGTATGAAAATATAATTTTCTTTGCATACGTAATATATGGATGGGCCCATATTATTATAAGGGTGTATATATGGGTTCGACTTATATTCGAGCCGTCGATTTTGGATGCTTTTTTTCTCAAAAAAGTACACTTCGACTTATACTTGAATCGACTTATAGTTGCGTTTATACGGTAGTTATTCCAAGATTTGACTGATATCAGAGTAATCAGACATATACAGTATATATTAACACGGTTTCTTACATCATATTCATCCTTGAGGAAAGACTGTCTGGTCTGTGGGTTGGTGGCCTGCAGGCTGGTGTATCGTGCTTGAAACTCAACACAAGGAATAGACGTGTCTCCGCTCTTCAGCGCTTCTAGCAGAGCGTCATAAACGAAAATGTACTGCTCCTATACAAAATAAAATGGCATCCACAATAGAAGCCGTGTTGAATAGTGCTTTTTTTTATTTTCAGCCCAAAACAAACTGAGTTACTTTCATCAAAGGTATTTTAAATGTAATGAAGCTGTAATTAAAGTGAAGACTCAGTTATACATGACTCCTTAACTGCTAGAACTCCAAAACTACCTTATGCGATTAAATCCCCAAAAGGTTTCCAAGTAATATGCAGATTCATAATTGTAAGAATCCAATTCCAAATCCACTATTTGAACTTTTGCCCAAACACACTTTTAACTAACAGCAGATGAATCCGGTGGTTAGTTCAGAAGCCAGTGCGGCGGGCTAGGCTGGAGGAGACAGAGTGGTGAAGAAAGATCAACTGCAAAAAGGTGAAGAAGCCTAGAAGCTGAATTAACAGAAAGGAAGGTGAAATGAAAGCGAGAATGTTGGAAAAGGTGAATTAGAAAGAAGAGGATGCTAGGAAAAAATAAATAATAGTTAGAAATGATAAGAGCACAAAAACATGACAATAAAAAAATAGTGAAGATAATAACAGAAATGCAGGAAAAATTAAACATGATGGATACCAGTAAATGATATAGCATAAATTTTTTCTTTTTTCTTGTATTTTACTGCCTGCTGTGACCCACCAGTGTTTGCACCATGTTGACACGGTTATTCCTCATCTGCTTTACACAGTTGAATATGTCCACATTGCCCTCGACCTTTGCCTGATCCAACAGGTAGTCAAGGGCAATGAATGTCCCTGACCGGCCCACTCCAGCACTGCAATGTACAATTGTTGGTCCAGCAGACGGGTCGTCGTAGCTGCGCACTTTTTTCCGGAACGCAAGCAGGCAGGTTGGGTATGTAGGAACACCATGATCAGGCCAAGCAGTGAAATGAAACTGACGAACAGTTCGCGTTTCACCTCCCTGTAGATGCAACAACATTTAAATATGTGCACAATTATGTGCTTCAGCCTGTGTGGTAAATCAAAGGTACTCTGTAAAACTGCACTGCATAAGTTGTTCTACAATTATTAGTATTATTATATTATAATTACTATTACAGAACACCTATAATGACAATAATAATGACGATGACGATGATGATGATAATAGAGAGGAATACGAAGATCATATTTATAAATCTAGTATCTTAATTATTTTTTCAAATGCTCTCCATGATTATTCACAACTGTAACTGGCTGGGGCAAGTTAAAAATCAGAAATTCATACAAGTTAGCAACCTGAACAGAGGCGTTACAACTTTATACCTTTGTCATGGTAAATGTTCGTATCTTGAAGTCAGCAAACTGTTCCAACTCGATCATTGTGACTAGAATGTCCCCATAGGTTTTAGGGTTTTCCACTTCTGGCCAATACTGCTCACATTTATGCTAAATGGATATCAAACAAGCATTAGAAACAGTTTTACTGTAAACTGAACACAAAGTGTTTCGTTAAAATATTGACAACATTCAATATCATAGCAAGAAAAGATTTCAGACCTGTGACTGAAAATTTTAAATAAAACCTGGCCAGAAAATAAAACTTACAAGTACAGAATTGCAGGCTGGACTCAGGCCCAATCAATATTAGGGAATAAACTTTCCAATTAGGGCCAAACATGAAGGTCTCCAGGACAGTAGTGGACTTCACAAAGGGTCAAAATCGTAGTTTGCACGTGGGCTACACAGCTCTTTTATTCAAGTGGTTAAGTAGTATTGGTAGTCATAATGGATGACCTGTTGATTGGATTAACGGCTGCATTTTGGAGAGTCAACATGTCAACAGTTCACGTGTTAGAAACCAGTGCCATGGAAGTTATTATTTTTTAATAATGGTATAGTAGCAAAACTCTCCATAAGAATTGTTTGGGTTTAATTTACTGTTACTACATATTGACAATTACATTTCAAACTGAACAGTGTAAACATTTCAACATAACTGCAAACATAGACAAATGAGAAAAAGCTTTAAAACCATAAGCTGTTCTTAAGCCATTGGCCAAGACAATGACTGTTATAGCACAACTGAACAGCATGCAAATTGTAAGTAGATGGTTACTGCAAAGACAAGCCAAAGTCCTCGAAATCACTTAGGGTAAAATTCTGATTAATCCCCTCTGATCTCCTCTCAAGGCTTCAAGAAAATCCAGCCCTGAGAGGAGATGCAATTTGAAAACAGTGCATGCATAATCCTTAAACTTGTCCAGCTGCTTGGATAAATGTAACATCTTAACCCAATTCTATCTTTGTACCCACATCTAGTCAAACCTAAGCCTAGCTAACAAAATAACTGATGGAAAGCATAATGCCATAAAGCACAAGTAGCCCCCTCCATCAGAACATGTAAACCAGATATCCACAACTTACCCGTCCATCCTCCATCAAGTTAGCAACCATAATTATTCTGGTAGAACGCAACTGCCAAGTCATTCGCCATATGTCATTTAGGGTGATTTTATTCGGACCTAAACATTTATTATGTCGTTGAATTAGTTTGCAAAAATTAACTGAAACTGAACTACTTATTATACACTAAACAATTTCATACACATTAAATACAGCTATATTACTGCAAAGTGGCAAATGGAAAACTTTAAATGGATCACAGCACCATCCTAGTTGAAAGACTATGGTTTAATTCCAATAATTCAAATGTACAGAGCATTGCAGGCTAAGTGATCAACATAATTCATAGAATAAGCAGAAGTCTTTTTTGATGTTAAACTGACACAGAGCAGTTATGTCAGTATGTAAGGAATTCCATGTTGATTAAACAACAAGAAACTGGCAGAAGTAAATTACTTGTAAAACAATGCAAGAGCAGTTTTAAAGAGGTATGTCAGTAAAAGTGTTATCAATGTGGTTATGAAGGAGTAGTTCAAATTCCTGTTAGCTGAAAATGATGACAACAAGGTGTTAAAGAATGTGCAGGTGGGCTGGTATTGCTCCATTTTCATAAGATCAAGACTGAAATCTTAATCTTATGAAATCAGACTAAAATTTAAACCTGCCATCAGTCTTGACGTTCAACTCGAGAAGGGCGAAACCTTGTACCAGATCAACCTTGTTTCCTGCAAACTGCGTGTAATCCAACACTGGAGGCAGTTCCACAGTAGTCTAAATCTTGGTTTTGGCCCAGATGATCTCTATTTCAAACTGGTGTACTTCCCAGTCCAGTATTTCCAGTGAAAGGACCAGGATCACCAAATTTCAACAAGAATGGCCACATCATTGGCAAAGTCCAGATTGAAGAACATCTCCAATCCAATGTGTGCACCTGAATGTTGCTTCAGCAACAGTCTGCTCCACGACCTGATCCATCAGCAGTAAGGACAGATCTGGGGCAAGTTTACAGTCCTGTCGTACCCCATTTTCCACACTAAACCAATCTGAATTCACACCACCAATATGTACAACACTCGTGTTGGTTCCACTGAACTTTGGGCTGCACACAACCTGGAGTAAAGCTCAAGACTGGGACGGTTTTTCTAAGATTCATGGAAACAGCAAGGCTACGGAGAGGGGCACTGATAATCATGACTGAAATCTCCTGCCAAGAAAACTTCACTATGTTTAGCATACATGTGCACTAGAAGTAGAAAGCCACGCAGGCTACATACTGTCGATGGCAGATTCTTCTTCCTTATTCATGGTAACATAACTCATAAGCAACGTTGCTTGCTGTTGGAACAGCTCTTTGGAATGGACGTCTGCTACCATTTTGTGCAAGGGTCACGGTTGGTGATACAGCTCAGTCAGCTTGCTGTTTAAGGGCGTTCTTATTTCCCTGCGGTTCTCATGCTGGAAGCACCTCTGAGTAGTCTATTCTGTAGGAAGCACTATATAAGTTATCAAATACAATACGATACAATACAATTCTTCGTTGCTGTGCTGTAATCACAAACTTAACATCCTCCATTACGAAAAATGTTAATCCTCTGCTTTTCTTGCCAACACTACATTTGTAGATTAAACAGTGATCAGACAAAGACAGTACATGTATTAGCCATTACAGGACCCAACCAAATTTTTGTGACTGTTAAAATTGTAATAAAACGTTGCAATAATAGTTATCAAATGTCTCCTAAATTACAGTATAGGCTGCTACAATTCAGAAGCAAGAGAGAGAAGGGTTTACAGTTAAGTGGTTCAGTCAGAACTGCTGAAACTGCCCAGTGCTCATGTATTCGTTGGAACATACGTGCATAGCATTGTAATAATTAGCATCAGGGCCTAATCTGAATTATGCAGTAGTTCATGACTATCTTTTTATTTATTAATGACTTTCCTGAATTAGTAAAGACCATTAGTAACAGGGTTATCAAATCCACAAATTTACTAAATAAAATTTACTTATTACCATAAACACCTCCATTCACTCATATTTTACGTGACCCACTCGAACATAACTGGGTTAATCAACAAATCAGCAAAACATTAAATCACTCAATTTTAATCTAATGACTTCAATAAAGCCATTATCGTAATGTTCAAGGCATCACATGATGGTCACTTCAAGCGAAACTGTAGCCAAAGATCTGTTGGAGAAGCCACTTCAAATAGGTCGGTAATTCAGAGGTAGGCCAGAGAAACCAAAGTTAGACTACAGTGGGTAAATAAGTTGAAACAAATGAGTCTTAATTTTAGACCTGAAGGACATCAAAGAACTGACAGATCTTGGCAACTGGCCACTATTTTTTCCAGAATTTCAGAAATGAAATTGAGAGTAGAGATGGAGCAACAGTTTGATAGATCATCAGGAGAGAGAGATGGCTTTAAGAGGGTAATTTATGGCATGAGCGAAACTGGTGGGGCAGCAGCCTTCAGCAACAAAGACATTAACAATGGATGTGATAATTTGGCCCAAGAAGGACAGCAGGAGTAAGGTCTTGTTTATCAGAAGTCGAGAAACTGAGATTATAAATCTCAAACCAGAAGTAGGCTGAGAACCAGTGCAGGAGATTAGGCCATTGGGGGAAGGAACATTAAAAAGTCTTACGCTCGAGATCTTGTCATAAAAGAATTGCAGGAACCTGTCGGCAAGGGAAGCACATGATGAAGAGCTAGGGATATGCTGAATTTGTCGCAATGTAAACTATAGTTCACCTACTACCATAATAAACTTTGGAGAAGAAGAGCTATCAAAGACCAGATGAGACATGTAGGTGGACTTGGCTGCTGAGACAAATTTACAGACAACATGACACTGGTGCCTGAATTTGAGGAGATGGAAAGGTAAAAGGGAGTGTCAGCAACATCTTTCAAGGTGGCTGCACAGCCTCATGGCAATGGCAGTATCCAAGCTGTACCAGGGCTGGGAAGGATGTGCAGGAACCCTCTCCGACTTAACAGGAATGTGCTTATGCAAGATTTTTGATACAGTTGAAGTTAGTTGGATGGCAAGTTTGATAGCTGTCTGTGCAGGGCATAGGAGAGGCAAGGATTTCAGCTATGAAGGCTTAAACATTGAGCATTGTCCATGGATTGTAACTGGTAAGAGTAAGTGGAAGGTGACTTATGATGCAAAGAACCCTATATAGTAACCGTGGTATGGTCAGACAAATATGACTCAGAAGTTGAGATATTTTTAACAATGGAACAACTGGACCTGGTTATAAGGAGATTGAGACGTGTCATGAGTTAGAGGGGAGACATGCTGCAGAAGATCAAAGCCGGATACGAGATCTCTGAATTTTTTTGAAGCACAGTTCTAAGTATCTATGTGAATACTGAAGATGTCCTTCATTATAAGCTCAGAAGGATAAGAGACCAGAAATTCAAGCAGGATTGGAATTCAGGGAAAGATTCAGAAAGTGAAGACAGGGAGGACGTTAAACATTAATCAATAAAATCAAAACTTCAACACCTTTATATCAAGTGTTACATTAGTATAATTACTGCAAAACGGCAAAACTATAAAGAATCCAACAGGAAGCAGTCTCTAACTGGAGCACATTTCATCAACCATTCAAACTTACCTCACCTCCATACTGCAAGCTAATCTAATCTAATCTACAAGCTGTGCAGCACTGGCACCTGAAGCACAAGATAACAACCATCGACACACTAAAATCTTGCTCCAAAATAATACTGGAATTAAAGATTAACCAACCAAAAATTATTGGGAAATCGTATAAAACCAGCATATGCACATGGCAAGAACAATCTTAGAAAACTTCTTCTGCAAACTGCATTTCTAATTTTACAGTATGAAAAGGATTGGACATACACCATTCTCACACTCTACAACAGCCATCTGACACTCAGCGTATTTATTATTTCGACTAAAATATAGTCATTGATTTTCATAAAATGTGACAGTGCAATCAATCATAAAATGCAATATGTTTGAAGCATACCTTGAGCAGCTACATATGCCTTTGGTTTTTTGTAACTCTAGAAAAGAAGCAGATATCAAATAACTTTAAAACAGTTTTGCTATTGTTTCATCGCTGCAACAAGGAGTGATTTATAGTCCAGCAAATAAGGTATGTAAACAAAAAACTGCATCCTAATGTGCAAAATCAAATTTAAATTAATTTTTGACCAACAAGTGTCAGCCATCTATCAGACAATCAAATTCCATTGGCATTTTGGGCCTATTATAAGCACAGCATGCACTGTGTGCTTCCAGACAATAACTACAATTTTTGTGCTTTTGTGTGGTGGTGCCAGGCAGTACCAGGTGAGTAATGCATCAATTTTGTCCCTCTTTCTCAGGTTTGACTAGCTGCAGATCCTATAACTACACACCAAGCCTTCTCATTGGTTAGGTCAAATACCAGAAATGGCTTTTCTATAGATCTCTTTCCTCTGGTCTGTGTTGCTATGTATACATTTTATGAACGCTTGATTACAGCGCTAAAAGTAGATATACAAAAGAAGTGCTGTACAAATCATCCAAAGTAATGAAAAGATTTACCAGCGACACGATAATTCTGTTTTAATTTTAAGTTCTCAGTAATAATTCAACATACAGTGCGGACGCGTTAACGCGCTCCTGGTTTACCCGCGATTCCGCATAACGCGAAGTGGTTGTATGTCCCCCAAAGCTATTGACTTGACATGCTGTATCGGTTAACGCGTTTTACTACCGGGAATAAGGCTAATTAAAACAGTGGAGACGTACTCTGGCAGCTGTAACATTCCATTCATTCCCGAACTTGGCATTAGTTGTACAAGAGGGAGGGTGTCTTCTAAATAAATAGGCATGTCACTCAGCCGCGGGAGGGAGCTAATTAGGGCAGGAGGAATGGACAAAGTCGGACTGGAACCGGTTTTAAATGGTTAGGAGGGGGAATCGGCAGAACAAGGCAGGTATGGCCTGACCGGCGTGACCGCAGAGAGGTTGACTTGCTGGGCGGCCAGCCGAGTACAGACCTGTCCGCCGTACGAAGAGGAGCTTGGCTGGAGGGAACAGCGTGGGATAGGGAAGTGTGGGCAACCGAGTAGGAGAGGCAATATATTTCAACATTGTCCTATCTAATGCGCGGTTTAAAAGGCGTGTCCCCCTACGACTTCGCGTTAACGAGTCCACACTGTAATACAGTTATTAAATGTCAAAACAGCATATAAGAAAAAAAAGCTAATTACATCGATGTAGTTGCCATTGATGTAGTCTGAATGTGGATCATCTGGAAGGCACTCCAAGACAACTCGTGAATGATCATCTAAAATAAATAGAAACTGTTCTGATTAAATGTTCAAATCACAAATCATACCAGAGCCAAACAATTTCTGACCTGTCATGTTTCAGCACTTAAGAAAGGTTTGTAAAAGGTGCTGTTGTACTGCACTGTCAAGCAATTACAGGTAGTCAAACGTCTGACAGTAGAGAGACATCCAACTCGCTTGGCTTTTGCAGGTAAATCCACAGTGCAGTATTTCCATAAATGCACATAATGGCTGATTCATTCTCTCCTGAATGAAAAGAAGTGCTTACACGCAACAATGTTCCCGTAGCGATTCTTTAGCTTGTTTTCTGGTTTCTTAGCAACCTCGTGTTTGAACATAAAATGCTGATCAAGTTCCTAAACATAAAGAAGCTTGATTAAAATGTGGGATGTAACAATGAATACATTTACAGTTAAGACAGCCACAAAATCAAGGAACTATACCATGCATTAATAAGTTCCCAAAGAAAAACTTCAGCCCCAAACCCACTTTTGTTCAGTTTGAGCAAAATCCATTAAATCAGTGGACATGCAACTGTCACTACAACCTTTCCATCTTATCAGACTTGAATTGATTGAACATGCAGATAAGTCCTCATACAGTCTACACTAGTGTCCAGTGCATTATTACAACAGCATGAGAGAAGTCAAGAGATCAGGTTACACTAGACTTCTAATTATTCTGAGCGTTAGGCGATGACCACTTCAACAGAAGTAGATTCTGGTAGATTATCTAGACATAAAACTACTAAACTATTTAGACGCTTTTCTGTAAAGGCAACCAGCTGATCACTAAATGCTCACAACAATGCTAGGGTCATGTTCCATACACCGAGTCTGTCAAGAACATCAGCAAGTGCAGCTCTGGCTCATACATAATACTAAGCAAAGTATTCTCTGATGGTGTTGTCACTTTATAGTAGATGAGAAAACATGAAGTACTGTAAAGCAAGGAGGTCAAAATTTTAATTGGACCTCGTATTCTTCCTTTAATCCATGCCCTGAAGACATCTTCTTTGTCGTAACGTAACTCCAAAGATCTTCAACATCAATTGGCTTGTGTATTTTCTCCGACTCTTTGTGAATGCTTGGCTCATTCTCATCACCAATCAAGGCTACAGGAGATACCCACACAAAAAACGTCACCAATATATACAAAATAACATTATATTTTAACCTATCACAATCTTATTGTATATCGAACAAAATAAATCAAAATATCCAAATCAATCTCATTTGGGGTTAGCTAATTATCCAAAGATTTCTATATGGTGCTACTTAGTGATCATACAAAAACAAAGTCTACATGCACACCTACAATCCACAGACTACAATGGTAAACAAGCTGATACAAAAAATGGTCTTTGGACCTAGCTCGCTAAGGATGAGGGCACCAAGTGCAGCAATGTAAAGTGAGACTACTGAATCTGCTGTCACCAAGTGATATTGCAATGACATTTCAAGAACTTACAACACTGAAGACTGGTCAAACCCTTTGTTTTCATTACCCATGGATGTCACTATTCAAAGATATATTCATTCAACACTTGCAAGTCAAAAAAACTCTTAGCTGTTACATCAGGGATTATGTGGTCATTCAATGCAAGCTACCTCTAAAGCAGGAGCCTTTAGCTAACCTAGCAATCTTCATCGACTACACCTGTCCCACCATAAACATCACAAAACAGTTGACTACCTTCTGTTCAATACAATGAGAGGGAAATAAAACATAATTATATCTCACATAAATTAAAACAACATAGAAATCAAATCTGAATGCAGCAAAGTAGCAAAGTTTCAATAACTTTGATGCACAATAAACACAAAGAAATAAGGAAACTGCTATGCAGATATTTACATTTTCCTTCGGTCCCTCTGTTGTCCGTGTCAGAATTTGAATTGCCACTCATTCCATTTGTTTCTTTCCTTCTATGTAAGCTAAAAAAATTTAAAAACTGGCTAGTCAACTTTAGTAATACATAACAAAGCCCACTGCTACTAGGTAAACCTCTCTGCATCCACCCCAAGATCGGCTTGTGGTTTAAGCTACACCTGACCCAAATGCTTTTCAGAGTAAAAAACATCTCATTACTCATAGTTTGTATTTTACCATTCATTTATATATGACCAAACACGAATAAATGCAATGAAAAAAGAACAGTCACCAGAACCAAACAGAATCAACTTACATATAGAAATGAAGCTTTGAGGTTTGCCGTAAATAACTTAAAGGGATATCATACTATTCAAGTCAGAATGAAGCCAGCTGAATATTTTGTATTTTACAAACTCATCATCATCATCATTATTACTGCCTACTCTGCTTTCCAATGCAGTGCATAAGGCAATAACTAATAATTCATTATGGAATTCATTACATCAGTTTCCTTTATAAAATCACACAATATTCCAGATGAGAAAATAAATTAACCACTGAAAAGTATACGAGTTTCTTTGTCCATCTAACACTGATAATGCTAGGTGCGAGTTATTAGCTGTGGTTTATTCTGGAGTTAAACCATCAACCGATACCCCTCTCTGCAAACAAATGACCAGTCTATGAACAGACTGGTGAATCCTATGGTTTTATGAGCACCGACAGATGCAAAGCTTATTATATGATGCCAGTTCAGTTTAAGTCTCCAGATATGATAAAAGGCATACATTTTGTATATGATGATCGCAGCAATGGCAACAATGACTACAAGTGCAGCCAAAGCTCCAATGATGGCCCCTGTCATTGCAGCACTTTCATGATTGCCCTCAACAGCTTTCTCTGGTGTGTCTACAGTTACTGCTAAAAGCAAAGAAAATTTTTAAAAACAACTAGTCTTAAGTTATCTTAACTGACTTCAGTACCAAGTACAACAAGTCAAACTCGTATGTATGTATATACATGGTAATTAATGTAACAGTCAAAATATGAAAACATTTTTCCAACTGATACAGTGGAAAACAATTAACACAAAAAAGTTTAATACTAAATATTGGTTAACACAAAAAGGATGATTAGTCCATTCCAACATCAACGGTTTTAAACGTAAATTTGTTCCTTTATCACGAAACTGATAATGTGAAAATATTGCTCAACAAAAAAAATTTGTTGGTGTTGGCAGTAGAAAATGCAATACAAAACCTAGGAAAACATGAAATGCTGACTTAGACATCTGGCTCCACTCATCCAACATGAAAGGTAATATTTTGTTCACTTTTGTGCCCATGCTTGATGTGCCCAGAAATGTCTATAACAGTACTGGATTTATACAGTTTTGGCTATTGGCATACAGTCAACGGTAAATTGGGCGCAACTTCTGGTTAGGGCAAAAAGGATTTGTTTACAAACAAGTTAACATAAAATTCATCAATTTTACAGAATTTTTCAAAAACTCCAGTCTGTGGCCACAAATTGTAATGACGCCGATAGTTTTGTGTATCATTTAACTCAAAGTCCCTCTGCGGATTTAAAGAATTAGTTGGTTATTGCTGAGAAATTAATGTATGAATGAAAGCAGTATTCATTTAACTCAGTCCCTCCGCGGGTTTTAAATTAGTTGATTACTGCGGAGAAATCAGTGCAGATCATTATTTTTGGTGCAATACAAAAACATATTATGGACCATTTCATAAGAAAGTAAGACAAGGTCAGAGCAAATACGTACATATAGAAGCTCCTAATGACCTACGCCAGGAACTTCTTAGTCTATCTTCCCCTCTTTTCCGCAAGCGCTTGAAGACCTTCTTATTTCCCAGTTCTTCTGTGTTGTAGGGCTGGGAGCGCCTCTGAGGAGGAGTTTACCTCGATGTGGCTCTTTATAAATTTTTGATTACATTACATTTATATAGAGGAAATTAATAAATACTAAATAAATGTGAACTAAAACAGCACGCTATCTGCTCTTTACTATAATCTTATTCTTTGTCATTACTACCATAAAATCTCAGGTATAGTGCGCAGTTTTTTTCCGAAGAAAGTCTGCTGAAAGCCTGGGTGTGCATTACATATAGCAACAAAGTACTTAGATGTCTTAGGTAAACGCCAATCACGCATGAAGACCACTTTTGCACTAACCAAATGCAACAGACGAAGTTTACATCGGCTGAGATGCCTTATATTTTATTGGTTTAATTTATTTAACTTGCATTTGGTAGGCTAATTTTATAACATATGATTTTAAAATATATTGATAATTTAAGTCAGAGTGCATAGTTGTGTTTGAGAAATAAATGAAAAGAAAGCCTTGCTACCGGATGTTGTTTATTTTACTCCATAGATATAATTATATGTACTAGAGCAGTCAGACTGCAAGTAAGTAAGCACAATAATTATTACATGGGCACGCGGAACTTCACCTGCGCATTATAAATAGGTACTAAGATTTTTACATTACGATAAATTTTGCAACCTGGGGTGCGCATTACGGTATCTTTTGAACAGCGATGCTGTCTGTGTGGCCTCTGAAGTAGGCTTAGCATCTTTAAATATTTCACAAGTTTATCTTTTATTATCATTTAAATTAGTAACCACACTGATTTAAATAAATTTGTGTAAGTTTAGTTTATTTTAGTTGAATGCATGTACTCTACTATGGGTGCTATGCTCAGTGATTGTGTTTACAGTAAAGTCTTATATTAAAAATTGGAATTAAGCAAAAAATGTAACATGAAATTCGGGTAACACAAACTGTTCACACTAATCCTCTACATTTCATGTTAAATGATTTGCACTATACGCATATATTATGCTACAACACTCACCAAATATAACTTAAAACTGATTTACAAGCATATATACATTAATTTTACCATAATCTCTAATAACGAAAATCTGTTAAGAGACTTCATATCTACGTACGCATTCGATTAATTGCTGTCTTGGAATATGATGACGAAGTTACCTGAAAAAACATACACCAATCAAATTACACAATCAAGGAAATCATGAATTAATCAATCTGACCCCCTAACACACCTCAATTGTAGAATCAATACCACGCCTTCAGTATTTTTGGAGTCAAGAACTTCAAAGACATCAGAGACAAGTTCCATGTTAAACAGTCCAGCATATGACCGAGACTTAGACGTTGCTGCTTACTCAGTTGTAGATCAATCACTCAGTCAAAGCAACATAGTTGATCAATTGAACATTTGGCAAGTAGAGCAATGTAAGCAGGATCAAGCCATAGTTCAGCTAATTAATCACTGCAAGAGGACCTTACTAATGCAATGTTTAGTGCCATTAAGTAATGGTGCAACATAAATACAAAACTGGTGCTATATAAATATTAAAACCAGTTATTGCATTATAAGAAATAGATTAAATGAAACAATCAGCATAATCAGGTTTAGTCAAGTAGTAAACAAAACAATCAGCACAACGTAGAAACAACTTCGGTAACAACTCGAAACTGGTCAAAAACACCAAAAGAACACAAAAGACTCACCCCGTCTACAGTGATGACAATTCCAAACCAGATGAAGTAGTTTATGTTCTTGTCAAGTGGACCATTATAGTAGCCACCATAGGTCTTATTATCACCAACAACAAATGGCTGCCTGTCTGGCACCACTGGAAACTCTGCAGCAACATAGCAATCCACGTTCCTAATCTTTGCCCTAGTATAGTCTGAGATCTCACGGTGTGACACGCCACAGGGCTTTCCAGAGTCTTCCACATCTCTGTACAACCTTCTGTTACCATCTGTACGCTTTTCAACCACGATTCTGTACAGCCTTCAAAACAAATTGCGTAATAAATCATTACATGCCCTCAATCATTAAGTGGCTCAAACTGCAAGAATTTCAATCTAGCTCTAAAACTGTCAAAACAAACAGGCTTCTGTGGATCTGATTTGATCAAGCAATTGAATTGAATAAGCAGCTGTTCTGCACCAGCTTTTATGAGAAACTCAGAAATTTTGGCATTTGACATTAACCAGGTACATTACATTGAATTACATAAACAAAATAAATAAATTTAAATAAACCACATAAGCAAACCCCAACCAGAACTCACAACATTAGTCACTACCTGGTCTATGAAATCATTACAATCTGTTTTGTTTGTAATTTGCCATGGTGGTACAATACATGTGTTCCAGATTTTTACAGCTGCCAGTTAAAACAAAAGTCTCATCAGGAAGTGCAGACAAACTTTTTCAATGTCACTTAAAATGATGTGTCTGAACTATCAACCTTTCTAACATCCTAGAACTTCAAATATCCCAAAAACAGACTACATTAGTATTTGAAGCAATTATTTTAATTATAATCAACAGGTGACAATACCTATCTGCCTCATCCATATAATCTACTGGTGGCACTTCTGGCAGAAAAATGGCAACAGACGTGTCTGTGACTTTGTTTGACTCAATTCTAGGAGGTGGCAGGACAACTGAAACTACAAAAAGAACCCCACAACACAGGAAAACAGAAATTAGTAATACTGTTGTAACAGAAAATAAAAACTGACATACTGAATATTATCAAATTATTTAGTTAATTTCAATTAAAATAATCCCATAAATTATAAACTTCCTCCTCTTAATTGTGGTGATATATCCAGTATCATCCTTTATTTAGTATCTTTTCGGTGGGATTATTAATAGTACAAAAGTACAATGGCTCCACCAAACAAGACATTAAACAAAAAGTGCTGCAAATCTTTAGAAAGTGAAACATTTTTTATTTCAACCAAATTTCACCACATATAAATGAATCTAAGAATTACACAGATGACCTGTTAACATATATATCGACTGGTGTTCCTACCTAAAATATGTGCAACAGAGGGTGAAAATATTTTATTCAATGAAGGAATCACAGGCACCCAGAGAAAACGGACATGGCTACCTGGACCATAGTTTACTAGAATTTTGACACCTTTAGTCCCCGGTCCCTAAACACTATAATGGAATAATACTTTAAATGATCAAATGCAAAAGAAGCATCAGACACTGCAGTAAAAGGAGAAGTAATCCTGATTATTATGTAAAGATTAGTAATTCATTTTGCTGACATTATGCTCAGAACAGAAATTCATGTTCTGATGTCCAGATGCACAGAAGCTAAGACAGATTAAGAAAGACCAACTCTAGCAATATTTTATCATTTTTCTTGTGTATGAACATTAAGCCTGGAGAAGTCGCCTTCATGAGGAAGGCAAGACCGATGGCAATGTGCACAAGATCTCGGCCAAGCAATAAAAGTGTCATGTTTATGCTAAATTTGCCAATTTAGCTAACTAGGAGAATCAACTAGATGGAAGCCAATAAACCCCTATCCTGACTTCATCCTATTTAATGCACAGTGTTTAATAAACCTAAGCATAAAGACAGTATGAGCCTTACTCTCAGGTTCTGTCCAAAATAAGCAAGTGTTTGCAGGACCATAGCCCTTAACTGTGGCTGCAAGTGCCGAACAAATGTAGTTCACGCCTGGCTTCAGGTCATCGAAGACACAGTCCAAGGTTTGAGGGTCAACGTATCGTACAACCTCAGACAGCGGCTTACCAGATGTCGAAACCGGTGAACAAGTAATCTAAAACCAAAATGTAAGCCGCCTTTGCTTTGGCAATCATCTTTATTACTCCAGTCGCTGAAATGATATCAGGACAACAAGACTGGTAAAATCACACATCAGGCACATCCTTGCCTTACATGCTAATGAAAGGCTCTTGAATGCAAATCTTTGTCAGCACCTTGTCAACAGCCACTTATGTCACTTACCTGCAGGCACTGACCTCACCTCAACCAAGATATTCAAACACTATAACATAATCTTTCGCTCCATTGTTGAAAAGTTGCTTACGTCTATTTCGGATCATATCTGCAATAATCTCCTTTGAATTTCAGAGTGCAGAACAACATGCCATACAGCGAGGCAGGTTGAGCATGTTCACCAGAAGGACCGGTAAGAAATCATGGATGAATGGATATGGTTTCTACTGAGCAAGCATTCCTTTTGCAGGACATGGACTGCCAATGCTGGGCAACCTGATAGCCACTGACTCAAAGAATATAGTCAGCAGCACACTGAGGGGTCAGCTCAATCAACATATGAGACTCAATGTCACTTGGATCAGTTTGACAAGCTAACTGATGTTGAGGAAGAAAAACCTTGCAACAACAGTGGAATAGTTCAAATCATGTAGCCAATTTCACCAGATGCATCTGGTTATAAACAAAGCTAAAAAATAAAGCAGTGCCATTTGACCATCAATACAACTTGCAGTTTTTCAGTTTTAGCATTGAATTAACTAAGAATGCCACTGATAACAGCTCTAACTGCTAAGCTTTAAGTGTCTGAATATCATAATCAGACGCCATAGCCACTTGCCTTATATTGTGTGAGCAAACCATTTGGCTTCAGTGGCATCTCCCACTGCAGTCTCACAGACCTTACACTTCGTGACACATTTCTCACACTTCTTGGCTCACTAGGAACTACAAGAAATAGCACAGTCTGTTAGACTTCGATTCATTAAACATAATTATAATAAAATACAAAGTAATCATTCTACAACACTCCACTTCAACTGCACCACTTACGCCTCCAGTGACCAACAGTGCCAATCACGGAAAGCAGGTTCCTAAACAATTTGACGTCAATACCCATTTCCCACCATTATACGCAGTCACAACTATGGGTTGGAAGGCTCACCAACTGATGTAACAAGAGCCAACAGGTAGGACGGGTTGAATCCCAAACGTACAGTACAGACCCATTAATGTACAACCCATTTGCATGTGAATCCGCTTAACACGCAGTTGTGTCATGCCTCCAAACGTTACCTACTCAACATGGAAGACGCTTTAACACGATCCGTCAACACAAGATCATGGCGGAGTTGACTCCCAATATGCGCATGTTAAAGAATCTGCACTGAGTTTGAAAGCAAATAGAGCTTGTAAGCAACTCTGCATGACACAGGCGCCCAGTGAAGAGACTGTAGCATCAGATCAACATGGTCACCATAACACATGCCAGTGACAGTCTGGATTCTAGAGTATGAGAGAATCACATAGAGCCCAGTCTGCTCAAGACACGAAGAAACTGTTCAGCTACAGCAATGCCACTGGACATTTTACAGTACCTTCAAAGTACACGTCCCTCTCAAAGGCACTCGTTGCTAGTCGAAATGATGTTAAGAGCTCATACAAACAAAAAATCATCTTACATTTTTATAACAGTAACTAAGTGCCTACCTGACTGATCCGTGATGCCTTCAATCATTTCACTCCATAGTGAATCACCGGCTTTAGTAAAAGCTCTGACCTGTTTTTCGTACAAAAGAAGTCATGAGAAAGAATGTTCAATTTAATAAAAACGACAAGTGATATATGTTAAAACCTTCAAATGTAGGTCCCTATGTACGTAACAAGATACTTAACATAGCGCCTTTTAAGTACCTCACAAAGGTGCTACCTACTGTAACAGTGTTTTAAATGCCATTAATAAAAAATTCCAGCATTTAGCTAACAGTGTTCAGATAACGAGAAATGTCGCCAGTAGCAGACTGGTGCACACATGCTAAGCCCGACCAACAGATTTCCATTCCAAGTTGACAGATACAACGTGAGAAAGAATGTTCAATTTAATAAAAACGACAAGTGATATATGTTAAAACCTTCAAATGTAGGTCCCTATGTACGTAACAAGATACTTAACATAGCGCCTTTTAAGTACCTCACAAAGGTGCTACCTACTGTAACAGTGTTTTAAATGCCATTAATAAAAAATTCCAACATTTAGCTAACAGTGTTCAGATAACTAGAAATGTCCCCAGTAGCAGACTGGTGCACACATGCTGAGCCCAACCAACAGATTTCCATTCCAAGTTGACAGATACAACATGTTCAAAGTTCATGGATTGAGCATTGTCAAAGTCGAAGAACGACAACAGGCGACAGCGTTTGCAGTACCAGTACAAGACAGCAACACCATCCAACGCTGTCCCTCGCAGGTGATAGAAGACGCAGCGTCTGAACACAACTTGACCCAACAGGTCGATCTGTGATAGACAGCTATTCGACTGATGGTAGAACCTCTTTCTAGTAGACGGTTGAAACAGTTCCAAAGCCTCTCACCCCGTTTCGACGGCATATATAAGTCAGCAGGCAGGACCCACGACCATCAGTCTGGAAACTGTTATCCATTGAATGCAAAATAAACTATTCCAATGACAAGGGGCAACAATCATGAGCAGGAAAAACCGTCCAAAAACTGAAAACCCACAGCAAACTTATGTAAATAACATCAAAATGCCAAAAGTACCCACCTGAATGGAGTATGTGTTGTAGGGCTCCAAACGGGTCATGTTGTACTGGTGAAATGTTGGCCCAACATCCGAGTAAACCGTGTTCTGTTGCAGCCTCTGGCCACTGTACTTCACGACATAGCCAAGGATTATTCCATGGGGAGGATCAGGTGCCTCCCAGCTGACTGACAAGCTCTCACTCAAACTCTGAGTGACTTCAACATTTGCAGGGGCTGGTGGCACTGTTCCAAGAAAAGTCAACAAAGCCACAATATGTGCAAGAACGAACTGAAGTAACAAATGACTTACATAACAACACGGTCCTTCAGATCCAACCAACTTCTCTACACTTGTTTTAATATTACATTCAAATTATTCTTTGACTCTATTCCATTAGTGGTCTATTCAATCATGGTTTTGTGTTGTCAGGAATATGAGGAGTTTACCTTAAAGACGAACTATATAGATGTATCATTATCTCCATCTGCAACATTTATAATCTTCACCATCTCATTCATCTTACCTCTAGTAAGTAAGACACTGTGTAAACCGTAGATGCTAAGCAAAGTTTAAGTTTACAGTACTTGTAGGATACTGACCGCCTTCATGTGTCATGAAGTCAAGCCTAGTTTTAGGTCCGGGGAATTTATGGTTGACAAGCCACAGTTCAATGCTGTAGTTTGTGTATGGCACAAGGTTTCTCAGCTCCAATTCAGTGTCATTGACAATGTTTTGCCTGACAACTGTTTCTGTGCTGATTCTCCTCATCAGCAGCTGGAATGCATATCCACTGGCAATGCCATTCCATTTTCGGCAATCAGCCTCATTCCAAAGGAACCTAGCAGTCATTGCAGACAATCCAGTTTGCTCAAACCAGCTGATTTCAGATGGAACTGTCAAACAAGACACCAATCAAAGAATTCATCAGTCAATGGCTACCCAATCATATCAAGCAAAAGCAATCGTAGGCAAGTCTGAACTGGCTAGATATATTTTACAAAATATTTTAACGTAATTAATCAACATGACAATTTCACTCAAAGTAAGTCTTCAGACTTCAATCACAGTAAATTGTCGATCAAAGCCCAAACAAAAAACTTTACACAAAATCTGTGAAAAATATGACTAAGTAATAAAAGCAGTAACAGGGAAGCACTAGTATTAGGAATTATATTACTGGTATTTACCAGCAGGCTCTGTTGTTGCTGACATAACCAGTTCCTGTCCTTTTCCAGCTTCTGTATGCGGCCATATTTTGACCTGGTACTTTGTATATGGAAGGAGGTCAGGCAATTCCAGTTCCGTTTTATCGGATTCAACATCCATCAGAGGACTCCATTGCTCGGGTTGAATGTTGCAGCTTCCAGAACGTATGCTACGATATGTTACAACATAATATTGCACGTGGCTATTGGAGTTTAAAGGTGGATCCCACTGAAGGAAGACAACAGACGATGACCTGGCCGTCAACTGGAAATGCTCCACAGGACCAGATTCTAGGCAAAAACAGCAAATAAATTCATCAACAGGTTTGTCATCAGATTTTCTTAAGCTTAGTTAGCTGATGAAACTAGGTTATCCTTATGCACCAAAGTTTTCCCCAAAATTTCATCTAAATATGCCAAAAAATAGCCACACATGAGGTAATCTAATCTAATCTAATGACTGTTATAGCACTGTTATCATAATGTCCAAGGCATCAAAAAATGGTCACAAAGTGAAATCAAAATCTATTGGAGAAGCTAGGTTGAGTTCCAATAAGTCAGAGAAACCCAAAGTTAGGCTAAGTTAGGTATGCAAGTTGAAAAAGACGAATCTTAAGTTTAGATCTAAATGACATTAAAGAACTGACAAAGCGAACAGAAACGGGCAGCGAATTCCAAAATTTCAATAAGCCACTAGATACAATAAGTTCCAATATACAAATTATTGCCTTGCATACCATGACTTCAACCATACTTACAGAAATTGCAAAATTAGTCTACAATTAAGTAAATAGAATTATGAATCTAACTGCAAAAAGAACATCTCTATCACCTACAGCAAAAAAGCTTTTAAAAATTTTTAAATGCTTCACAACTTTTTCCCAAAAAAAGATGCTGCTTCACTTTGAAGACCTAGTCACTTGTTTACTGTGACAATGACCACACATGAAGATTCACAGAAGCCATTATATTTCATATGGTTAATTTGAAAATTAGACCAACCTAGGAATAGTTTAGCCCTACGACCTAAGTTACCTGACCCAATAAATCCTTCAGTTCCTGTATCTATTGAACACGGATTTAGTTAATGTAAAACCAGTGCTAACCACAAATCCAATCAAATTCCAGTTTAGACCCAAATAAGTGATAACTTATTAAGAAAATGTCTGCCTAATAAGCAACAGTGCTAACTCACTTCCCACATAAACGGTTTCAACAACGTCACTTTCCAGGCCAGCATTGTTCACTAATGAAACACCAATCGTTAGGTTGGCATAGGGGTCAATGTCATTTATTGTGATTCTGTGCAGATCCACATTCTGCAGGAACACAAGCGCATCATCTGCTGGTCCCTTTGTGTAAACTCGATACTGGCGTAAATTCACACAGTTGTATTTATCCCGAGATGGTAACTACAAACAACCAGCAATGTAATTTGGCAATAATGAAATTAAATGTAATATAACACAGCACTAATATATTAAGAAATAATTTGTTAATATGATATATGCAAGTGCGATAATCCAGTGTATTACAAAGTGATATACCGTAGTTTCCGGACTACAAGTCACACCTTAGTATAAGACACAGTGTAAGACTCAATGATGCAAAAAATTTTTTAAATCAATACATAGGTCACACTGGTATATAAAATGCACTGGCATATAAAGTCCGTAGGCTTGGCAGGGCACCCCACACCCGCTTTCCTTGGGTCCGCCATGGAAGGTTGCATGACATGGCAGAGGCATGGGTCATAGGACATAGCAGAGGCAGTCGTGGGACGCGGCAGGGGCAGAGGGTCCCAGGATGTGGCAGAGGCCTCAGGACACAGCAGAGGCAGAGGGCACAGAGTGCAGGATGAGGCCGGCTATCATCCAAGTGGTATTCCACGTTGGATAAATGTGATTTAATTTAATTTAAACTAAATCATTATCGGTGTTTGCCGACTACATATAGCTACTTTAAAAAATTTATATAATCTCCGCACATAAGTTGCACTGTTAAATAAGACGCACCCCTAGAAGTTCATGTAAAAAACCATGTCTTATATTCCAGAAAATATGGTAGTTTCAATATAACACTAATCTAAGACCATAAAATGAGTGTAATCCAGTACCATTCAACAGTACAATTTGTATATATATATATATATATATATATATATATATATATATATAATTATACATATTTCGTAGTAATAACATGAAGAACTCTGTGGTGAATTGTGTGTTGCTTTGGATGCAACACAAAATATTTACAAAGTTCAGAAAATGATACCACACAATATAAGCATGGACAGTGCTGCATGACATTTTCTATAGCTGTACACAGCCTTGATCCTTGTCGTTTCCAAATCCCTCTGCCATTTCAAGAGTATTTCAGTGAGCACCATGCCATTTTGGTTCTTTCCATACAGACCATGCTAGCCCAAGAAAAGAACTTCTTAGATATATATAATTGCATAAAATAAACCAACAACCTATCTCACAGATGAACAACATTCATTTAAAACTTTCTAACCTTCCAGTCAACCATGACTGAAATACTTTGCTTTGTTTCAGTATTTTCTGTGGATTCACTATCCTCGTCCTCTACTTCATCCATCAATCCCAAAATTGTGGTCGGACTGCTGACTCTGTTTCGCACATTCAGTGGGCCAGAAAGTGGTCCTAAAAAATTAATTTAAATTAAAATACAACACAGAACAACTAAATCTGCATAAAACCACAGGACTATTTCTGCTGTACTACATTATCATAAATTATTCTTTGTAACGAACAAGCTTTACTCTTTCATATACCAGATCGTATCTTCCACGCTGCTGCAATGATTCTCGGTCTTTACATTGCTCTTCCCACCATTTTTCTCTGGCTTTATCTGTTGTTCTTCGTAATTTATTGTTCAGTTTTCTATATTCTTGTCTTGCCTCTTCTGTGCTCTGATGTTTCCATTTTCTTTGCGCCTCCATATCCAAGATCATCTCTGCCGTTATCCATGGTTTTCGAGCAGGTTGCAGCTAATTAAAACCCACAATTTCTGTCGCATTCTTAATGATAGTGTTCTTTAACCTGTTCCATCTTTCTTCTGTTGAGTTGCCATCATATTCTTCCAGATGTTCCTCTATCTTCTCCATTAGTTCCTTGTTCTTCATTTTTAATTTTTCCTTGTTCCATTTTAGTCTTAGTTTCCTTTTTCTCTTAACAAATTTCAGTGTGGCTACTAAGTTGTGGTCTGTGTTGGCATCAGCTCCTGGTATTGCTCTAGAGATTTTGACGCTGTTTCTGAACCCTAGTCGAGCCATATCAAAGAAATCAAATACAGGAGGAGAAATTACAGTCAGAGACAGACAAGGCAAAATTCTGCACGAAGCTAATGAAGTCAAAGGCAGATGGAAAGAATACCTGGAAGACTTGTATATGAGTGGAAGCAGACCCAAAGACATGGTGGAGAAATGCATCCTGGACAATACGGAAAACATTGGACCGGAGGTGTTGAAAGATGAAGTGCTGGCGGCCATTAATGAATTGAAAAACAACAAATCTGAAGGTTTAGATAATATACCGGCAGAAATGCTAAAAAATCTGGGTGACAAAGCAATGATGGAGTTAGTAAGATTTTGCCAAGATATATACACAACCGGGGTATGGCCGGAAGACTTTCTACAGACCATAATGATTCCACTCAAAAAGAAACCAAACGCTATGGCTTGCAAGGATCACCGTACTATTAACCTTCTGACTCATGCTTCAAAGATCATGTTAAGAATTCTAACAAAGAGAGTGCAGGCAAAGTCAGAAGCAACAGATTGCTTAGATGATGACCAGTTTGGATTCAGAAAGGGCAGAGGAACAAGGGATGCTATTGGAACCTTGAGAGTGCTCACAGAGAGGACTTGTCAACATGGCCAAGATGTGTATATATGTTTCGTGAACTATGAAAAGGCATTTGACAGAGTCAACTGGAGAAGACTAATGCAGGCACTCAGAAGACTGGGGTGGATTGGAGGGATAGAAGGCTTATATATAGCAAACCTATATACATGGGCCACAACATACGGATCAGAATAGATGGAGAATATTCAGAACCCGGAAAAGTAGGCAGGGGAGTGAGACAAGGGTGCCCATTGTCACCATTACTCTTCAACATCTACATAAAAGAGCTTAACCGAGAGGCACTAGAAGATATGGAAGAAGGAACTAAGGTCGGAGGCAGACTGGTAAAGGCTATAAAATTCGAAGATGACCAAGCAATGTTGTCGGGTAGCCAGAAGGGTCCGCAAAGAATGATGTACTCTCTGAACACTATATCAATTGAGTATGATATGAAAATAAATATCAAGAAGATATAGATCATGAGGATAAGCAAAGGAGAAGAAACAATAGTAAAAAATAGACATCAATGGAGAGGAAACAGAACAAGTAAAAGAATTTTGCTACCTGCGGAGCGTTGTCACGCAAGATGCCAAAAGCCACAAGGAAATTAAAAGAAGAATAGCATTGGGAAAAGACACATTCTCAAAACAAAAAGAGTTACTGAGAGGGAAAATGAACAAGAATTTAAAGAAACGAATGATTAAAACTCTTTTATGGAGCGTGGTGCTGTATGGATCCGAAACATGGACCACGAGAAAGGAGGACATCAAAAGATTGGAGGCCTTCGAAATGTGGATTTGGCGCAGGATGGAAAAAGTTAGTTGGATGGAGCATATAACAAATGAGGAGTTGCTGAAAAAAGTTAGGGAAGAAAGATCTATGATGGCTACAATAAAGAGTCGAGAGCGAAAATGAATTGGTTACATATTGAGAGGGGACTCACTCTTGAGAACCGTAACTGAGGGCAGAATGGAGGGTAGGAGGACAAGAGGAGGACCCAGACAGATGCTGCTGGATTGGATGATGACGGATGGATAAAGCACGTTGAAGGAAGAAGCTCAGCACCGAGAGGAGTGGCGTCATCGGACGTTTGAACCTGCCTGAGGGCAGAGAACCAGAAGAAGAAGAAGAACGAACAAGCAGCAGTATGAAAAATTAATTCATTAACATAGTCACAAAATGAGCTATATTATGAGACCTTGCCTGGTGTGCGGGAAACTTATCTGGCTGGTGGATGGACTGTTGTGCATGGCGAATGAGGAGGACGACTGCAAAGAGCGTCTTTAGTCAGTTTCTGGGTGAGAGCGAACTGAAGAATTCTGGGAATTCAAAGGTTTTGGTCAGATGGACTGGAGAATCATAGCCGTTACTGATGTTAATAGTTCAAAGCAAACTTATAGAAAACCTGTAAAGAATGGGCGTAAGATGTACTTACGTCCACATGTTACAATGGTCAACGGAGAAGACGGTGGTCCAGCAAATCCCATTGCATGAACAGCAGCTACCCTGAACTGATAAGCCTGCATTGGCTGAAGGTTTCCTACATAGGCCGAGCGGAGATTTGTCCTGTTCAGAGCAACCCAGTCAGTTTCATTACGAGCCTTGTAGTAGACAATGTAGTCAGAGACTGGCCCAGACCCTCGGTCTGGTGGAGTACGCCACTCCCGCCAGCGAATGGTAATCGATGTGGCATTGCGTGTTTCTAGGTCAGGCATCCTGGTCATAACTGGAAGCTCTAAAGTGGAAAAACACTTGACATTGCATCACTGACAATCAAAACGTAAGTGAAAGTAGAATGGTTACAAGAGTAAACCTAACTTTTACATTACAGCACTGACCAAAGGTACTCGGACTGATTGGTGTGACACATCCGAATTACAATGACCTCCAGGGTGAAATTTCCTAATTACCATTACCTGAGGTGTGAAAAGTCATAATTAAAATGAACCCCATATTTAACTGAACCCTCCACTTTGATGGAAACCAGTGGTGCAGTTGAGACAGGGAAAATAATCATGTTTCCAAATGTAGGAAGCAAGGAATTGAGTTGTTGGATTGCAGTTTTCCTCTTGCACTAAAAACATAAATAAAGCAACAGACAACAGAACAACATAAGCAATAAATAAGTAAACAAGTATAAAGACAATACAATGCAAAACAACAAAGCATAAGATACACTTACGAATCATACAACTCTCCCCAGCATAGCCCAATTTGCAGCCTGACTTGCACAAGCCATTTGACTTGTCACAAACTTCATCATCTGCTCTGCAGTTGCAGTCTAACTCACAGTTCAATCCATAACGGCCATCCTGACACTCTGTAAAATAAGAATTCAAAAATATCTCAAAATATGTATATATAACAACAGATGTTTTAGGAAACAACTAATCATTCACCTATACTACAGAAATCTTACTGTTCAATTCACATGAGAATAATTACGTGAAGAAATACTAGTAATATAAAATTGCCATTCCTTTATATATAATACCCATTAAGATAGAATTGATATTGACATGATAATGCCAATATTACCGGACTGCTAGATGAAGACTCACTAAAAAGCAAAATAAATCAATTTAAACTGCATTATCCTAAACCTAACATTTAGAATAATATGATATGCTCTCTAAGCCCAGAACAATAAACATGTCAAGTAAAAATGCAATTTAATTCCAGCCAAATAACCATTATTTGACCAATTTTATACTAGAATTTTTAAGATATGACATGTACATTCACTTGGGTCTTTGAAACTTGCTCAACTGAATCTCACAAAAGACTATATATGTTTAAGACAATTACCAAACTAACAGTATTACAATCTGCTTCATATCAACATCTTTAAACCTAAACAACTTAATTCTGTAAGCCATAAAGAAATTTCAAATTCAAAAAAATTTTCAAAAATTTTGAACATCTTCAGTCATTACCAGTTTGACAGTCTGCTCCTTGCCATCCAGCTGCACAACCAGACTCACAGTTACCAGTTACTTTATCACAGACCTCCAGCGGAGAGTTACAGTGACACTTGGACTCACAGGTCATACCAAAATGGCTACTGGAACATTCTACACAAAAAGGAAAACCATAAAAATGTGCTTGGGAAATATATGATGAGCTTTTATGAACACTGATTTACAAACACTTTTATCAAAGATCATAAAAAACAATATGCACAAGCACGCTGTATCAACAAAAACTTATTCCATCTGGAGACTCCAATAGTCATAATATCACTAGATAAAAGACATGATGATGTGAAATCCAGCCTGTGTCAATGTCCAGGCCAGGTCAAAATTCCAAAAGTCAGAGAGACCAGAAACCAGGCTGGGATAACAAACGAGGATCCGAAAAAGGACATAAATGACAATAGAGACTCATAAGACTAGACAGCAGTAAAGGTAGTTAGAAAAGCATAGTGTACGCATGCATTTATTCACATATTTATCAAAGCATTTATATAATGCCTATAAGGAACTTCTTAAAAGCATCAAACTCAAGGACAACTTGTTTGAGACCAAGACCAAACGCCATGGCTGGGAACATTACAAGTACAAGACCAGCAGAGTTCAAGGCCAAAGCCAAAGATATTAGAGTTTTAGTCGCATAACAGCATCGTCCCTTAAAGTCTGGAAAAGAAGCCTTAGTGCAGCATTTTAAATAGGTATTCTGTACCCTGACAGTTGGTGCCCATCCAGTGCGGGTCACAGCCTCCACTACTGCAAATACCAGTCACTTGGTTACATTCCTCTCCATCTTGACAGTGACATTCATTCGCACAGTTGATGCCAAAACGGCCCGAAGGACAACCTTCAACCAAGTTAAAACAGTTTAAATCAAATGCAATGTCCATATATGAAATGCCACTTAAAGAAAACTCCAAGTTACACAGTGCATAACCTTGCCAAAACATTACCAAACAGAATGGTAATCAACTGCTAGAGGAACAAATCCAGTTTTAAATAAAATTTTTAAGAAATTTCTGGTACCTGTACCAACGTTCACAGAAAGTAATGCATACACAGCAGATGTCCAACTCATGTGTGCTTAAACAAAATGCATGCCTTTCCCTTTTACAAACACCTTTATCTAACACTATGAACTCCATCTAAAATGCCACCTTTGGGAGCCATACCTGATATATTATAACACTCATGCAATGACAAGAGCTTGCATTCTAACTTTGAATTAAATTTAGGATTCATAGCTCCAACTGTCATATGAAATTATCAGGAACTGTATCCAATAGAGAGAATAGGAAGACATACTGCAGTTTTGAAGGGAGCAGTAGCCCCAACGACGCTGGGATCCCACCAGTCTCCAATAACACCAGGTCTTTGGCTCAGGGGGCTTTGGATTTCGACAGAAGTTTCCTGCCTCTGTTATATCCTTGTCTGGAAACTGGGCCGCTGGATAAGCCTTCTGCAAAGACCAATTAACACACTGTTTGTTCCCATCTGTCCGAGACTTTTTGCCCGTGTAGTAAAGTCCAGTCGGATCATTATACGTACAGCTGCTCTCTACAAAGTGCAGACACATTCCATTAACAACAGACAGTGATGCTAAAAAGTGCAGCATCACAGATTAATGATTACACAGAAACCTCATTAAAAAAATTATGAGTTGGCATGTCAGCCAAGTGCCTGAACATGTGGTGGCCTTTCACCATTAGCAACTTCATTATACTGTCACTCTGTGCAAAACACGAGTGCTCTCTCTACTTTTTCAAAAGAAAAGTAATGACAACAATGAACAATGAACCTAAAAAACAATGCAGTAAAGTGACAATCAAGAACAAAACACTGGAAAGAGTAGCACATTTTATAGGCAGGCAACAGAATGTTGTTTTAGACTTTAAATATTAATACAGTGCAGCTTCACTAATGGATGGCCGCTTTACACACGAGCATACCTGACACACGGCATAACGCCTCACAGTTCTATTGCCTTAACACACAGAACTCATTAACGCATGGTCAGTAGAATTTCAGCACAGTGCTAAAGATGTTTTCACTCAGTTACATCACAAAATGTCCTAGCAAGATTCTTTAACAAGGATTTGGCAAATACATCAGACCATAAGAGCAGCGATTCCATGTATTATCAGATTAAGCATAACAGCACAAAAATACTAATACCTGCAAAATCCGCATGTCCATATTATACAGGTGCATGTTAGTGCCAACAATGCATGCTTGTGAGCAAAGAATCAGGGCAGACAATGACAACTGCCTGTTATACTAGGATGAAGAACCTGAATGTTACAAGCAAGACTTCTACTTTATAGGCCTATGCCTCAGCACAGACCTCTTCAGAAAGTTTATGATGTTCTTAAAGGACCCTGTACAAGTAGCAAGAAATAAGGAACTGTCAGTTTATGCACATGTTCTGAAAGGATGCCTCCCAACAACCAGGTGTTACCAACGCTGTATTATGTGCAAAAATTTCTGCCTGTCACTAGGTAGTGACTGCAAAACAGAACCAAGCCATAACGCTAGCACACGTTGACTCGTAATTAACACACAAGGTAGAAAAAATTCACTTGTACCCAGTAGACACCCAATGCCCCATCGATCTGGGGGGCATCCATATTCGCACTCCCCAGTGTATCTGTTGCAACTTGCATCTCCATCACAGTGGCACTGAAACTTGCATCGCCAGCCAAAGTATCCAGACTTGCATTCTACAAAATGCAACAGCCTTCGTGAGAAAGAAGAAATTGTCTGTGCCACAATGTTACTATAAACAACAGAAGGATTATTTCATAGGCAAGCGAAAGAAAGATGCAGTAGGTTAAATGAAATCATCAGTAGCATGTTGCAAAATCTAGTTAGGGTTCTGTGGTGTTCATCCATATAAATATACAGTTTCATTTCAACCTCACATCACTGGCAGCGTTACCTAGTCTTATTACCAAAACACCCATAAAACAAATGCCAGCATATTCAGCAGATGCATAATACAAATTCTGGCATCAAAGTCTTTAAGACCTGCAGTGATCCTTTACTTTATACCTGCAAAAACTTTCAAACTTTTTTACAGTTGTTCCCAAAGCCCAAAGCTCTTCACATAATACATATATATTACCAGATACTCTCCCACTACAAAATACCCTCAGCATCTTCCTAGCACAGCAATACCTATTATGAGAAAATTGTTTTAGCTATTTATAGTCAAAAAATTACATACCTTTCTCGTAGCATCTGGACTCTGGCTCGTTATCTTCTTCATCCCAGCAACATCCAACCGACTCACATACTATCTTACTCTGAGGAACCTGGTGGACATGGCAGGCAACTCTAGCTTCACTTACAATTGCAGGACATGATTCACCATCTGCAGAAACACAGTCAGTCTTATTTTCCCATAGCATTAATGACATATCGGGGTGTGTGCTAGTCTAGTGGTTATTGTGCTGGACTGTCAACAGAAAAGTTGGGAGTTCAAATCTCTTCATGGCTGAATTTGTTTCGAGATTTCAGCTCCACATGTGCCCCTTAGCAAACTCAGCTATAATGAGTACGTCGACTGTACATTGCTCTCCTTCTTTTTAATGACACTTTATATTTGTGTTTCAGCTCAAATTATAAATGCACAGGCAATATACACATCAGCACCCAATTACAAAAGTTATGAAGGTGCTTTTAAACAAAACTACCAACTATAAATAATTTTAAAGCTTAGAATGCTGATGTATGAATGCAACACCTATCTATCTGCTAGGCAGATTCAAACCCAAATTCAATCATACCTCCATCTTTTGCTGATTTCTTTACATTTTTCTTCAGTTACAACATCATCCCCAATTCATTTTGTATCACACGTTCATTATTAATCCTACAATTTACCCTGCTCCAGTCTGAAGGGTATGCATAAACAAAGATAAAATTATTCTTGCAAACCAAATCATCCAGTTATCTCACAGTTATTTCATACTGTTTCATCCCTAATTCTGACCTCCATCAAATGTACCCTAAGCTTCAATATTAAGACACACGAATAACAGCATTATTATCTTGCCCCTGTCTGTTACCAAAACTGCCAAAAATTAACACCAGCACATAACCCTAGTTTCTTTCATTTGCTGAAAACAACTCACCAAATTTTTCATCACTTCAGTCTCAGCTGCACCAACTATTTTGAACAAACTCTCAAAATTCCTATTTCAGTTCACTTGTGCTTCACCTCTAAATGTCTCTAGACTCTCCCTCACTAATCCTTTTCTCCTGGAGGATTACACTCTTAACATCAGAAATGAACCTTTCAAACTGTCTTATCGGATTCCTCTCTTTTACCATTCTACAAATGTCCATGATGCCATTAACAGTTTCTGCCTTAACATCCCACTGACTCTCTTGGCATGACTTCTCCTGATTCTGACCTGGCATTGAAACTGAACTAATAAGGAAGACAAAGAAGAAGAACAGTCCCTTAAGCTAGCTCAGAGATGCGGCCATGGTCTGAAGTTTTAGCAATTTCACGTTTCTTAGCCTTTGCATATGAGGGCGTGTGGCCAGCCCTCTCCCATGACGCCTGATCTTCCCACTGACAGTACATGGTCCGTGAGTTCATTTTATTGCTGAGTTCAGTACTGGGCACAAGTGGAACAGAAACCATGAAAACCTTTGTGCCTTGGAAAGGCTTTGAACTCCAACTTCTTGGTTGACAGTCCAGCACGCTAACCACTAGACTATCACATTAATAAAAAATAACCTGGATTTTGCTGATTTCTTAAGTGTTGGTGAATAAGTTGGTTTCCCTGACACAGAGAAATTTTGGTGATCTACGTTAGATTATATTACTGTACGTTTCCATTATCATTACTGGATGGACAAAAAATCCTGTTGCCCAAGGGCGATTTCGGACACACACGAGATGTTGCACCATACTGTAACTGTATGTTTACAAAGATGAAAATGCAGTTATGCGCATAGTTCATTTTTCACAGTTCATAGTAAACGCTACACATACACTGTTTTCATGCTTTTATGTCACATTTACACTTTATCGACATTTAAAGAAAAATGCAGATTGTCGAAAAAGTGAATTAAGGTCCATTTTGGTCTGGTTTGCTACACTGGTTAAAGTGAACGTCAAGGTGTCTCTCAGTGCGAGGATACTGGTTCGCTTACCAACCCTGGCTATAATCAGACGTTTGAATCTCGAGCTACCCGAGTCCGTTCAAGAGGACCTTAAATGGCGTGGCACCCATTCAAAAGGGCAGCGGTGCTGAAGGATCTCACCCGAAAAATTCATTGAAAAATTAAAAGGGTCGAGGCCCGAAGTCGCCATATAAAAACGTGCACATTTACAATTTACGTTTACATCAGTCATGCAGCTAAACGAATGGAAAATAATCATATCATTTCCGAATGGCGGTCCATCGATTCATTAAGCTAGCAGAAACTGAGTCAACGAAAATGTTCTTCTAGCACGGCATGCATTCTAAAGCACTAATCTTGTATAATTCCAACTACCGAATGTTGTTTTCCTGGTAATCGAATCTGACAATTACAGTCTTCTGGGACGACCTTATGATGCTTAATTTAACGGCAGCAACCAATTATCATTCCAAAAGGCCCTCTTGCATACCAATCACTACTACAACATAGTCCACCTCGAATATCTCTAATTCGAAGCCACTTTCATCAGAAATAAGATGACCAACATATTTTAGCAATATCAGGGTTTCCACTTACTTGAGTATTTTGCTGTAAATACGTTGATAAAGCCACTTAATAAAACGAATTTAATCCAAAGAATCCCATATCTCTCTGCCTCCATTCTCGATATCTAAGCGCACAAGTGTCTAAACTTCGGCAGCCCCAATGAATGTAATTATATAGCGCCTTAAATGATTGAGTTTTTAACTTCACACTGTTATTATATATGTAGAAATTTGTTCTGCCTAAATCGGTGATTTCGAAAGGCTCACCTTCAGAGAAGCTCAGACTAGCGAACAGCAGCTATCAGAGGACCTGATCAGACGAATTCAGAAAATTTAGCTCTATCAATTCATGGTATATAAAGCAGGTACTGAGTCTGGCCAGAAACTTGCAATTACAACCAATTTCAATTGTTTTTCTCTGTTATTGCGAGTTCCTGTTTCCGTTTTGAAAACCCTGGCATATTGTGTAATTATAAATGAGGGTGGGGATCATATAAACAGGTCTTGGTTATGAATAGGCTACTTATATTCAGAGTTAATTATTGTAAGAGCCCGTCTGCGTGGTCTTACATTCGAATTTTTAAATCTGCAGCATCACTGAGTTAAGCTTTGACATGCCGACAAGATTTTAAGGCACTTATAATCACTTTATAATCATTTGTTGCGTACTTCGTATATATGACATAAACTATAGTAATTCGAGACTTAGCAAATAGCAAAAAAATGAAATAAGAATCTATGATTTCACGTGTCATTGGTCAAAGCCGGAAACCCCAACGTAAACTTCAGATGTTAAGATATGGTCAAAATATGACAATATTCCCACGTGGGCTTCATTGTCATACATATGGGTCAATATGAAGGAAAAGATCCGACGACCTCTCACGCTCATGCGCAATAAATCATAAGTGGAACTCGTCAACTCTCGATACATCCCGATCATGATTAAAATATGACCTCAGGTGTTCATTAGACAATTCGTAAACTTTTATATTTTATGTCTTGCAAATTAATGTTTTAATTCAAACTTGTATTGATATATTTTCTTACAATGCAGTTCTCATTTTCTATTTTCAAAGTCTATTTTATGGATTTTAATAATATTATGAATAATTCATCACAACGGGGTCGTATTATTTAGCTGCTAACAGACGATTTGACTTCTGACTTGACCCATTTATGAAAACGAGATTCGTGTACTGTTGCTACGATGGCGATTACATAAACAAACGAAGTCTAGGAGGTGCGCGACTAAACCGCGTTTGTTACATCTAAAGACAAGAAAAAGTAAAGTAATTAAGTGGAGAGAATAGACATATATTGTTCGCTACAACGTTTTAAGGGTGATGACTTTCTACCCGAGAGGCGGGAACTATCTGCCCTACCTGCAGCGGCCGAGAGATGACTGGGACGTGCCCATGTCTAGGCCAACGGGACTACGGCGCCCTCTCTCAGGACGCAGAGATGGTCCCCTACTGGATAGAGATTATGGCGACTTTCGACCCTATCGAAGAATTGATTCTGGCTCACTAATTTATCCTCGACCGCCGTCACCTGGTTTTGGCCGAAAGCATATGATGGAAGTACGTAGGTCTAGTTTGTCATACATTCATTACATATTGTTGTAGCTACTGAGTACAGTGATTGAATTGTCATATTTATTATTAAATTTCATTTATTATATGATATAGTATTGCATTTCATGATAAAGTATTGCTCTGTGTTTTAATCAGGTAGTCTGGAATGTGGGATGTCTGTCAGGAAAATCAGGAATATATATTGAACATATATATCCAGTAATCTTTGTAGGTGTCCAGTATTTTAGAGAACTCTAAGTATGTCTCACAAGTGGATTTGTACATGTACCACCCTCTTGGAAACTCTTAATCCTTTGCCCACCACAGGTGCAAGTTGTCACATCAAAAAGGTTTTTATGCATGTCACAGGTACAGAATTGTGACATTATATGTGTGCTTACTAAAGTGGTTGGAAGTTAGGGTATCAGCTTTCATCCTAATTCTTTGATGGATTCAGGTATAAACTAAAGACTCTTCTCTTTCAGTTTATTTTATCCACGATAACCTGGCTTCTGGTTTCTCTGACCTATCGGAATTTGACCTGGCTTCTCCAACAGATCATCATTTTTGATCATGATTTTGACTTGAAGTGATGTTCAACTAATGCCTTGGGCGCTTTATATAGATCATGTGTAAGTAATTGCACCGTTAATTAGAGTGAAGATTCAGCTACAATTTTCCAGCTGGTGTTTCATGCGCTTATGGGTTGGTTGTGGGTTTGTCAGACCTGAAAGTTCATGATTTTCTCATGGTTACTCATTTGTGATTGATTGTCATGACCAGCAAAGGCAATACTATGCGTACGATTTTCAGCAAATCAGACTTGTTGAAGACTTTGGGGGCTTCGGTACAGCTATTTACAGAGATAGTGAAAGTTTTAGTGCATTTAGTAGCATTCACTATATAACGTTTTGTCCGACTTTTCCAGCAAATCTGAGGATGAAATTTAGGGTGGTAATGCTGCATTGGCTAGGTTGAGCTTTGATGTTACATCAGCCTATGAGAAAAATTGGTTGCAAGAGTGTATGGAATGCATTGACCTGTTCACGCTGCATTTGTGTGAAATTTTTGTACACTTGTTTTTACTCAACTTTGGATGATGTTGTTGCCATGAGTGAGAGACATTTCATGACAAACATTACCAGTATTGTCTCTGGTGGAAAACATGCCCAGTCTGTTCTGATTGAAGTGTAAGGCAGCATCGGACACAGATAAGTTGCGAACAATGTGGACTACTCTTGCATGCAGTGCCTTGCTTAGAATCGTATCACCCTCTATTGGATTACAGGGCAAAGTGTACGGCAGAGTACCACAAATAATAAGTATAGTAAGTCGTTTGAACTGTGGGCTACTGCATACTGAAATGAAACATCATATGTTCTTGAACATCTTGTAAAAGAACAAGTATAAGCATAATTTTGCAGTTTTTATGATAAACTATAAAAAATTTGGTCTTTCTATATGGACAGCAGTTAAGTTTTTAGTAATTGTGGCTGTTTAAACTGCTGTATAAGAAAAAAACAAGCACATACAAACAAGTAAATACACAAATTTGTTCAGAATTCAAGTTTAAACAAATTTCATGTTTACACTGTAGATCTATATTCAGTGGCTAAGGAAATGTAATGCTTTTATCCTTAAGGGGTGAAATGGGATCAAAATCCCAACAGAAATCTGACAGAGACCAAAATAAGGCCTAAAAATACCTGGCAGGCAAAGGATTAACAGTTATTACCCAATATATCTAAATGTCAGGTTATATTTTATCCTGTAAATTAAAAAGAGCAAATAATTGAATTTGAACTGATGTTTTGCTGTGATTTTATTTTACTTCCACAAGGTATCTGAAACGATCTATGCAGGAATAATCTATGGTATGTATTATCACAGGTAGCAAGAATGAAGTAGTGTCTAAGATTTCAGAAATATTGTTTGTGATTACAGCTTGAAGATCAGTTGAAAATGTGCAAGGAAGAGTTGGCCAGGAGAGAAAAATTAATTGAAGAAATGAACGGGTATTTATTTATATCTACTTATAGAGGTAAAGTTCAGTGATGTTTTGCCTCTTAGCATGGTCTCACTTACAAAGCAAAATTTGATGGCCTTGGCCTATTGACAACTGGCCTTGGCTTCATGGGTCCTGGCGTCGGCTCCATGAGGCATGGCCTTGGCTTTGCTCATGACCTTATGGGTATGGTCTCGTTAATATTATTGATTATAATTTACGTAATTGTTAACAACAAAGAAATTTATTAACCAACATTAATTTAGCTTGGTTATGTTTGTGACTGCAGCAACAGCAAAAGCTACTGGCCTACATGCCACTAGTTCTACCCACCGCTGGTCAGATGCTTTTAAATTAAATTGACTGATGCAATGTTTTTCATTTTAGTTTTAGCCTGAATTCTCCTCATGCTCTTGTGACTCCAGCATATGGTCAATCTCAGGTAAGAATCACTGGCAACATTTGCTGTCTTTCTGGGCTTTAACAAAATTTAGTACCATTTTAAGAAGTCTCCAGTGGTGGGGCATAATTGAGGTTGTCCCCATAGGAGTCCATGGGTGAACATTTTAAAGTCAACTATGATAACAATTACACATTTGGTTAAAATTGAAGTGTTCCAGTGAATTGCCTTGCGCTGGTGTGCGTCAAAGTGACAGCTTTGGTGAAAAATGTAGTTCTTGTGCATTAAAAATTCAGTAGTGTGGTTAAAATGACTATAGCTGAATGAATCCCTCATTAAATATGGCCAGGCAACACCATACAAATAGTACGTGACCAAGACAGGGATAATCTTGATGCTTTGATTCCTCAATGTTAGAAGAAAATGCTACTGATACCTACCTCACTGATCAATAGCAGTAGATTCCCAGGGGGTGGGCATCTTGCACCCAGTTAGAGATACTCTGCATTTACTAATGGGTAATAACTTTTACCTCACATGTTTAGAATTGAACATTTTTAGCACCAGACACTCACCCTGTTTTTACCACCTAGTTTAATTGCCTATTTTATTGCTTTTACTGACTCCACCTTCCCTTAATTATGAGCTTATGTTCCCAGTTAGAGTACCTCCACCTTACGATTACTTGGAGTACTTCAGATTGGATTTTTCTAAAGTACTGTTTTCAGTTTTGAGTGAAGGCCCAAGTTTTGGTTGTTACTGGGTCTGATTCTTATATTTGCATGTACCAGATACTCACGAACTTCGAAATAATTGAAAGTCATTTATTACATTTATTACATTTATTACAGTCAGTTTGTAATTCTTTGCATTGTTGTATCTGATCTTAATGTTATAGGCATGTGGCATCTGTAACCATGGAAACATTCCGGACATGACAAAAAGTGACATTGAATCACTGCAGGTCGAAGTTGAAAACCTTAATTCACAGGTGTTTATCTTTATTATGACTCTGTGGTCTTCATTCGGTTTCTCTGTTAGTCTTAAGATCAGGAGAATACAGCATTCAATGACAGAACCAGATCAAATGGTATTTAATAAAATCTGGTTGTCTTTTCATTATGCATATCTTATTTAAAAACAATTAGTTTCATTCTTATGATAGTTACAAGTAACAACCCTTCTTCTTCTTCAAGTTCTCTACCCCAGGACAAGTAACAAACCAATAACTGAAAAAGTTCCAAAGCCATTTAGATCATGCTCCTGTGAGATGTCCATTTTCAAGTATGCTCCACAACATTCTCTTCAACTTAAATCTGAAATTTATTAACATATTCATTGTAAACATCAGTGTTACTGAAAGAATTTATAAATTTGCTCCATCACTGCTTTATTATTTACTTGCCTTGATTAATTTAAGAGGCTTCCAACCATTGAGTGATGTCTTGCGGTACTGTAGAGGTCATTAGATTAGATTAGGTCAGCTCAGGTCAGATTAGGTGAGATTAGAAACAATAGATTGTATTATATGGACTTTTGCATCCATTTCTAGTCAAACTTTGTAGCATTCAAAGCAGGACAAGGATATTATATGTCGGTGTGGATATGGCAGGCAGTGGTTTTAATCAGTCTGATGGCCCGTGATGGCCCTTGCTCTGAAAATGTTAATAAATTTGTTTTAGAACTTGCTTAAACATTTATGTTCAGGTTCAGGAAATGGAAAGTCAGCTGAGGTTGAGAGATAAGAAAATCCAAGAACTTAAACTTTCATGCCAAATTGCAAAGGAGAAGGAATTAATTGGAGAGGAAAATAGTGAAAATGGTGATGGATCCCCAAGTCGTGGTGATCTCGCAGTTTCAATTTTGCAGCGGGAAATCAGAGATGCAGAAAAGCGAACATTTAAGCTGGAATCTCAACTCAGGTTTGATTTACAAGCAGATACTTTTGGAAATATTTAGAGTAAATCATTTTACTCTGGAATGCTAAATCTTCTGCAGACCACTTTGTCCAACTGGAACTGGTTAAGAGCAATGATGCTGATGATGCTAATTTCTCTATGGTACTCTTCCATTATTCTGTGCAGACAATATTAACAGATAATTAAAATTGTGTTCATAATAAAATAATTAAATGTTTCATAAGTACAAAAATGTTTACTGTGCAGTATGTTACTGCACTTAAAAGTATCAATGTCTTTGTCCGTTTAGGTGCATACATAGAAATTCCAAACATGGCAATCAGATTTCGTAATCAACTATCTAATATAAACTTAACTATTCTAGTTTATTGTTAGGCTAGAACTAACCTGTTCACACAGGTGGGATACAGGGAAAATGGCAACCAAAATATATGAGTCAATGTGAAGATGTGAATCTGCAATTTCTCATCATGGACTCAAGTTTGAGCCTTGGATACCATACTTTTGTACCCAAAACAGCAAATATTGAGCAGATCAAGATGAATAAGTTGGGATATGATGATGCAAAATCTACTTCCCAAAAGTGCAACATAGCATCCGAAGATCACAGTCAAAGCGTTATATGCTTTTAATTAAGACTAAACAGGAGACCTTTTGCAAAAAGGAAAACCTTACTGAATTGTTAAATTTTCTGCTGATTCTGAGGAAAAAATTTATTATACAAGTTTTTAACATGGTGAGCTTCTGTTACAGAGAGCTGAAGGAAGAGCATGCAAGAGTTCAACAGGAAAGAGCAAGTGCTTCCGCAAAGGTAAGGCATTGTTAATAGATGACTGAATTAATAAATTAATAAACTGTATCTTAATGGTTGAACTGAATTGTACTGGTAGTTTGTACTTACATTATTTACCTGGTAATTGGTGAATTAAATGAACAACTAACTGGTTTGAATGAATGAATAAACAAATTAATGGTATAAATAGATTATTGATTTGCAAAACTCTGATATGTTTTGCAAGCTTTTAGATTGTTAAATTGTAATTATTAAATTTTACAGGCAGATGACCTTGCTCAAGAGAATGCAAAAGTTAAGAACGAACTCAGTTTAGTGAAAAGTAGTTTGCAAAACTCTGAAACAGAGCTGCAACTGAGCTGTGAGAAAATAAACCAGATGACCTTGGAGTTGGAAAGAGTGTGCAATCAAGCAATTGACCACCGTTCAGACGTAGAAAACATCAGAGGGGTAAATTAGCAACATTATTTGGTTGCTTTGAATTTTCCGTTTATATTTGTGTATTTATGTAGCTGAACATTTGTATATGACCTATTGGAAACCTACTGACCTAATCCAGTGTTTTCCAACCAGAGTTCCATGGAACCCTAGTGTTCTGCTTACCATCGTCAGAGGTTCTGCAAGAAATTGTGGTATAAATAATAATTACTCATGGAAAAATGAATGCATAAAAAATAAACTATGAAGGAAAATTCTTTTAAATGGTGTCTTTATCTGCAGGTCAAGTTCCCTGAATCCCTTTTACTTGTAGACTGCTTCCCAAAATTCATGGCATTTCTAGTCTTCAGTCTTGCTGCTACTGTTTAGAGATGCCCTTGAGACTCTCGACGCCAACACCTAGACGAGACCCGAGACATCCTGTCTGAGACGAGACTGAGGTGTTTACCTAGCAATTCGAGATGACTGAAATCGAGATTTTGGGTCTCCGAGACAAGAATGAGACCAAGACCTAGGAAATCCGAGATGAGACTGAGACATTTGGCCTTTGAGGCAAGACCAAGTTATGGCCATGTCCGAGACATCCTGAAAGTGACCGAGATGCTGAGACTGAGCCTATACCTCTGCTACTATTGCCAGTAAACAGATTGTTACACTCAATGTCATATGGACAGGAAAAATGCTTAAATTTTACCTTAAATTGTAAGCCGACATACACCACACACTTATATGTCTATATATCAGTAATAATGAATAATTGAATTGCACTCCTTTTATAAACTTTTTATGGCCTGTTAACATTTTCATAGGTGGTGGTTCCTCTATAAAAAAATTTGTATTTTGTGGTTTTCCTACGGAAAAATATGAAGAAACACTGACGTAATATAGTATAACTGATCTGCAAGAGACTGTTTAGTTTGTTGCTTGGCTCAGGTGGATGTGCGAAAGTAGTCAAATTCTAGGTCAGTTAGCAGAAACAGGAAAGTACAGTAGATGACATGACATGCAGATATCCATTCCAAACTTCATCATTACCGTTTTCTCAAAATGTTTAGTAAGGCAGTGGTAGAATTGTGTCCAAGTACTATGTCTCTCAATGTGACTATGCCTGTATGTCTTGATTTAAGGAAAAAGATGCTTTTCTTAATGAGCACAAGCAGCTTGAGAATGAACTAACAGTTATGCATGGGCGCCTGGAAGCCAGTAACCGCGAACTGGCAATGGCACGTACTGAACTGGAACAGCACATGACACACTGTGGTGGGCTGAATAGGGAACGCAGAATTCAGGAGTCAGTGGCCAGGAGTGCTGAGGCACAGCTAGCTTCCTTGAAGGAGACTTTTGCAAGGATGCTTTCTGATGACTCTGTGAAGGTCGAACCATCAGAAGAAAGAATCAGAGAAAGGGTGGAAGAATTGATGGTGGCTCTGAAGGAAAAAACTTTGGTAAGGATTAATAGGATACTAAGGATACTAATCCTTCCCATCACTTTCTACAAGCTTTTCTAAGGTACTATATAATGTTCTCATCTCTATATTCAAACGTGCATGCATGCGTACATACATACATAAATACATACATACGTACATACATTTATGGGGCATGGTAGCCAAGTGGGTAGAGTGCTTGGGTTGTAACATGGATAATACAGATTCAAGCCTCCCCTGAGACGGTTACTGCAGAGAAACTTTGTGCGAGTCCTTCACTCACAATTGCTCAGTGCCATTGATGACGCTTAGTCATTAGATAGTGTCGCTTATTAAATGCAGAAATAATAACATACATACACACATAACGACATACATAGTACACACTTGCATTAGGAAGGCATTATACAAATGCCCATGTGCTTATACTATGGTACATACCATCAGTCATACTTGGCAAGTGTATGTTATACTGTATAATTTTGACATTTATTAATGTGCTGGTACTTGAACTACCTTGTAGGTACCATAATGCTTTGCAGTTTATAAGTGCCGATACTCCTATGCTATCTAATTCAAAAACATTGTGTTGATGGTGTAGCACAATTAATCATAAGCAGCACAGTTTATTATGTTATTAAGTATTTTATCAGAAAATCATAAACCACTAATGGCAATTGCTTGAAAAAATTTCATTAATTTCGTTAGTGAGAGAGTGTGACAGCTTTGGCTGTGGCTTGAGGTCGGGTGTGTTTTTCTATCTCGTAAGTCACTGATGCATTTCTTTTGTTTTGGTGAAGGTTATCGAGGGACTGGAAAGAAAAAGTCAAGAGCTGGCAGACAAGTTTGACAAGCTCGACGCTCACTTTCAGGCCCCCAATTCTGTCAAGAGACACCACGGGAGCCTGGACATTGCAGATCTCGAAGCAAGACTAAGGCGTGCCGAGCAAGAGTTAATGTCCAGAGATGAAAGTAGAGAAGGAACTCAGTCTGACAAGGAGAAGGTAAATACCAGTACGATACTAACCTCCACTGCACTACCACCATGAGGAGTATATTGATTGCTGTACTGGTAAAACAGCAGGCTCAAGTGTGGCTGGAATGCTCATATTGTTCTATTCTAAGCACAGTAAATTTTGCTAGGCAATTTCTTTTAATTATCTTAAATGGACTTTTAATTATCTTAAATGGACTATGTTTGTCTGATTACAATAGCCAAACAGTTTGTCTGTGAGCAGTTTTGAGTGTATGTAATTTTTAACGGAAGTAATGTATGCTGTTCCTAGATGTTACTTTTAAAAGTGTAACACTCCATTTAGCCTTACTTCAATTTCCATATCTGATCAGGTGTGATGATAAAGTGTCATTTGTTCATTTGCTTAAACAGTTCTGGAAGTACTTAACACGGCTCTGCGTGGCACTGGAGATGGAGCCTGTTGCAGTGAGTCTTGGACTCGATGAGGCAGTCGTCACCATTCTGGGACGTGTGGAAGAGATCATGAAGAAAGATGTTCTTGCACTTTCCGATATGAAAGCACGAAATCAGCACTTGCAGCAGAAGCTGAGCCGCATGACTGACCAACTGGAAAGCAAGGTTAAAATATTGCCTTTCTTATGTTAACACCAGAATCTTGTTTAGTCATTGCTCCAACATCGGAATTGTATAATTCTGAAATTATAGTTCACTAGCATAATTTAGAGATATGGCACTATCTGTCTGAAATGCCTTTTCCTTTTCATTTTTGACGTTTGATACCAACAGGTAATAGTGGTATCTTCTTTGTGCAATAAAGCCATTTCTATTTTGCTACAGTTTGGTTTAGAATGCTGTTGTGTTGACTTTCTTGTGGAGTACCATATATTGCGTATTAGCAGCTTTGAGAGTTTCTTAAAATACTCTGTATAAATTTTCAGATACATACATACATAAGACATTACATGAAAATGCATTACTCTTCATTACATACCAGTGGAGGCTTCTAGGACAATAACCCCCCGGACAGTAACCCCCGGACAATAACCCCCCATGCAAATAACCCCCCGAACAGTAACCCCATATACTGATATATTAATTATATAAATATACAAATAATGTATATTAATCATACAGTTTATTGTTGAAACAGACTGAGTGATTATTTGCTGCGACATTTCTTCCGTTTCTTCTGCCCGTCTCTTGTCTCTTCATTCGTTGAACTGCTTTGAGAACTTCTTGTCGGGCAGGATCCGGATCATGAGAATGTTTGTTAAGCCGCCCTACAAGCTCTTCTCCACAAATTTTTAGTTTAGCTTTACATTCTGCCTTGTTACGCCTCTTTTCGCACTCAAACGACACTACACGATTTGCTAAATTTTTCTGCTTTACGTATACATAACCTTCAAAACTAAGTTTATCTTTTCCTCGATCAGATTTTATAAATTCCATCATGGATAGAAATAGATCAACTTTTTAAACTTTGTATTTTCCATTTCTATTATATAGTAGTTGACCTCTTTCATGTTGTATGGTAATTCTTTCATGTTTAGTCTGTGCCCCCAATTGTCTAATAATTGTCTAATAATTAGTTTTTGATGTATGGTAAGTCTTTCATGTCTACTTTCTGCCCAATTGTCTAATAATTGTCCAATATTTAGTTTTGGATGTTTGGTAATTCTTTCATGTCTACTCTCTGCCCAGTTGTCTAATAATTGTCTAATAATTAGTTTTTGATGTATGGTAAGTCTTTCATGTCTACTCTTTACTGTATGTACTGTATCAGTACAGGGGGTAATTGTCCGGGGGTTTTTTGCATGGGGGTTATAGTCCGGGGGGTTATTGTCTGGGGGTAATTGCCCGGGGGGTTATTGTACTGTTACCCAGTGGATTGCCCATATGTTACCAAATGTAATCATCATTTGACCTTCTTGTTTATCTTATGTTGTGTGGTTTTAGCACATGTATCTACTGCATTAGTGGTAACTGAATTGTCCTTCTGTAAACAGGAGTCACACCTGGAACTGCTGCGCAGAAAAGTTGCTTCTCTAGAGCAGCAGGTTGGTACCGTAAAAACACATTCTGAACGTGAAAAAGACGAGTTTTCAAGGAACCGAAAAATGCAAAAACTAATTGAGAAATATCGACACGAACTGAACGAATGCCATGCCGAGATACAAGAACTCAAGTCAAGGCTTCTGTACACCTGTGATGTCAAGGTGATTTTATGTTAAAACTCAAGTATTTTCTAATTTCTGAAAACTGATTATTAGGAAATACTTCTTTGGAAAATTTAGGATAGTGAGTTAACTGTGTAGATCGGTTTGCTCTGGATGTACTAATGTTTATGATAAATTTTAGCAAATCTATCTCTAACAGTCTCTTGATCAAAACACATTTGTTGTGTTATGCTTTTTGTATCCATATATGAAACTACTTGACATAGAACAAGTGGAGAAAGTGCAAAATGATTATGGGGTTATAGGGATCTGAGCTATAAGGAAGGGTTGAAAAGGTGTGAGCTAACAACGTTGAAGAGAAGGAGAAGCAGAGGAGACTAATTGAAGCTTATAAAACCATCCATGGAATGGAGGTGGTGCAGTGTGAACAAGCTGGTCCCCGTGACATGGCTTGCATTTCGGGATTACAATTTACAATTACAGTCCTTTGAATTAGCATCAAACGAGGCAACTCGAGGCCACAGATATGAATTACATATATGTATAAGACACCGAAAGGAACATTAGGGCAGAAATTCTTCAGTGCTAGAATTAATTATAGACAAGTGGAATGGCTTGGATGATATACTGTCTCAGTGGACACTATCACGGCTTTCAAGAAGAATCTAGGAAGGACTGGTTACTAAGCATCTCGGTTAATTTGCAATAGTTCTAATAAAGAAAACTTGTCATCTGAACAACTTAAAATCTTGTTGTGTTGTATTTTAAGAAAGGGACTAAAGTATCAGATTTGCAGAGTTAAGAAATTCTATTAAAAAATTGATTTCGCAAATGACAAATATGTCTTGCCGTTTAGTGAATACGTGATAGACTAGCATAACAAACGGACAGAAAACAGACAAAACTGAGCCAACATAATAGTACTGTTGTTTCAAAGCATGTCATTGAATCTAGAATTCTTGGTACCAGCCAGCAAGTCAGCAGAAGAAAGTACACGTGTGGCATAGAAAAAGCAGAATGATCTCTTGGCCTTTTTTATTGGGCACAGTAGCCTATTGGAGAGAGTGCTCAGCTTGTTGCAATGCGGAGAGTACGGGTTCAAAACTCCCCTGAGCTGGTTCCTGTGTAGGGACCTTGAGCAAGTCTTTCTCTCACGATTGCTCGGCACCATCAATTGACGCTAAGTCATTAGATAGTGGCGCCTAAAAATGCAGAAATCATAATAATAATTAAAGAGGCCTTCTTTAATTATTATACTAAAATATTAAATAATATTAAAAACAGCAGAGAAAACCTTCTGCAATTACAACCTTGTTTTGTGGGTTTGCATAACTGCAGCATAAGCATAACACGAAAACGAGAGGGATTAGCAAGGAGCCAGTGTAGAGCACATTACATTTTGATGGGTTTTGAAAATACAAAATAGTAAAATTAGAAATATCTGTAACTGATTAAAATGATTTTGTAGGAAAGGACTTTCGATAAAGACCATGAGCTGATAGAGCTGGAGATGGAGATGGGTCACCTGGAGCAAGAGCGTCTCCGACAGGCCAGCAAAATAGCAGGTTTGGAAAGAGTGGTTCATTCTGCATCGGATGAGATCATGGAAAAGAAAGAGGTTGCCAACAACACCATTCACGCACTATCACTGGAACTTCGTAGAACCAAGGAAATATTGGAAGAGGTCACCAGTCGTGAGAGCAAGGTGACTTTACTTTTTAAATTCAATGTTTTTGTTAAATAACCTTCTTTATATCTCATAGCGTGGCTGAAATTTTCATGCTGCATGTTAAACCTGAATTTTTAAACTCCTTCATCAAAACAGTTATAGGCATTAGTTTAACATTTTAGCACATTGTAATTTGTAGCAACATACAGGAAGGGCTGCTTGCATTATATAAATGTACATATACATGTATATCTGTTGTTTGTCCATCGTCTGTCTATCTGTTTATCTTTTGTCCATTACATTTGCTGAATGCATTTATACACTTGGTCAAGAGTTTCTGCATGTCTGTTACTGCTTGCATGAGTGGGGTGGCCAGCCACTGTGTATGTGTGGTTGCATTAATCTCGGCACCGTACAAGTCCCTCGTGGTCTGCACCATACATGCGCAGAACCATTAACTTATTTTTAATGTAACTGGACATTTACACCTCAGTGACAGAGCCTCTGTTTATACAAAGGTGCATCATAAATGACCAATTGTCACGTTGCCGTTTAGCAATTTAGTAATAACACCTTGTGTGGTGGCATGAGTGGGAGGAAGATTACTGCCTGCATAACTCACTATCACAATTTGGTGACTTAACTGCTAGTTTCTTCTTAAATGACGCCAGAGGGATGCATCCCACTGCAGCTGCACTGAGACCGATCCAACTGTTCATAGTTCTATTTGCAACTGGATATACTCTTATCGCTTATCCAGTCTAAACTGCTTCTTCTGAATCTTCAGCTAATGACCTCTGAAACATCCATGGTCAGCTGAGAAGAACTGATCTGGGTCTGCATAATCAATTCCTGTTTACTATGTTGTAGCTGTTGGAGCTGCGTCTGGTTATGGCACGTATGCTGGGTCTTGACGTTGCAACACTGACAGTTCCCGATTATGAGATCATCTCTCGACTGGAGAAGCTTATCCTGGCCAATCAAGCGAATGCTACTACAGCTGTTGTATTCGACAATGCAGTTGCTGACCTCAATGATGGTTTTCAGGCCGGATACCATCAAGCTTCACATTCCCTGAGTAATGCCACTAGACATCGAATGCGCTCCAGGTCACTGTCGCCACGCAGAAGAGTTGATAAAAAGACCTACTAATTAGGAAAATTCAACAAAAAGGTTTTCTTAATGGAAGGCATTTGATACAGTGGATTAATTTAGCAATAACTTAGTGAAATTACATAAATTGGTTACAGCAGTTTTTATGGGAAATTTGGAAAATAGAACTTTTCACAGAATTTAACAAAAAGACAATATATTAATGCAGTCTTTTTTCTTAACAAACAGAAGTAAATACAGGCTAATGCTGGAAATTTGAAAAGGCAGCTTTGGCATCAAGCCAAGCACCAAACATTAAGGTTTAAGTTTTATATCATATGCTTCAGAATAAAGCAAAAACGTTACATTTTCCGTTTTAAGTGTGTAGTGGGTATTGAGCATGTGCCAATTAATCATGTTCAGTTAGTGATACTTGCATTGCTATGTTGATTAAAGTCTGTACAAAGATTGAATTCAATAAAGTTTACAAGAGATTAATGTATTGATTAGGCTACTCGATGCATGAGGTTACTGGACTGATTAGATTAAAAGCCTTGTAATGTATCTGAACAGATATTTAAATAAATCTACTCGAAAGAACACCAAACCACCATCAGACATGATGGTTTTTAATCTTTGAGAGGAGGAAGGCAGGGAAAAGCTCAAAAGTTTTGGATTAAAGCGTTCAGTGATCGCAATGTTCAGATACATTCTGTCATAAACATTGGAAGGGGGACACATCCTTGTCCTTCTCTTCAACCCTACTTATAATTTCATTGTCATGTGTATAACATGGTAATATTTTAATTGCTCAATTTTTATTTTTATTAGTATAATTACATGGTGTCCTTGTGTCCTGAACATTCGGAAGGAGATACATTGTTCTTCTTTGTATATGTTTGTATTTTGTGTGACATGGTGTTCAGTAAGTGCACTGGATATGTAAACCGATTATTACAGGTTCAAGCCTGTTGAGCCGACTCCATGTAACAACTCTAGGTAGGTTTAAGTTGTTTGCACACACGTACCTGTCACCAAGCAGAATTAGGAACTGGCATGAATGAGTTGGAAGGTAAATGCGAATCGTGTTATTAATCATAAACTCGAATTTTCTACACCGCCCAAAGAAAGCCAAGTCACGGAAACCACCTTATTTACAGGCGCTTAGAAACAAAATCAATAGGCAGGAAGGGTTCAGTTCCAGGTCAAGATCCAATAGTCAGGCAGGCATGCAGCTATGGCGGATTTTGGCGGCAAGTTCTGTGTTGTACTGGACCCATGTCTAGGACATCCATTGTCAGCTTAAGGTTTTAAATACAGAAAATGAGCGTATGCCGTAAATTACACCATAGAACAATGTGTGCCACGCCAGTTTTGGTCCCCATGTATGTCCACTGGTCTGAAGTATAAGTTTCACATCATCCTGATATATTGAAAAATGAGACAAAACAAAATAAGTCGATAACCGTTATATAGTTTTCACAAACCAATAAGTTATAAACTTTATCGCTTAAGTAAATACCAAACATCTTTACAATACAGTGTCGAGGCATACGGTCGCTATATAAAAACCTATACATTTACATTTGCAGTCAACAAGGTAGACCTAGCGCTTTGGGATTTCTTCTGAGAAAGTGACGTCATCGATAGCTTGTTGACTCTACAAATAACGTGTATTCTGTGGCGGCAAGTTGTGGTGTTGTGGGTTGCGAGGATTATAATGATGTCTAAAACACCGAAATCAAAAACAGGGGTGAAGCCGAATACTTTGTTCTCTTATTTCCAAAAGACTCCGACTCTGAAAGGCGACGATGAAGATTGCCAACCAAGGTTATCAGAGGAGAATACTAATGCAGCTCCAAAGAGTACCCCTCTTAAAAGCCCGCCAACTCGGGCACGGGTTGCATCGACTCGGAATCTCGTGGATGGAAGTAAAACTGTAACGGCAAAGAACAGATCAAATGAAAATAAGAAAGGTAGAAGACAGCGATTAAATAAGATAGGCAGAAAATAGCATGCCGCCTTGAGTTTCTGAATTTGATTACTGTGTAAACTTTACTGCAACTAGAAATAATACTCAATAAAAGAAGCAGTTTCTTAAGCTAGGCAGCAATGGCTAGCAGATGTTGGTGATTTCCTTTTACCTAGCCTAAACATGTGAGGGTGGTGGACATTCCTCTCCCTCACCGTCTGATCTTCCTGCCGACAGTGTACAGTTACAGCTGAGTTCGCTAGGACGTGCAGATAGAACAGAGATTGGAATTATCTTTGCCCTGGCGTGGATTCAAACCCCCGACCTCTTGCTGGGCAATCCAGCATGCTAATTACTAGACTTGCACACCCCCGAATAGTCCATAAGGGTACATCAGTTATCTAACAAAAAGAAAGTAATGTAATCTTGGTTGTATTTTTTGTATGCAGTGGCAGGCTAGGGCATTCATGTCGAAGTGCCTCCTTGATGATCAACACCAGATTCAGAAGTCCATGTTTGTGCTGCATAAAAATTAGAATAGAGCTTAAATAAAGTATCTGTAAAATATTTAAAGGTCGAACTAACAGGACCTATCTCTATCTATTCTAATCTAATGACTTATATAGCACTGTCATCATGATGCTCAAGGCATCCGTCGATGGTTGCTTCAAGAGAAAATTGCATTCAAAATCATAATCCACTGGAGAAGAAACAAGGTCGAATTCCAATAGATTAGAGAAACCAGAAGCTAGACTCCTTTGGGTAGTCCTAAGCAAGCTGAAAGAGATGACCTAAATATAGCTGATGGCTGACACATTCAAGGTTTGCATCGTGCTAAGAAATTGTAGGAGCCTGGATGCTGACCAGCAAAGTTGACGGTGATTAGCCACATCCAGATTGAATGAAGAACTTTGTTGTTGAAAGTTGATGACAAGCTCTACAGAACACAGGATTAATGCTGTAGCCTGTCATTGTGAAAGAAAACACCTTTGCACTTTTGACCACTTTGAACAAACATATGCCCATAAACCAGACAAAAATCCAGCATAAAAAGTTTAAAATGAGGTAGAAAACCATTCAAGTACGTAAGTCTTTATGAGTAACACTCAAATGATAAAAAAATCCAAAATAACAATAGAACATACAGTAGTGATTTAGATAAAGCCACTTTCTCTATTCAGTTCAGTGATTTTTTTATTTTGTAAAATTCTATACTATTATGTTGTAATGACATTTGTTCTGATTATTTATGTAGAAGATCTCGGAATTGAACTCTATGACCTCGTTTGGGCCAAGCTCGAAGGTCATCCGTGGTGGCCGAGTCTTGTGTGCAACCATCCAAAGGACAGTGTGATTACTCGTAAAGATGGCAAATCTCAGCTGATCCACGTTCAGTTTTTTGATCAACCTCCAACCAGAGGATGGGTTAAGGCAAAGTTAGTGTCTTTGTAGCTTATCACATGCTTAGACTGTTATGTTAGGGTGTAGTCTGACTGCCTGACTCCTGGGTCTTGACTTGGAATCAAACCCTTTTGCCTATCGATTTTGTTTTGACTGAGCGCCTGTGAATAGGCAGTGGAATGACTGTGCAACAAAACTAATTCTCTGCAAAATCCCCAACAACTAGAAATACCCCAGGAGTAATCTTCTCCTTAGTGTCTTAAAAATGTTGACTGCTGCATTGCAATGAAATCCTAGTGGGGAACTTTTGGCAGCACACCGAGAAAGTTCAGTGATGCCAAAACAGATCATTTGGTATTACTGAACTGGGTGCCACCTTCCTGTGTTTGAGAGGAAAGGTGCCTGTAGCTATGGATGCTTAGACAAAGAACAGCTTGCATGTATACTGCTTCCATCACTACACTATTAGTGCATCATTAGGATACACCGTTAGTGCAAGCAGTTGGCATGAAACCATCAGTTTAAAAACCTCGATGTTTGTAACTGGTTGCACTAATAGAAATTGCATTTGATGTAATGAAGTTTCAGTGAATTGACAACCTGCAGGGTTTGGTAGTTGATGTGACTGTATTAATGTTCAGTGTGATATTTGATTAAATAATGATTATATAATAGTGATTTAATTTTTAATTTGTTATGGTAGGTCTGGTTTAGACAAGATTTTATATATACTAAATGTTGTCTTATTGTTTGAGCCTTTTTTACTGTTAGATGTTGTGTGTTTTTATTCAGTACTCCCAGTTCAACTGCTAACTTGCTAAGTATTGGATTGGGTAATGAGAGGCTAAATTATTTTATTTTATTTATTCAAAGCAGTTATTATGCTTGCAATCGGTAAATCTAAATCTAAGATGCAGAGTAAATCTGAATCTGAGGTCAAGACTGAAAACGCCTATTTTTTATTTTTATACATTTCAGGTTTATCCGACCATTTACAGGATCTGACTGTAAAGAATTTCAGCGAGGCGGTCAAGTGTTTTCTACTGATATCAAGTGTCGTAGAGGAGCAGAGGAAGCAGATGCAGCACTCAAGTTGTCTAAAAGCAACAGAGCATCCTTAGTTGTTGCCATGGATTCCTCAGATTCTGAAGCAGGGAACGAATCAATGGAAGTTGATCAATCTGACAGTTCCGATAATGGTAGGTGAACCTTTCTAGTTTATGTAATGGAAAGTTACTGTTCTAGTTTATTGGTAGGGGAAATTTCTTGTTAACATAGTGGAACTTCTTTTTGTATGTGAAGTTTTTCAGTTCTTAAATTATGGCCACTAAGAATGCAGTGTCAGATAAAAATTGTACAGCTTTTATTATGGGCTTTTCTAATTATGTTTAGCTTTCTTGACATTGGAAAGTACAATGTCAAGAAATTGCATATCTTTATCAAAATGTTTTTCGATATTTTGTAAGGATGTCTACATTTTGCTGTGTCTTCATCTGTTTTTCATTTCATCTTGTCTGCCTATTAGACATTGGATGCTTGACTTTTGTAGGAAGTGAAAGTGAAGGTGTAGCAGAAGGCAAAGAAAACGAGGTAAGCTTAGAGAAATTGACAGAACCAGATTACTGCTTATTCATTTAGCGGATTATAGCAATTTACCAAAGAAACCCATAATTCATGGCTGAATACCTGATCATACAATGTAGTGTAAATCTAGATAATTTCTTACCAACTCACAGAAGTTTCATCAAGAAGATGAGCTTGTTTACTGGCGCTTAATCCAATCAAATCTGTAAGAACTAGGATGTTTGGTCAGTGTAATTGCAGAGTCTTAATCCAGAGAGATCAAGCCAAGAGATACAAGTGTATGTCCATTTGGGATATTTGTGGCATAGCATTCATTTTTTTAATATTAAGTTTTATCTACTTAACTGATTAAATAAATAAGGTTTCTATTTGAAATTTGATGCTATGTGTATTTCATTTTTATGGCTTTTATTGGCTGCCCTGTTGGAGAGACTTCTGAATCCTAAGAGTAATTAACATTGCTATTAATTTGAATAAATTAATCAGACACCACCAAAGAAGTCACCGAAAAAGACTCCTAAGAAACTGACGAGGTCTGCTACAGGCAAAAAACCTGCGAAAAGACGACGAATCATTGTAGAGTCTGATGATGAAGATGCTAAATCTGGTATGTGCATGAATCGTAAGCCTGATGCTTGTCATTCCTCCCCTTTGGACAATCCTTTTCCATTCACTGTTCTGCTATTTGTCATTGGTTTGTAAATGTTTCATTTCTGGTGCAGTAAATGACATATTCTATCATTCATTGGCAGTAGTGGAATGTGAAGAGCATTGTTTATGTCTCAGCATATGTTTAAATTAAAGCCAAATTATGAAATTTGCCTCAGTTTGTTGTTTAGCAAAAATTACATGTTAGATTGCAATGGAATGTTATACATTTTCCTATGTTTATGTTCGTATTTGCTTTTAGACGGTTTTGGTCTTATACTTTTATTGATGCTTTTAATAAATGATTTTTTAATTTCATTTAAATGTTTTTCAGCTGAAATTTAAGTTTTGAGTCTTCTTTTAGTAGTGATGGGAAATGATTTTTTGGACTAAACATTTTCGTGGTATGTAACGATTGGATTACACCACTTAAATCATCTTTTAACCATATTTTACGATTCTGTCTGGTAAAAAATCCGGATTTTTTCCACAGAAATATTTTATTAGTACATTTACATCACTGTCTTTTGGAGTCATTTTTAAAGACTTGTGTATGTGTCTTGTGTGATTTCTTTTTTTTTTGGACACAGATGGCTCAGCAGAAGACAATTTTAAGCCAGGTTCTGAAGATGAAGAAACCAGTGATGAGGATGAAGATGGTGGTAATGATGAAGAAGAATCAGAAGAAATGAAAACAGATTCAGATTCTGTCACTGATTCACCAGTAAAGGTCAGTCTTAGAACAACCTGATGGGGTATATTTATAAATATTTATAAATTTGATGAGCACTATATAATTTATATTGTTCTGTAATGCAGTGCAATTGCAAACTTATACAAATTATAAAATGTTACACCAAATTTAGTATATTGGGCTGTCTTTAGCTTGTGTTGTAAACATAATAATGATAGCAGCAATTGTGATTGTTTAAGGAGTCACAGAGCTTAAAGATACATCAGGACCTCCTCAAAAACGCCTTGTGATAATACGAATTTGATGAAGCACACATTTGTACGTGACTCAAAAATTTTATTCAGCAATAGAACACTGTCCAGTTACAACTCAACTTTTCTGTAAAGGGTACTTGTATATGTCTCATGAGAGTAGCATTACAAAGTTTCCATTGCATGTGTTAATGTATACTGAAGATAGAGATACTGAGCTGTAAATTGGTGGTTGCAAAGTGAAAGATTAGAATTTACAAATAATATTGCTAGTTTTGAGAAGTATGTATAAAGGTGCTGTGTAAACATCCAGGTACGTGCTTCCATGGTTGTGTAATATACTTGTAAATAGACAAACGCATGCATTACTTTATTTAAAAGTTTTAATTCTAAGGTCTGTGTGCTTTGAAGCTTACAAAGCGAAAGAGAGCTGAAAAGTGTTCTTCAGAGAAGGAACATAAACCCCAAGGGGTCGTGAGAAAGTCTGCCAACAAGACAAAGACGTCTTCCAAGGCTTCTTCAAAATCAGCCAACAGCACCTTACCTTCGTCCTCTGTCAGTCTTGGCAGCTCGCAGACGTCTTTTGTTGTCAGTGATTCAACAAAAAGCAAGCTGGCCACATTTTCTGCTAGTGGATCTGTATGGAACCATTGTCTACATTAGAATTTTGTCTTTTAAGCTTAGCTGAGCAGTGTTATCAGTTAATTGTTCAGACAGCAAGTCATCAAAGAGCACAAGATACGTGCTGAAATTTGTCATGTGGTTCTGCTTTGGAAATTTGTTTCTGTGCCCAGGGTAAGTAAGTAAGTAACGTCAGTCAACTGAACGAGGAATCGTAGTACACCAGGGACTCTGTCTGGGGCACTGAGTCTCTGCTGTATCCTAAGGATACATTATTGGACAACCAGCAAGGAAGTATTGTCCTGTTTTACAACTGTTATCATTGTGTGCCTTTGTGGTAAAGTTCAAACGCTCTCATGACCACATCTTTGAGGTCCGCGAGTAACATATCTAAGAAAGACGTGCAGTATTGGATTGTGTGTGGCTTCATTTTATCAAGCAATTGCTGATAATTCACAATTTGCTAATAAATCCAAGGAAACTTGTAGACATTTGCTTATAGTTACTATAATTCAATGTTTTTAAAATGCAAGTAACAAACTCATACCTGAAAACCTTATTTATTAGCTAAAAATTGAAAATCTGACTGTAGATTTTGTGTTTCCACAGAGTTTGGCTCCATCTGGCAGCTCTGCTGATGGCCGCAATTTTCCACACATGTCTTTGGATTTTCTGCAGCCAAGTAAAATCCGTGATGCGCAGAAACGCACCAAAGATGACCTGGATTATGATCCTCGAACGCTTTATATCCCTGAAGGCTTTCTTTCAAAACAAACTCCAGTGAGACATTCATTTCAATTTGGACATTTTCAAAATTATACTGTTATACTGTAAGGCAGCCATGTTCACAGGGGTTTTGAGGTTGTGTTTGAATATTCGGATGCATAATATGTATTTGTGTATGTAAGTATGTATGTGTGTTTGTATGTATGTATGTATGTATATGACTACTGTATGTGGCACCTTCTCGGATCTTTAAAAGGCACTAAAACATGGCTATCTAGGCATGATATATGTTGAAAATGTTAAAAATAGGGTGGATTGATAAAATATCAAACGGAATCTAAAAGAGAAAAGACATGTGAAATAGACAGTGTCATCAGGATAAGATTAAGTGGATGATGAGCCAGCTAAGTGATGAATTGGATATCTTAAAGAAGAAGAAATAGAGGAAAGCCCAGAAAGACGTGGCTGAGAGCATCAAAGTTGGTCTGAGATGTCTAGGGATGAGGCAAGAGTATCTGGCAACAGACAGATGTCTAGATAGAAGATTGTGGGTTGCCCATAGTCAGCTTTGTACAGGATGGACTAGATAGCAAAGAAGTTATTGTATTACGTACACAGAGCCTTCTTCTGGTTCATTTGAGTCAAAGAATTGATGGTTTGTGTTTAATTTTGTTGGATTTTATGTTACAATTGTGGAATAAAGAAAGGACCTTAACTGTTATTTAATTTATCACTTATCTGTAGGCAATGCGGCAATGGTGGATCATGAAGGCAGATCATTACGATACTATCCTGTTCTTCAAAGTAAGTATCTATCATGTTGTTTTGGAATTGTTACTCGTTTCTTGATTCTGTCAATAGGAATGAATGGTTCAGTTGTTACTGGAATTATTTTGTCTTCTTTTACCTAAACCGGAGTCAAGTCCTACTATTTTTGCACAAAGCTGTTCAGATACGTTGAGGTTGGTTTTTTTTTATATATTGAGACACAGGATGCTTAGTAGCACTCCTTCTGGTTTTGTACTTTGATGTTGGATGTACTTTTGCATCAGCACAAGCAGAAAACAAGTTTCTAAAAAGCAAGAGTAACAGGCCAAGAGGAATGCCAGCTTAGAAAGACTTCTTCCGTCACAAATATATTGCATTATGGAAGTATAAGCAAAAGCAAAGGGAAGCTGAACTCCTCCAGCCTATAAAGCAGGCTTTCAGGAGCTCCTGCTGTTTAGCAGGAGCTTCTCAAACTGAGCACCTCCACAGACATACTCTGTGCCAGGCAGAGGGTTAATACAGTCAGCCTGTTGCTGGTAAAAGCTTGAAATGGGTTTGATAGTCTCTTGAAAGTAACAGGAAGGTATTTAGAATTCGAGAGTGGTATTATTTTTAAAAGTGAGTGAGTTGATGTGGTTGAATATCTGTTTTTTCATTTGTGGCATAAGGAATTGGTTGTGTTTTCGTTAGATGGGAAAATTCTATGAATTGTTTCACATGGATGCAATGATTGCTGTCAGTGAACTCGGTCTGATTTTCATGAAGGTTAGTGAAAGTCTAATAAATCTTCACTTGAAAATAGTGACTGCTACATAAATTGAAGTGGGTAACATGGTGAATAATTGGCCAAAGTTCTTGATTAATTGCAGGTTTAGACTTATTAATTGAAATTAAAAAGGTCACATTGTAAATCTGAATTCATTGGCAGATGATGAATCAGTCTGCTGCAATAACAAATTAACTCTAAAACAACTGTACAGTTTTGAAAAGGCTTTTGAAAACAATTTTTCGTAATGTTATTGAAGTGCTAAAAGTTGTAAATGATGCCTTATGGGGTTTACTGTTTTTATGATGCTGGCTTTGATCAGGGTGAACATGCTCATTCAGGATTTCCTGAAATCGCCTATGGTCGTTACTCGGACATGCTCATTCAGAAAGGTTACAAAGTTGCCAGAGTTGAACAAACCGAAACACCAGAGATGATGACAGAACGTTGCAAGGAGAGTTAGTGTCTGGTTTTTTCATTTTATTTTATTTTTTTAAAGAACTTATAATGTGTGAAGTCAGTTAATCTGAATCTGAGGCACAGATGAATGTTTACTAGGGGCCAAGACAGAGTCTTGCAAAAAGCTGGAGTAACATAATAACGGGTCTTGACAAGTTGGGCATTTTTAACCTAGGCTGTAGTGACAAGCCAGTATGGGATGGACTCAACCGTCAAAGAGGTGTTGTGGAATTAGCAATGCATGAAGATACAATGGAAAGCTGGTTTCTCCTGGCTTTTAAGGTCAAATGTGCAATCTTGAACTTGATGCACGGTGTCTACAAACCATCACCGCCACAGCAGGTCTTCAAGCCGTCTGTGTACAGTTGATACAAGTTACTTATTCATTAGCATCATCCAGCATGGACAGTGTTAATGAAATTTATCAAATTATTTTTGTGAAAACCCACTTTCAGTGAACTCATGTAAACTAAGTATTATTAACTGACTTGTTTAAATGTGGTGCTATATATTGATATCTCTAAATTTAGTGTCCTTGGCTGCTTTGGGCGGGATTAATAATGCAATAGTGAAAGTCCGGTAACACACGAATTCCGGTAACGTGCGAATTTGGTTAATGTGCAGCATTGTCATGCCTCCCAACAATGCCAAAAACTACATGACCATTAGCATGTTATTTGAGGCATCTTTATATCACTGTAGGCTCTTGTTCCTTGATGTATAGTCTTTGGCAATAAACCCTGTGTTGTTGTTTTAATCCAACTTGAAAATATTCTATTAAAACAGTAGTTTTAATGTCTTTCATAGTTTAAATTTATACTTTTTGAACAGTTTTAATGATTTACCATATATTTAGAGTTTTTATTGTATGCACACTTCTATTTATATTTGTTTTAAATGAAGGCAATAAGTCTACATGAAAGATGCAGTAATTTCGTATAATAAAAATATGGACCTATACAGGAACATGCAATGTGCAGATTCTCAGATATTTCAGCATATTTCAGAGGCACACTTTTCATTTTCACATGGTTCTGATGGCTTGACTCCTGTCACTTGCACGTTACCGGACTTTTATGATATAACAGTACCATGCAATTTATAAAAATGGCATTAAACAACAAATGTTGCAAATCTCTAATTTAGAAAATGCAAGAAATTTTATTTAAACTGAATTTTACCATGCAAGAGCATATCTAAAAATTATATTGGTGATTTAACCATGAATACAGTTAGTGTTCCAACCAAATGTCAGCACATGGAGATCGACTTGAATACTGACGTGATTTGTATATTGATTTTATAAGAAATTTGCCATATTTGTTTACTGTTTCCGTATAAAAGTGTGACATGTAGTCTGGAAAATAAGGTCCTTGTGATTATTTTTATCAGTGGGTCGCACCTGTTCGAAGGTAGACAAAGTGGTGAAGCGTGAAATCTGCTCCATTCAGACAAAAGGCACAAAGCGTTATAGTTTCATAGATGGTGACGTACAAGACAGCAACAGCAGCTTCCTTTTGTCCATCTGTGAAAAGGTGGATTCTCATACAGATTATTATGTTCACGAATATTTTTCCTACAGACACCTTATGTCATTAGCCCATCTTAAAAGTATTATTAAACGAAAACTAGTGCAATTTAATGTGGCAGATTTACACAGTTGTTATGCATAACATTTTCTAAGATGCATAGCAAGTGCAAAAGGTTGGAATTTTTTGGTTAGGTACAACTTAGTTTTGAACACTACCTTTTGATTTTAATGTTAATGATGTTGATTCTGTGATGGATTTTTGCCAAATGGTTTTTAAATATGCTAATTACAGGAACCATATAAAATACTGAGTTAGTGCATTAGTTTTAACAAATAATTTTAGGTTGATACCCCTACTTCTGGGACATATGGAGTCTGCTTTGTCGATGCCTCCATTGGAAAATTCCACGTAAGTTATATTTAATTTAGGGCGCAATTTTTCTACTCGCTACACTGTCAGATGCCTCTCCTGCACAGACCTGGTGATCTGGGGGATAGTCATACTCTGGATCTTCTACCATCTTTTTGGAAGTACCGAAGAGAGCAAAACCATGTGCTGCAGATGTTATATGGCTGTCGTTATTACTTGTCCTCGGTGCAGCATGGACCTGGAACTCTAAGTAAAATGGACGAACTTGTTCTGGTTTAACTTTAACATCATTTAGCGAGCAATGTCTCTGATAGGTACTTTAAATGTGCCATAGAAATGTTCAGTTAACTAACTCTTAAGTACTTGTAATTACTGTATCTTCTACTTGCTTATAGCAGAGTTTTTCTATTTAGTTATTCTCTGTTATTATAGCTCATTAAGTTTAACTTTGGTATAAAATTCTCAGTTGTGAGTTATTTGTAGTTGAGGTTCATGACTTAGCTTGTGCGAAATGATTTTCATGTGTAGGGATTTAACATTGTCCAATGTGTTTTAGGATTGTTTTTGTGGTTCTGTTTTTGTTCCAGATTGGTCAGTTTCAAGATGACCGCCACGGCTCCAGAGTGAGAACATTGATTTCTCATTATCCACCTGCACAGGTATTTCTTGAGTTGCATCTACCAAGGTTTAATTTTACTGCAAGTTTTTTCATATATCGAAGTAAGAAAGGATCCACCATATACGACCATTTTGGTTATGCCATAAATTTCAGATGTGTCGATACTTGGTGTTTGTTTGCAGGTGCTGTACGAGAGAGGGCGGTTGTCTGAGAAAACAAAGACAATTTTCAACAGCAATCTTTCATTGGCTATAAAAGAAGGCCTTCGAGTAGGCACGGAGTTCTGGGACAGCTCCAAGACACTAAAGTTTCTTGCAGAGTCTGATTATTTCACCGAGGACTCAAAGAAAGAAGCAGGATGTCACTGGCCGGATGGTCTTAAGGAGATGATCTCTGATGGTTGGTGCAGCTTGCTTTGAGCCTTGCATTAGTGATGTGGAAGGAATACTATTATTATATAATTAACTAATATGTATGTGTGTATCTAGTTATTTATGTAGAACCTCACAAAGGTGCTAAAACATAACTATCTAACAGATCTAAAATGGTGCAACTTATGATTAGTTAAAAATGTTTCTTTAGCTGTCTGTGGCAGAATAGAGAATTTAGTTGAAGACTTTTAAATGTTAGTAGTTGTTTATGACTTAGTATGAGCCTTGTTTTCAATTTGTATGTCTGCTACATCTATGATTATAGAGGCTTGACAGCAAGAAAATTGTATCTGACCTTAAAACTGCTAGAATAATTCATGTTACAGAAGAGTTGTAGCAACTTGGGGACATTTTGTTTTCCAGCTGATGGCCTCGGTCAGACAGCTGTGGCTGGGTTTGAGTTGGGTCTGAGTGCATTGGGTGCCATTGTATGGTATTTGCGACACTGCCTCATGGACGAGGAACTGCTGTCCATGAAGGTCTTTACCAAGTATATCCCAGTGGATTTGTCAACACAGAGTAGCCAGCAGAGATCACCGGTTGCTGCCGTCAAAAGTTCAACCATTTTTAGTGGACAGCAACGTCTGGTCAGTAGGAATTTTCACATTTTTATTCATTTTTAGATCATACTGGTAGTGAAGACTCTTATAGTGCACCACTTCTAAATATTCAGAGTGGTGCAGTTGAAGTTGGTTTATTACAAAATTGGCAACAAAGTTTTAGTTAGACAGTGTATGAGATTGTTTCTCGTTGCAATGATAAGAAATGTTTTGACATTATTTTTCAACTTCAGTCATGCGATTTCTGTCTTGCGATTTCAGGGTTGTGATCTGCCGTAATGTGATGATCTACCCTTCTTCCTCTTGTTTGTTGATTTGCTGCAGTGTTGGCCTTCTTTTGGTCCTTCCCATGGGAACTCAGTCAGCCTCCTTAGCAACCTGTCTCCTGCCTGTGGCAACCAGCCTCCTTAGCAACCTGTCTCCTGCCTGTGGCAACCAGCCTCCTTAGCAAACTACCTCCATAGGAACAAGTCTCCTTGACTCTTAAAAATGCGTGATAGCAGTACAGAGAGACAGAGAAGAGACTTGCATGCTGTTGGCGGCAACTTGAAGGAAAGAAGACTACTTGAAGATGAAACGATTGAGCACCTGCTGACATACTTGAGACTTTGTGTAGATGTTAGGGTTAATCTTTCATCAGAAATAATAAACGTTGCAAACTTATAGACCTCGTTGATTTAGCTCTCTGATAGACCACAGGAGCCTTGCTCATGAAGGCAGAATCTTGAACGGGGCACTTTTGGAGGTCGTCTTGGTCAATGTCATCAAGTGGACCAGCTGCCCCAACTGTTACAGTAAATTTGAAACAAAGCAAAACCAGGTTTTTAAACAGTGTCTAGAAGAGTTAGCAAGTGAATTGGAATTTGGCTGAGAACTTACTTGAAGGTCTTTGAGAGAGTTCTGCCAACCAGATGCACTTGAAAGAACCGTATAATCACATAAATGGTCAGAATTAATAGAAATGTTGTATGTTTCATGTCTAATCAGGTGTTGGATGGTGTAACTCTTGCCAACTTAGATGTTCTCGTTAATGGTAGCACGGGTACCACAGAAGGGACGCTGCTTGAGCGTATTCAGCATTGCTGTACTCCGTTTGGTAAGCTAGACAGTCTAAGTCTTATATGAAGTATAGAATGTTTCTTTAATTGTTTGCATTTATTAGAATTTGATATGATACTTGGTATTATTGGAGATTTGTGGAAAAAAAGTAAAAAATCCCAAAATGGCAAATATTCAAACTTTGCAAATATTCTGATTTTGCTGCAGTTTTGAGTGGTGCTACATTTGTTGCTTAAAGCAAATTCATTTTAAGGTTTGTTGCCTGTGTTAATTAATTATGATTTATTATCATTTCTCTGTTTATTAAGCACCACTGTCTAATGGCAAAGCATTAAAATCCATTGTACTGAGCAGTTGTGAGTGTAGAACTTGCTCAAGGTTCCTACACAGTAAACATCTTAGGGGAGGCTTGAACTCATACTCTGTGCATTACAAGCCAAACTCTCTATTCAGGCAGCCACCAAACAGAAACAGGTAAACATATTTTAGTCAACTGTAAGTCAGACAGAAGCAGAATCAGTGATGTCTATTAATGTTTCTTGTTATTGCTTTTAAGGAAAACGGTTGTTTAAACAGTGGCTGTGTTCTCCCTTGTGCAACCCAAATGCAATTTGCGATAGACTGAATGCCGTGGAGGACCTAATGAAGGCAACTGATGTTGTGTCAGATGTGAGTGAGATGTTGAAGAAACTACCTGATCTCGAAAGACTCCTGAACAAGTAAGTGTTTCCAGCCTTTTTGTGTTGCGGTTTCTGTGTGGCAGATTATCTGTGGATGGCTTTTGTATGGCAGACCTCACAGTTGGGTTAATTACATCATCAATTCCAATTAAATTACTTTTGTACTCAGTCAATTACAATTAAACTTTGTTCAATCTGGGTCAGTGATGGTGTCGGTCGCACTTATACTTACTTTTCTATGACATAGTAATTTCATAAGTCAAGTACTGCGTTATTGCCCACCAGCAGATGTATGTTTAAGTTCTGTTAAAACTTAACTCAAAACTTAACTGAAACTTAACTGAAACTTAACTTAAAACTTAACTGAATCTTAAGTTTTGACATGAAATTGGCAGAATGCACTTTTAATGAAACTTGTTAAAAGATCATAGTTTAGTTTTCAGGAATTAATGAAATGCAATTACAGCACGACATTTACAGTAGGGGACTCTGTAAAACATGACTGCTGAGAGCTAGGCTGCCAGGTGGATGGCTTGTCGAGGGCACAAAACACCCTGGAACGTGCCCTGATTACAATGTGATTACAATTACAATTGACCCAAAAATGATGGGAGTAGTATGAGCTGTTACAACTTACAGAGTGATTGCAATTTGTTTGAGAGGGGGTGAATCAAGTATAGAAGTGACACACTGGTCAGCTTTTGTTTTAGAATTCACGTTCTTGGCTCTGCTCGAAGAAGTAAAGATCATCCAGACAGCCGAGCCGTTTTCTTTGAGGATGCTGTATATAGGTTTGTTGATATCAGCATTCCACTTTCTCCTTCCTGTATGTCATGTAATCCGTCCATCTGCTCATAAATCCACCATATTATTAACGAGCCATACCTGCTTTAGTATGACAAGCAAGGTCACCTGCTTAACACCAGTCTGACACTTACAAAGACAGACTGTTCTGTTCCTATTCTTTTAAAGTTGTATTGTTGAGTATCGATGTTATCAATTATTAACATCCTGTATAAATTACAATACTTTCAAGTCACAGCATGCAAATTGTTTTCTGTCTGCATATTTAATTTGTTTGTTTATCTTTTCAGCAAGAGGAAGATTGAAGACTTTCTTCTGACATTAGATGGTTTTAAGGTGGCTGTAAAACTGATTTCAAAATTCCAGCCAGCATTGTCAAGTTTCAGGCAAGTTTAGATTACACAAATGGTCGTGTTTAAGTCCTTCTTGGTCAAGCTGATTTAACGTTTGTTTTACAGTGCATGGTTTAAAGAATAATTTTTAGTGTTTGACCAATTGGAACCTGTCCTAATATGCACTTAATGTGATTGGTTAAAGCATGTTTTGATTGATGGCTTTGCATCATTTACTCTGCATTGCAGTCCAGAAACTCTGAACATGTTGTCAACTGTCAACTCTGCATTGAATCTGTTGATTAGAATCTGCATGTGTGTAGGAGCCTGCCAGTTATTTATTTTTAAACTTTATTAAATGCTGATGAAAGTTTTTTAAACTTAATTTAGGTCAAAGCTGCTCAAGCAGTGTGTAACATTGTCTGATAAAGAGAATGTTGGAAAGTTTCCTGATTTAACAAAAGATTTGGACTTTTTTGATGTGAGTACTGGAACTTTGTTATTGTTAACTAGGTTGTGGTTTTGCTTACACTTTTTTATTTATAAAAAATTGCTATTTTTAGAAACTGCCAGTATAAGTTTCCAAAGGACTAAAAATAGCAAGGTGAACTACAACAGTTACAGTGATGATTGTGGGTTTGCACTAGCCTAAGACCATGAAAATCTTGGAAGGGGTGGAGTTACCAAAAGATTCAAATTTCACACAATTTAAAAAATATTGTTACAATTCTTTTGCGGTTAAATTCAGCACTTATGAATGTAATTTTGTGGAGTAAGCGTGCATTTGTTATAAGAAATTTCTATAAAGTCACATTGATGAGTCATCGGATTGTTGACTTGTTTGCAATTGGTCACATCAAGGCACGATTTTTTGATGTAATGTCAATAAGTTGTTTGTGATTGGTCTTCATTTGCACATGTTTTAAATATACGCTTCTTATTGGTTGGCATTTGTGCACAATATCTGACGTCACTGGTGACATTTGACTTGGCAGGAAACAGACTATAAAATCAGATGCTAATGCATTGTGAGAGAATGCAAAAAAGATTTTCTAGCAGTTGTCTGGTGTGTACTCAGCTGATAGTTAGAGTTACGAAACATTTTGATAGATTTGTGTGTGTAGGCAGATTATGTCAGCTGTTGTCATTGAACTCTTTGTTTAATTAATTCTACTATCAAAATTGAAGACTGTCATTTCTTGAGTTAATGCTACGCTATATGTCGGGTGAGTCAACGGTTTGAAGCTCGATTGTTTGACAGCTATGAAAGATGTCAATAGTACTTCCTTCTCTGTAACTTTTATACTGATAATTGATGAGATGTCACATAAAAATTTTATCACAAATTTGAGTATGCTAAAGTTACCCTTTTCAGATAGATGTAAGTTTGGTGGGAAAGGGGACCTCAATATATTTATTACAAAATTGGACAGATGGTTTGAAACTAGAAATGAAATACTACAATAAACATTTTATATGTTGCATTTACCTTAAAATTTGACAGCTGTTGCAGAATCGGTCTTTTACCCTTTTTCACAAATTGCTGGTTATTAGGTGTTTATTCTTTACTTTCTTCATAATCGTTAACCATTTCTCAGTCTGTCTTTGCAATTAATTTTTAGCGAAGTTTGTGTGCTTATGAATGTTTCATAGAAAGCGTTTGACCATCAGAAGGCAAAGTCGGCTGGTGTCATTAAACCTTCCAAAGGTATTGCTGTGATGATTTTACATTAAAAATTCTGGTTGGAACAGTTTAGTCAATTCTTATCAATGTGTAATATAAGATAATATAAAGCATTCAGAATTGATACGACTGCAGGTTTAGACGGTGAACCGTTAGTTGCAGTTGGTGCATTTATCACAGTTTGGTCCCAGAATACCTTGAGGAATTGTGTTGCATAATCTCTAGTTTGACCAGGTATGAGTTTGTGTGTTCCTCGGCTAGGAGCGAACTGTTTGTCCCGTATGCATACATGAATAATGTGTAAAGCTTGCCTTTTTGGCCGTAGCACCATCTGTCTGAAATAGTCTCTCTTTCAGTGTCCACTGTTTGATTCAAACAAGTACTACTGGTGCCTTCTTGCAATTAAGAGTTTCAGGAGTTTTAAGAAACTAAGACTTGAAACTAAAGAGTTGTTGCAAGAGCAAAGAAAACAAGTAACAGCACTGCAAGTAAGGAACACAAAGTAGGTAAAATGTCAGTAAGGGAGTGGAGACAGGAGAAACAGAGTTGAAGCAAACAAATCTGAGGTTACTTGCATGCTGAGGCCCCGAAAGAATTAGATCTTGCCAGCAGAACAAATCTCATTGGTTGCAATTCAAATGAAAGTGAAACCTCTATCATCCAAGGGATGTGACTGTGATGTTGTGAAGCTTGAATGGAAAGACTCTTTTGAGTATGGCTGGCAGTTTTCTTTACCAAGAAATCTTTTTTAGTGTTTGATGCAGTGGCAGCTCATATAGAAGAATCTGTAAAATCAAACTTTATTCAAAGGCATTTTGAATACTGATGTGTCAGGGATGAAACTGGTTTTTTTATTTTAAAAACTGTGGGTTTTATGTTTGAATAATTAACTGGATTGGTTTTCATAGGTGTGAACATGGATTATGATCAAGCGATGACTGACATTCAGTCTACTGAGTCTGAACTGAATACCTATCTTGACCGTCAGTGCAAGCTTCTCGGTTGCAAGGTATTCCATGTGACATGTAAATTAAGAACTTTGTGTTTGAGCACTGTAAATATGCAAGAAAGACACTGTTACTGTTGAAAATTTATAAGAAAGCAGTGCTGTAGTACATCGCAAGCATACCTTTAATCATGCCATTTTCTGGCTTCACTGTAGCATTCAGAATAGTAGCGGTTGAAGGAGCAGAGAATACACTAGATCATTTTCTTTAATACTGAATAGAAATTGCTCCATGAATGACAATGAACATCCAAAGCCGATTTCCTGAACACTCACAGATTTGAAGGTCTTCAGATCATGTGTAGTTGTAATATGACAAATAGCAGTAAACTTAGAAACTTGCTAGTAATGCTAATAAGACAACATAAAATGTTTTTAACTGATGTAGACAATCTCGTACTGGGGCACGGGTCGTAACCGCTTCCAGATGGAAATACCAGAGAGTGCCATTAAGAATATTCCAGACGAATACGAAGTGACTTCACAGAGGAAAGGCTTTCGTCGCTATCAGACGGGAGAAATACGAAAGCTGCTGAGCCAGTTGACAGATGCTGAGGAAAGACGAGACGCTGCACAGAAAGATACAATGCGATGTGTCTTTCATCAGTTTGATAAACAGTAAGATACAGTGCAGTACAATAAAACTGTTATTTGATAATGCCCTTGTTACAAAGTTCTGAATTGCACATTGAAGCCGGGGAACAGGGGACATTAATAAACATTAACAGAGTGGAAGATGTAAGTTCTGAGTTTAGGACAAGAGATAGTCTCAATAAGAGAGTTACGAACATAAGGAGATGGAGAGTTCCAGATGAAGGGACCAGCAACTGTGAACAAATGCTGGACAAAGACAAGACTTGTACCAGGAACATCATGCTTTCAAGAAGAAGCTTGAAGAGAGGATCGGCATGTAACAGAGATACAGGGTGTAACTGTGGATGATAAGTAGGATGGCAAGTCATTTGCACATGCTTTGTACATGAGCAGTGCAGTGCCAGCTTGAAGTGTATATGCTGAGGTAGAGGAAGCTGGTATAAAGATATGGTGTGATGTGGTCTCGATAATAGAGGCCATGACACAGGTTTGCAGCCTGGTGCATGGCTGTACTTAGGGATAGCAGTGGTCCAGAAGACTGCAGAGTCTAGATTGCAGTATTTCAGTCTTTGTGTCAGTGTTTTCAGTGATGCTGAAATGCCCGGTATTATTTTTCAGTTTTGTCAGGCTCATGCTATAATACTGGATGTACATTTTACTTTAAATAACAAGATTTTAAATATTTTGGTTTAGGAGCTGCATTATCTTGATAGCTATTCATCAAGTAGAGGTCATTGTAACTAATATTGTTATAATAACAGATTATTATGGATATTTAAATATTTTAGTTTAAGCCATTATCATTTACTGGACTATGATGAAGTGTTGGTACTGCTGTTAACATTTTTTGGTTGTTTTTGTGGTACTGTTTATTTAAACTTTTACAGCGTTTGAATGTTTCCTGTTGTATAACCATTTAGTTATCATCTGTGGGATGATGCGGTACAGTGTCTCGCTGTTTTGGACGTTCTCTTGAGCCTCGCTTATTATAGTTCCCATGGAGATGGTGTCATGTCTCGACCTGAACTAATTCTTCCTGAAGACAATGACTTTAAGGTGGGAGAATGAACTGATTAATGGATGTTCTTCACTACATTTATTAATGCTAATGAGGCATTGTAAAGGGTCATTTTGTTATCAACTAAATTATTATTTTGAATTTCCATAAGAGTTGTTAACTTCCAGGGTGTCTTTTACTTATATTAATGGAAACAAATGATATTTGACTCACTCAGCTTAACGTTTTTAGCTAAGACAGTTTGAAACATTTTGTTTTGGATTGTCCTGTTTAGCTGTTCTATCCCCTGCATTTCTGTCCATTTTGGAGCAGAATTTTTTAATGAAAATTTGCCATGAGGAATTTTTTGCCATAGCTAAAAGTCTAACAGATAATTATTTGTGTTTTGCCATTTCTTGTTATTTCTGCAATCTTTTAAATTGTAGTCATTCATCGAAATTAGAAGGGGTCGACATCCTTGCATCAGCCATACGTTTTCTGGTGGAGATTTCATTCCCAATGATACGCTGATTGGCCTTCCAGGGGTATGCTATATGTTTATTGGTCATCCATGAATTGATGTATCTTTGTAGAATGCTTACGTATTTGAAGTGTATTTGTATGGTACTACTGAGGCTGATTTTTGACTTATGTGATACCGTTGATTCTGGACATGTCACGCTGCTTGCTTTTTTGGATGTGAGCAAGGCATTCAACAACGCTGACTACAACATCCTGTTCGCATGCCTCAACACCTCTTATGTAATCGGCAATTCACCTTTGGAGAGGATCCACTTCTACAGGGAGACTATAATGGGGCCACAGGTGCTGACCACTCGGCTTGGAAAGCAGTTCCATTCATTCTGCCATGGTGCTCAGTCCTTTGTATGCTCTACGCAGCTGATCTGATCTAGCTTATCTTTGTCCTCAAAGCATGATGTCATCAGCAAGCTTACGATGTTCAGCTGTATTCAACCTGCCTTCCATCTGACACACAGGCTCATGTGTTGAATACACGAGCCTTTGTTACATTACAGTACATGTAGTGTACGTACATGACATTTTTAGCAATTTCAGCCATCTAGAGGGATGAATAGCTTACATATTTATTAGTGTGATCGTGTGAATTCCTGAAGTGAAGAAGTGAAGCTTAGCTAAGGCTTTGTTAAAATGGATATGGCTTGACATAGGTCGTTTGTGATATGTTAGATCTATTTATTTGAAACAAAACAAGAGTTGCACTGCAGTTGTATTTAAAACTGGCCTTAATTTATGGCTGTAGGAAGATGAAGGTGAGGGCGACAGAGGTCATGCAAAGGTCGTTCTTGTGACTGGTCCAAACATGGGTGGAAAGTCAACACTTATGCGCCAAGTTGGAACAATTGTCATCTTGACCCAGCTGGTAATTGTTTAATTTATTTGTTTTGTCATCATGTTTAATTTGAATTGTAGTAATTAATGTGATGTTTGCTTGCTATGTTTAATCTGACTCTTGCTTATTTTCAGTTTAAATTTTCTTTTTTGTTTGTGACATGCAAACTATTCCCATCCAGGCAAATAACACAGGACACCACAACTGAAAATCTAGAGCAATACATGGAATATATTTCTGTGCCTGAAGATGGCTTTGCTGTGTGGCAGGGGTTGGCAACCTTTAACTTGTGGCAGACCACATATAAATTTATTTCCTTCCAGTGGCCTATTGGTTGGCATGTTAAAATTCAAGGCACACAGAAAATGCATGTATGAGGCTACTTATTACGATAATGTAGTAATCACTGTTTGAAGGATTTAGGTAAGAAATCTTCAATAAGTAAACAATAATACATATAATGAGGTTAGACAACCTACAGATGCGCATGTTATTTTCGTTAAAAGACGATTGATAATAATTGACGATGTTGTTATGGTATTCCTCTTCTAAAATAGGGATGCTATGTTCCGGCCGAAAAATGTCGCCTGACTCCAGTTGACCGAGTTTTTACAAGACTGGGAGCTTCAGACAACATTATGGCAGGTAAGATATTTTTAGTGATACTTTGTAAAATTCTTATTTCAAACTTCTTGGCATAAAATGGTATTGGTGTTTATGAGAAATAATTATACTTCATTCCCAATGCATAAGTATTTATCATAGCAACTGGATTACATTACTCATTTCTTAGCATTATATATTCTTCGAGTATCATACCATTTATTTTGTTATTAGACAGAATTAGCCTTACTTATGACTAACATGCCTAAAACTAAAAAACTATGCTTTAGTTTGCAATACACAGATTTTCAAGATCACAGGAAAGTTAAGATATGTAATGTATTTTAATAATAATGGAGGCAGATGTGTATTAATTTATTTACAGGAGAAAGTACGTTCTTTGTTGAGCTGAGTGAGACATCTGCTATATTGCAGCATGCAACTCAACACTCGCTGGTTTTGCTCGATGAGCTTGGTAAGAACAGTTTATTTCAAACTGTCTTTTTCCAGTTTTTTCCTCTTTTTCCTCAGTACAAATACAATTCAAACTTCTTATTGTTTTTTTTAGAATCTTCCTTATTTACGGTGCTGAGAGTAATGGTCACTCCTATGCATTTATTAAACGATGTAACAAAATCACATTCCTTTGGTTTGTTATTGTTTTTATTGCATAGATTTTAACGACCTCATTGTAGAAATCTTTATGCAGAACATGAAATGTTTTAGTGTTTCATTTCACTTACCAGTAAATGTCACCTATAATTTCGTTAGGATCATGTGGATAATATAACCGGCATCAAACAAACAATTCATGTTTTAAGTATTATTTTTATTTTCTTAACTTTCATTCAGTAAAGCAATTATACAAGTATTACTACTAGCCTTGGGTTATTTGATGTTTGTTTTTGAATACTGTAGGGCGTGGAACAGCCACTTATGATGGAAATGCTATTGCATGTGCTGTTGTTAAAGAACTGTCTGAGAACATTCAGTGCAGAACATTGTTCTCTACTCATTATCATTCACTGGTTGAAGAATTCTCAAATGATGCAAATGTCAGGCTCGGTCACATGGTATGACGTGAATGTTCTTTTCAACTTAATTTAAATATATTAATGTTTCATTTTTGTTTGTTTAGTTATTGGTCTAAATTTAATGTTTTCAGATACAAACCAGAAACTGTTAAATTATTTCCAGATTTCTAAATCCGTTTGGTTCTTTGGCAGTCTGGAAATCTGTTGGCTATTTGTCCATTACTGTGTTCAAGGTTGAAATCTCGATATGTCTTGCAAATTTCAGATTTTTTGTTAAGCCATGCAAACTTGCGATGAAAAGTTTTCTGTTTATTGAATTATTAACTGTGATGTAACTCAATTATTTCTTTTTTGCTAGGCTTGCATGGTTGAGAACGAAAATGATGATGACCCAAGCCAGGAGACAATCACCTTCCTCTACCAGTTTGCATCTGGTGCATGTCCAAAGAGCTATGGCTTCAATGCTGCTCGTCTAGCCAGCATACCTGATGAGGTGGGCGTCTTAGATAGCAGTTGCTCTGTTTCAGAAATAATTGAAACATATTCGGTATTGTAACTGATATTCTTCATATCTGTGGCAGTTGCTCTTATGTATCAACAGATTCTTTGAGTAAATATTGTTGTTAAAATTTAAAATGAATTTGTTGCTTTAGGTCATAAAACTGGCTCACAAGAAGGCAAGAGAGTTTGAGGATTCTGTCAGAATTATGAAGCTTTTCAGGTATTCCATTTTTAATGTATAAAATAGCAGTGGTTCTTTTATTCTTGCCACAAGTCTGTCACACTGTTTTGGGGTCATCCATTAAGGGTGTCTACAAAGAGTGGGAGGGAGGGGTCACCCAAATGACTATGCTGTACTCACAAGTATACAAGCCAAAAGTTTATAACAAATTAATTTACGGTACTCAAAACATGGTAATTCGGCTTAAACTATTGAATATAGCAATTCAGCAAAGCCTATTGTGTGCTTGTAAAATTGACATACTTCAAAAAAATAAAATAATAATGAAGAGATTTTAAACTGAGCCCCACTTATGGTACTGTTCTTATCTATAATTTTGTCATATAAAGAAGCTTAACTTACTCAATAATGATAAAATTTCAATGTCCCCATCTTATTTAGATTCTGTGCAAACCCATACCAGCAAAACCACATTTTGTGTGGAAAAGTGACCCTGTTGTATATTCAAACCTTCGTTTTCTTTGTAAATACACCCCATAGTTTTGCTGCCTTTTCTTCCAGCTGGTCACATTTTTAGATGTTAATGGGGCTGCTGAAAATTCAGGGATAATTTTTTCACTCCTTTTGTCTTTTTAAGTTCAAATTTGAAGTAGTCTTGTTTTATTTGTTAACAGGCAAGTTTGGACTCTGGAAAAGTCAGACGCCTGCAACTTAAAGAATATTCTCGGCTCTTTAGCTGGTTTGCTGTAAATTCTTGTTCAAAGCACCATTTGTCATCTAGCACAAGTTTCATCCCTCAGTTCTTACAGTTTTATGGAGTACTGATTGTTGGAAATTGTGAGCTTCTGAGTTAGAACAAGATCTTGGTCAGCGCCCAAAGTTGGTTTTGTGCTTCTGCGACAGGCATTTTCTCTGCATTTTTCGATTGCTTGTTCTAATCGCGTGTTCTAGGTTTTCAACATAAAAACAATGGTGAGATTTTGTGTTGGTCTCTGTGCATTATGTCGTCACACAGTGTAATTGACAAGAAAAATGGAGGTGTTTGTTGAAGCATAAATTGTTTATTGGTTTGAGTATTGATTACTGGTGAAAAATGCCAAGTGTCTGTGTAACAAATTAACATTGCAAACGAAATTATGTAGCAAGCATAAATTCCATGACTTCTTGTGCATGGTTGATAAAATTTTGTCCATCAACAAAAGCTGGGTTGGGTTTGAGTAGTTGTCAGTTATACTAATCTTTAATCAGCTGGTTCTGCAGGCGTTGGCACAGTGGGCCATACTACATACTGGGCCATGAACACCAACTGGAAACCTGGGGATTCAGAGCTAATGTATAGTACTATTAGTACCAGTCTACACACTGCTTGTTGCTGGCTTTAGCGTGTTAATTTGGTGTTGGGAGGCATATGCTGCGGTAATTGCAAGGTAGAAGTGTTGGTGATTTCGTATGATGGATCAGATAGATAATTGTCGTAATTCTGGTGGGAGTTTATTCCAGAGCGGTGGAGCAGCTACGGTTATGGAGCGATTTTAAATTGTAAAGGATGAGGTGACGGGAGGACGGAAGAAGAGGGGGTTGAACGGAGTGGTTGGATTGTAAATACTGTAAGTGATAGAGATAAGCGGGTCGGGAAATGTATTGTAGGCAAGCGATAGGACTGCAGCATAGCTAGTGGTCGTAAATAATACGAAAATAACGAGGCGTTCTTTTGGTTTTTCGTATATTAATAAAATATGTTCAACAACGTATTTAGGGCGACCGTAACAAAACGACTGTCCGCTATTCGCTTCGGTTTCTAATGACTAGGGCTGCGTGTGGTCCAACCGTTTATGAGATGCTCTCCTAATGTTGCCCGCTTGACCGTCAGTTTAGCAAATTCTTTCAAACTTCCTTCCCTCAACTTCTAGGCTTCCCCTCTCATCTTTCGCTTGGCAGTCAGTCATCTCTACCCCCAACCATTCTCCACTCGGCGGACCCCTGTCCATTATACACATCTGCCTGTCTCAATCTAGTCTTAAGCAAGTTATTTGTAGTGTAAATGCACACGTTTTTCTATAGAGACCGTATGGCCTCGACCCTGCTCATTTTTCGATGAACTGCTAGGATGAGATCCTTCACCACCGCTGCACGTTTGAATGTGTGCCACGCCATTTACGGTGCCCGTGCACGGACCGTGCTGAAATATAGCCACGATCGGTATGCGAACTGCCTTCCTGACGGACAGATTCGCCTTGACGTACGCGTTAATCAGTGAAGCTAACCAAGCCAGTTATGCGACTGTTAATCGTAATCCCGAGATTTCTACAGCGCCCAACGAAAGCCATGTAACGGGGACTAGCTTATTCACAGGCGCTCAGTCAAAACAAAGTCGATAGGCAAGAGAGTTCGGTTCCAGGTCAAGATCCGAAGTCAGGCAAAGAGACAGCGCTGCATCTACGGTGGGTGATGTTTGAGATTGGAGCGGAAACAGAAAAGTAAGTAGGGGAGTCAGAATAGGATCTGTGGAAGAGGAATGCTTTCAGTTTTGAGTGAAAGGCCAATGCAGAAATTGCAAGCGGTGGAGCATAGGTGAGCTTGTATGACAATCTAGCCTTACATATTAATAATAGGCCTGTAGTTCGAACAAGTTAAATAACAAGATCTACACTTATATTCAACACACAACATCGTCAACGCCGCATTTCGCTACACTCGCATGGGTCTTATGGCACTAAATACGGCGCCCGTATCAGAATGAAATGCCTGCGCCTTACTAGCTTTCATGGATGTTTCCCTCGATGCGGTGTTGATACAATTTAACGCAGGTTTCGGGTGGCAGTTTTTCATGGGGCAGGCCTATTAGTTAGCTACATCGGTAAATGCGTACGCCAAAGAGCCTCTATGGATGAGAATCCCTGGTTCGCGTCTCGATCGTGGCCTATTTCAGAGATTTAAATCTCGGGCTAGTACGGTCTGTGCACGGGGACTTTAAACGGCGTGGCGCCCATTCAAACGGACAGCGGTGGTGAAGGATTTCACCCGATCAGTTCATCGAAAAATGCGCAGGGTCGAGGCCATACGGCCGCTATATAAAACCTATACATTTACATTTTAACATTTGCTTTGACTCCAGCGCGGCTTACAGGTCCTGTTGCATTGTGACATTTTAACGTGTTGCCAACTTAACAACATGTTGCGAAATAATGTGTACAATGTAAACCTACTATTAAATAGTTTGTTTAGAATGGTCTGCAGAAAATACTAAATAATTTGTAGTATTTTCTACACATTACTTCGCAAAACCGTTGCTATGCTAGCAACACAAAATTAGAAAACGAACTACTGTATGCTTAATCACATTCGAAGAATTTTCTTGGCATAGGCCTGTTTGTCCTGACGAGACCATGCATCGTTCGCCTTAAGCGCCAACTTAGTGTAGATCTGTGTTTGCGGGGCAGTCAAGAGTGAGTTGTTTACTGTTGACGCAAGAAGCGCCTTGCTTTTGCTGGATTTTAATTAACTGGTAACGCTGACGAGTTCTGATCAAGACATCGTTCCTTCCGAACCAGAACACAGCGCCGTCGCTACACGGGAAGGATAACGCGGAGATCTCCAGCGGCGCCGTTTGATCTATGATTCAGCCGTACTGTCAGTGCAGTAGACCCTGCCCAATGTCGCTTCGGATTTCTGTCTTAATTTCCAACACGTCGGAAGTAATGACCCGTCCTTAATGGTCGACGACGCCCTCTAGTATAATCAGATATCTATGCTCTTCTCAGGGACGCCATCTTGGATAATTGGAGCTGGCTATGTGCACGCTTCGCAGAACGTTGCATTAGAGCAAGCGGAGCTTGAAATGCGCTTGAAATCGGTTGACTGGAGGAGGAAGAGCCTGGCAATACATCAGTCGATTTGGTGATTGTGCTTTTATGCTAGCCAGATTAAACAGTGTGAACGGCGTTAGGCGGCTGTTAGCAGTGTTGTTAAACGCCCTTGCCCAAGGTAAAATGGTAAACTCAGACATAAGGGTCACGTGTGTAATAATCTCACACATTTAAAGGGTGTTAAACGGCCATTGACATTGTCGCCTTCTATAAATGTTAAGCCTTTCAATCCGTCCTATCCGCTACTTTCCCATTTCTCTGCTTAAACACAATCCACTCTAACAGCTCCTTCCCCTTCTCTGGTGTTCTGGCAACCGGACTTGGTTCTTGACATGGCATCTTTTGACAACCCCACTGACTTGATGCGGCGCTGGTGAATAAGTTGGTGCCTTACGCTTAGCTTTTAAGTAGCGCCTTAGAAATTTGGAGTTTACGATTACTGTTAATTTTTAGGCTAACCAAAACATATAAGGCCAAGTCCAAGCGTTTTTGCATTTTAGGTTTTAAGACCAAAAGCGATGTTACGCAAATGTTATAGCCGACTTCTAGGGCTAGTGAAATAATAAACCGGACTTAATGCTTCGTAAAGTACACCATTTTTATTAAACTAATTGAAGAGCCGTACTATCGTAATTTCTTTGCGCCGCAGAAGAGTGCGGCGTTACGGAGCTCTCATCTGTGGCGCATTTTAGATAGGGCAAAATGTTCCTTCTTCCGGAAACGCAGCATGTCACCATAGTTTAAACTGACGATGAATCAGGTCGATGAAACTGCCTTAAAGCCTGCTATTCATGACTTCCATATAATCCTTTACGAAACTACCTCTGATTATTTTACTTAAAGTCGAAAATCATACATCCTTCACGCTGTTTATCTCTCCATCACTCCCTTCCTTCCTCCTTTTTCCTTCCTCCCTTCTTTCTATTTAAAATCTCTGCTGTGTCATATAGCGGTCTGTGATAGTTTACCTGGGTTTCGGAGCAAACAAATTGGCCATTATTATTAAGACGATTAAACGTCGATGCTTGGGAGAAGTCGCGATGATGGTCGTCCAGAGAAGAAAAGCCGAGAAACGCCGTAAGCTCGCTGAATGCCAAGTACTCTGTCCCACCCTCCGATGTGCCTGCCCTCCGTCCAACAGGTTCGTCGGAGACGGTTCGAACCTACTGACTGTTGTTGGTTGGATGATCGAGGAGTTCGGCGACACAGCGTGCAAGCAGACGGGCGCTTCCTCCGAATATTGTGCGCATAAACCTTGACGACTATTATTCCCGGTTCGCTTGACTTACGGTGGCGATTCTGCCGGCGAATATCCCACACATGGTTAAGTGACGACGAAGGCGACCGCTGTGTAGGAGAACGAATGATGTTAAGTGGTAAATGCACGTTTATTCTAATTCTAGCTGGTCAGATCGAGAGACTTCGCCAAAAAGACGGACAGCAGGAGAGTGAAAATAAGACAAACGTATAGAGAGCGAGATACAGGCAGCAATGAGGAGTAAGGCAGTAAATTCTTTGATTCAAATCGGAACAAATCGGTGTATTTTAGGCAGCCTATAAGTCAAAGGTGGCTTAGCTTTGCATGTGTACCAAGGTTTGCAGATCTAAAATATAGGTAGATATCGTCTTTGACAGTAGTTTTGCGATGCAGGCGATAAACAACGGTAAACATTGCAACCGCGGCATCTATTATCATTCGCTTATCAATCGGCTTTTCTTCACTTCTTTCTTTATTTGTCGTGGAGACCGCCTATCGCTACATTTCTAGGCTTTTGATGGTCGGTTCTAAGTGAAAACATGGCACAAATATACGAGCTGCGAGCATAATTCGGCCACCGGCCAACTTCTCATCTTTCTCGAGCTAATATATTATGATAAGCTACAGATAAGAACGTCTTTGAGAGATTCGCTAAAGGCGCTATACAAACGCCCACACACTTGCATGCATGTATACACCCGTGCGTAGTAGGTCGGTGTTTTTCCAATTTTCTGAGATCGCCCAGAAGTAGGGATAAACCTAATTCAGCTGTGCCTCTACCCAATGGCCAGCTTTTCTTGTTCCATTACTAGGAAACGATATTCTTTTGCGATATTACTCTCCGAATAAGTGTTTTGATTCACTATGTGTTTTTATTTACATAAATATTCGATCTCATAGGCCCATTTCTATGGATATCATATCCGCACTTGCATGCGCTGGGTCGACGCAATCAGAGGGATCTGGTTAGAAATAGGATAAGTTGTGGCTGAACACTGCAGTCGCCTATAAGCACAGATAGATTCATAAATAACGCTTCGACTGACTACAAACTGGCGTTTAGTTTCAACTAAGATAACACAGTTCGACGCAGCAGCGATCGAATGTGTTCAGACGAATGTTGTCAGTTTGTGGATGTGTGTATTGTTCGATGTCTGTCTTGTTGAAGCGTTGTTCCAGAGGATGAGTCTCGTCGCCTGCTGCGATCGTCCTTTTTTGAAAGAACAGAATAAAACGCTGCGAAACGCCTTCTGGAACTTCTCTACAAACAAAGCACAAGACACAAACAATGCACAGTTCATCCATCCATACATCTGTCCGCTTATCTGTTCATCCATCCGTCCGTCCGTCAGTTCATCCATCCATACATCTGTCCGCTTATCCCTCCGTCCGTCCGTCAGTTCATCCATTCATACATCTGTCCGCTTATCTGTTCATCCATCCGTCAGTTCATCCGTCCGTCCGTCCGTCAGTTCATCCATCCATACATCTGTCCGCTTATCTGTTCATCCATCCGTCAGTTCATCCATCCGTCCGTCCGTCAGTTCATCCATCCATACATCTGTCCGCTTATCCCTCCGTCCGTCCGTCAGTTCATCCATCCATACATCTGTCCGCTTATTTGTCCATCCGTCCGTCAGTTCATCCATCCATACATCTGTCCGCTTATCTGTTCATCCGTCCGTCCGTCAGTTCATCCATCCATACATCTGTCCGCTTATCTGTTCATCCGTCCGTCCGTCAGTTCATCCATCCATACATCTGTCCGCTTATCTGTTCATCCGTCCGTCCGTCAGTTCATCCATCCATACATCTGTCCGCTTATCTGTTCATCCGTCCGTCAGTTCATCCATCCATACATCTGTCCGCTTATCTGTTCATCCGTCTGTCCAACCACGCACACACGCGCGCGCGCGAGCTTACAGACACCAATCAATCCATCTGTAGAGCCTTCTATTCATCCAACCGTCAATCCTTTCATTAAGGAAAGGATTCAAGAGGGACAGTCGGGCCATAGCTACCCATTTGATTTAAAGTGGACGCTAATGAATTGACCCTCGGCGAAGACTGTCCATAGAAATAGTACAGTAAAATACAGGCTAGAAATAAAGCAGAAAAAGTGCGTAAAAGGACAGCAAGTGATGAAAACAGCCATTAATACCCAGGGACACGGGCGACGAAAAAGGCGAATGGCTAAAAAGATGAAAATGCTGGAAACTTGAAGCCTACTTCAAACCGCGAAACTGCGTTCAGAAGTCGTGAGGACTAAAAGAAAAGTCAGAAATCATTCGCTATACGATAAATGGACCGCTGGAAAATTCGGTCCCATTTCTCAGCTTCTGGGTAGACCAGTGTTATCCATCCGTCTGTCAATCCATCCGTCCATCTCTTTATCTATCCGTCCGGTTATCTGTCACATCTATCGAGTTCAGGTCAGCATATACGCCCGTCCAGATGGACCATCGTCTGAATCGTGATTAACCATGGTCTCTCCAGATCAGTGGCATACGTAGGCCTAAGCCGGTTTGGAGAAGTATAGGCCTTCAGGAGTCCGAGATACGCGAGCGATTTAGATAGCAATACTGCAATTATATTATGAATCAAAGTAAGGCACATAATCCATGGAATTTGAAATCGTTCGCTTTGATTGACGGTCGAATCACTGCTGTGCACTAACATACTCTGACACACTGTCGTACACACAGTCACACACACTGCCACACACACACACACACACACACACTGTCACACACACACGCGCACAGACACACACACACACTGTCACACACACACGCGCACAGACTGTCACACACTCACTGTCACACACACACACTGTCACACACACACTGTCACACACACACGCGCACAGACACTCGCACGCTTGCGCGCACATATTTGCAACATACTAATTTGCACATATATAGCAACTTCTATGGAGCCGGTGTCCAATGCACAAGGCGTCAACCGATGGCGCACCAACACCAAGCCATGGTCAGGTTAATATCCGTGAAATCAGTCCATTGAGATATATATATATGCGTATATATATAATATATATACGCTTCAAATATCGAAACTGACAGTTTGATGTCAATGCCTAAAGAAAGGTTCTTAGGCCATTAGACTGCAGTAATGTTTCCACTCCAGCCGATTAAATCCATCCGCCCGTCTTGTGTAAAAGACACCTGTCTAGAGAAGCACGTGGTAAAAGAGCGCTTACCATAGGCCTACCTGACCTCATATAGGGGGCTTCCGTGCGAAGTAGAGTCTAGAAAAATAGGTATCAGCTGTGGACAGGTTATCTTGTACGGTTACTAAGTGCGTCGAAACTCTACAGTTTTTTGTTAAAAGGTTTCTTTTTGTAGGATTCTACTGAATGGAGTTGAAAGGCGTTATTTGAATGACCTACATCAACGACTTTATCTTATAAAATCATAATACTAACAATACAAGAGGTGCCTGTGATGTATTTATGCGCATGCGCGTATGTGTGCATGCATGTATTTTTAACCAAGTTAAGTACGTATGCAAGTGTCACTCAGTTTAGTCGTTGTTGGATGTTAGGAGAAAGAGAGAGGACAGCCAGTGCAAAAATAGCAACTGATGCCAACGCCCGGCCGTGCCAGAGGAGTAGGGTGTCAGTGAATGATTTATCACTTTGTTCGGACAGGGAGATGAAATCTTAAATAACTGACAGCTGAATCACCGGTCCACTCAGCTGTGCAGAGACAGAGGCAAGAATACATAAGGCCAGTCGGGTAGAGATACGCAGACAGACCGCGCTGAGTAAGCTGTACATTGCTGACAGGGAGAATGCAAGGGTACCAGTCAGAAGGAGCATCAAGAGGTAATTCTATAAGTATTGATCAATAAGAATCTTACCACATAACGCTGAGTAAAACAGCCGCAGACAAGCTCTGTCCTAAGTCAGTCTGGTTTGAGGTGTCATACAGATCAGTCGATTAGCTCTGAGAGTCTACTCTCGGAGATAGAACTCAGTGAAATGCAGTCGAGTAGTGTCTAGTGTTTTCTTGACACTACCGGGTAGAATTAGATCTAAAGTTTGTCGTAGGCTAAAGTTTCTCGCTCGCTCCGTATTGAACTCGAACTAGAATCTCGCTCGCGTTACTATAGAGATTGTATCAGAAAGACATTCGTATGAAGAATGATAATCGAATAAAACGATGATAACTCAACAATGCGAACTGGACGAGAAACCTTTATCGTTATATATAGACATGAACCATATCATACATTTATGCATGTGTTTATGTATGCATGCATGTGTGTATGTGTATATGTATGCATGCATTTATGTATGTATGTGTATATTTGTGCGTGTATGTATGTATGTATGTGTGTATGTATGTATACATGCATGCATTTATGTATGTATGAGTATATGTATGTATGTATGTATGTATGTATGTATGTATACATGCATGCGAGGGAGCATTTTTAGATTTCTTACCATACAGTCTCGTTAATTAGTTGGCAAGCACTGTTTTACTGTTGGGCTTGCTGGATATAAAATGGCGAGACTTAGGATTAGATTTTTGAGATAAATGGTGAGACTAAGAAAGAAGTGTACCGCTCATGAAGTTGTAGATAACAGGATTGACGGCACTGTTGAAATAGCAAAGCCAGTGGGCGATCAGAGCCATGTGAGGAGCCGCTTTGTCCGTTAAACCAACTTTTATGTACCTGCAAATCAAAGACAGCCATATAACCGTATCGTCGGTAATTATAAAAGTGTTAACTTAGGTTAACTAATTAACATTAAACTACCTTGCTATTTTACGATATTATCTTGTGCATTAAAATGTAAATGTGCTAGGTGTATCCATGGATAATTCAAATGGATTACGCACGACGGATGATGCTATAATACTTCGATGAGCCACGGCGATATCAATTTCGCTACAACGACTTCTGATTTCACCTGCTGCATTTCCTGCCCTAGTTCCAGAAACTCTGTTTATGCCTCAAAGAAAATTATATCTTACTTACCCCAACGTACAATGCCTGTGGTTGTTTTTCGAACCTTATAGTTAATTGTGTTTTTCGGAGACTCGACCAATTACAGGCCTTCTTATCTGCTGTAAACTGCCACATTCACAGGGCTGAACCGCATTTGAGGTGTAAATGGTACACATCATGAGAAGTGCTCCGTGTTTGGCTCAGCTGCGGAGAATGACTGGCTGTTTACCTGAGGATATTAAGAAGATGGACAGGTAGATAGCAGACGCCGAACATGATGACGACTGCGATCAGCATCTTGGCTACCTTCCGCCTCGACAGGACTTGGTTGTGTCTGTCGGCAGACGATGATGCCGCTCGCATCTCGTCCGCCGCTCCGGACGATGCCAACGACGAAGACTGATGGCGCACTGGGTGCGGATAGAAAATCACGCGGAAAAACTGTTTTCGTATCCACAAGATAGATAGGTGGACGAACGGACGGACGGATGGATGGATGAATGGATGGATAGATGGGTGGTTGAGTCGGTAGGTAGCTGAATTGATGGATGGATCGATGGATTGATAGATGGATGGATTGAGGAATGAATGGATTGGATGAATGGATAGGTATGTGGATGGTAGGGTTGGTGCGTAAGTGGGTAGATGAATGGATGAATAAATCGATGAGTGGACAGGCGGATGGATGGATAGATGGATGAGTGGATGGATGGACGGATGGATGGATGGATGGATGGGTGGATGGATGGATGGATGGATGGATAGACAGACAGAAAGACAGACAGACAGACCGATAGATCAATAGGCAGACTGACAGACTAACCAAGTGACCCATTAATCAATCATTCAGTGGCCAGTCAGTTGTAATTGAAATAATTTCTTTAGATTCAAAAACCGGACACCTACTGGTGATATATTTAGAGTACGTGAGCGTGTGTGTGTGTGACGGCGTGGCTTAGCACGTGAAGCACTTAGCAAAGGCCGTCGTATCGAGGCCACATGCGTCCTAGCAACAAATTAGGCCCTTAAGCCTCGTCTGATGCTTTGAATTGGAATGGGTGCCAAATGGAGAAGCGAAACGGAGCATGACCTTCTCGAATCCAGGCTCCGCATCTCAGCTACACTTGAAAGCAGCTTCACGAATGATGCGAAGAGGTCATTCTCCTGCCAGGCTTATCTGATTCTGAAGCTGAAAGGAAACCGTGGGATGGAGCAGGAGGTACGCGGAAGAAAGAAGAGGAGTAAGAAGGTGAAGAAGAGGTAACAGAAGGAAACATAGAGAGACAGAGGCACAAGAAGATATATATATATATATATATATATATATATATATATATATATATATATATATATATATATATATATATATATATATATATATATATATATATATATATATATAGAGAGAGAGAGAGAGAGAGAGAGAGAGAGAGAGAGAAAGAGAAGGAGGAAAGAATAAACTGGAGAGGTAAGAAAACGACGAGTAGGATGAGAAAGATGAAGAGGAGATGTAAGTGATAGCGATGATGAAGAGATGGAAGAGGAAGAGGAGAAGAATGTAGGGTTGATAAAGACAAGTAAGAGCTTACAGTATAAATCACGAGGAAGAGGAGGAGCAGGAGTAGGATGAGAGGAGGTAACGGAGGAGGTGGTGGTGGAGAACTAGGAGGAGGAGGAGGAGGAGGTGGTGAACGAGGAGGAGAAGAAGGAAAAGAAACGCTGTCGTATGGCATTACATGAGGCGACAGACTTTAAGCCCAGCCACCTGAAGCCAGCTACATCGTCCGGGTTTCGAATCCTTGCGGGGGCCTCACATGAAATGGCTGTTGATCCATGTAACCCATTAAAAAGATTTCTATTTATTTATTGCAATAGACAGGTCATCTTTAGCTTTCACCTGACGGTGCTCATAGATACCTGGTGGCCTTGACCCCATCTGACCTGTGACCTCCGATGGAATAACGGCGCTCCAGAGGCAGACTGCGATGCGGACGTAGGCAACGGCCATCAGTCCCAGAGGCAGGACGAACAGCGCCAGGCTGAGGAAGAGCTGATAGGCGACTTGATGGTGATAGTCCCAAGTCGGTTTGCAGCTGGTCAGCAGGACGGTCAGTTCGGGCGGGAAGGCGCGATGTGTGTCGAGGACGATGACATCCGGAAGGAGGATGAGGAGGGAGGCGACCCAGATGATGCAGATGATGAGTCTCGCCCGGCGAACCGTAGCCTTGAACTGAAGCGGATGACAGATGGCGTAGAAACGCTCGATCGAGACGACGCTCAGCGTCAGCACCGAAACGGAAACGGAAACACCCTAAAGACAAACGACATTCTCAGTCAGCCACTGAAACGCAACTCTCTGAATGAAACCGGTATATGCAGATGCAACCGGATTGATAAGCACTTTTTAGAAACAACGGAAACAATCCCCAGACCCAGGCATACAATTGACGTACAGAAAGGTTTGCCGGGATTTCGTGTTTCCGGAACACTAGTCAAGGAATAAGTCTTTGTGTATTTCTATGGCGGCTTCTTTGACCGGAAATTGGGCAACGTGTTGTTTCGGTCTTAAATGCTGCTGATGAAATAGACTTTAAACGTGCTTTTACTTTAACTTAAATTTATAAACTCCTAGATATTAGTATGTAATTTAGCGTTTGTAAAGAAAGTATCGGGTTTTTATCTTCACCTATTTACACTCCCACTCTGTCATTTTATGTCTTTTTCACAAAATGCCAAAGTGCCAATAACTCTTTCCATTTCTGGTCTCTTCTCCTTCTGAACTAATAATAACGGGCAACATTAATATAAACATAGATACTCTGGACTATAATTAATAACAATTCAAGGATCTCCTCTCTTACTTGATCTTATGCAGCACGTCTCTTTCCCAACTCATATTATTGGTCACCCACTTGATCTCCTTATAACCCATTCCAGTTGTTCTGCTGCTAAAAACATCTCTCCTTGTGAGACATTTTTGTCTGAACATACTGCCATTACTGCTCCGGTGTCTTTCTATCATAATCCGCCTTCAACATGCTCGTTCATCATCTACCACCCTGAAAAATGGCCAACGTTTCAACTTCTAACCTGACATTCTTGTCTCCCCCTGAGGTTGTGCCAAGCACAGACAGCTTTCCAGGCAGTTAAATTCATCTTTGTCTGAAATCCATGAATAAGCTCATTCCTGCTAAGTCAAAGAGGGCTGCAGCACGCCCTTTCCCACACTTAAAAACTCAGATATTGCCGCTGACAGCTTGAAAGGTGTTGGCAAATTTCCTGCAAGGCGAAGTAATTGCCAAATGACAGAGTTAATGCGAAACAGCAAGCAATATGGCCGCAAACGTACGTAGTAACCTTGTTGAAGTAAAGCTGTCAAGCTTAATTCAAACTGTTTATTAGTTCGACTGAATTTGAGTGAATTTGTGCTCTGTTACAAGTTCTAAAACTTAACTTGAGCAAATTGAGTAGACTTAAGTAAGTAATATATAATAAGTAATATAAAAATATAAAGAGCCGGGACACAGAAAGCCCCGTTAAGTTTCCAGCAGAAGGGACCTAACGGCCAAAGGTCTCCTTTACAGCTGTGTCCAAGGCTACAAGCACAACAGAATCTGCTTTTGGACTTTTCAGTATAAGTTGACGGAGAGGTCAATCAAACCACGTGGCTTGGTCTGGTAGAAACAGACATTCCAACACACAAGGTACCTATAGGAACCACAAAATCCTTTAATGTATTTGTGTGAAGTTAAATTTAAGTTAAAATCTTTTAAGGTATTTGTAAAATGAAATAAGTGGAGGGCCAAAGAAACATCAACCCGTGTATGTTTCTACAAACAGCTATATATAAACACGAAGTAACTTCGGGTGGCCACAGCTCACTGCTCCTTTGTGGTCCCCAATTTAACGATAAAAACTGGAGGGTGCTAAAAAGACACTTGGCCAGGGTTTCACAAATGCCCCCCTGTAAAGATGTGGACGCCCATGCGGCCAACTATAGAAGATTAGTGAACTGCACTGAATAAATACCCTTTCGGAACTAAGTGAGCGAATGTTTATTAATTCTCTTTTTTGTTATCTAAATAGCATAGAAGTCAATATATATAAATATTGACAACCTGTCTACAATGTATCAACCGACAGCACTCAGTTTTTCCTCGTTACATCGTAACTGCTTGAGCAGAAGCGAACCTGCACCCTTCTTTTTTTTACAAGGCTTCCAGGCGCTTAGCCAGTCAGTCACAAGGTATTATATGTATCTGCCATCTGTATCAGATGAGTTCGCTTAACTGTGGTAGATACGGGAAGAATTCACATCAAACGATGATGAAGATTGCCCAGAACTTGACAATAATTCGGAGTTCAATCATTCTCTCGTAGCATTGCCTGACGGAGGAAGCGTCTTGTGACTAAAGGCGCCTCAGATGCTGTCTTTCCTACCCCACCCAGCCACCAGCCATCATTTGCCTCCCCATCGAGTGCCATTAGGGTGGCTGTCGATGTGGGTGTGCGTCTGCATACTGGCTGGCAGCGATTTATGAATAGAGACTCGTTAATCTCGCTTTAATGGCCGGATAAAGGACTCCAATTTGACGAGCGACAGCTCTTCAACAATTTGCTAGATGCGTACAAGAACAGACCGACTGAATTCTATTCTTTGCTGAAGCGCCAGCATCAGCAGCCATCGTTGTCGTCGTCGTCGTCGTGATGATGATGTTGCAGCAGCAGCTGATGCTGATGGGTCTACAAGCCCTCAGTCACATGCACGCATTGTAAGCATAACATTGATGGGTGGGCAAGTGTATCTATGTTCTTTCGCATCATAACCCTGTGTGTCTCTGTCTGCTTCTGTCTGTCTGTGTCTCTGTGCCTCTGCCTGTCCCTTTGTCTCCAACTCCATCTCTTCCTTTATTTCCTTCTCTTTCTTCGTCTTTCCTTCATTCATTCTGGTGCAAAGTCATTTGTACAGGTCTATAAAATGGTATACGGCCGCAGTGTTCATTGACTAAATTATCTGCTAAAACTGGGGTCCTTTGTGACATACAGCCACAAACTAGCATTTCAAGAGCTGGTATTAATATCTAGTTGAATGTCAGTGACTTTCTGTTGTAAAGTACGCTATCCTATTATTTATGCATGTATATACCATGAGATATACTGACCACAGATACATGAATATACAATATACTCTCTAGCAACAAATAGCCTGAACTCATTATTTCTAGGTTCATATGTTTATACATATATCGATTTAATTCATCGCTTTGACAAAATCCTCTGAGAGCGTAAGTTAAAGCATAAAAGTAACTTTGCACATCTTAAGGCTTTGATTTCAAGATTCGATGGAAACATCTTATAGCACAGCAGCAGAGAAGAAGGTGAAGACCGAATTATGAAGTTTTCTTCTCTTTGCCCAAGATGAGAAAATAAAGTTGATACTAACATCTATCTTCAGGTGACACTGTAGCCACAGTGACTATATCTATTCTATCCTAAAATGACATTAGAGATGTACCAGTGAGTCATATTTCCACTTGAAAATCTGACGGAAAGAGATGCTTTGGCCGTGCTAAGGCTGATCAGAAAGAGTAAAGTTTCTTATGTACCTAAGTAAGTTTGGGTTTAACTAAAAGCGTTTGAGTCCTGCTGGAAAAGAAAGTTAAGAATAGGTGGGGTCTGGAAAGTCACGAAGTCAACCGTGAGGAGTCAAATCTCCAGTCGAGGTCGTCAACTTAATAAACGGTGTAAAGCAAAACGAAAAATCATCGAAAATTTTGGGAACAAGAGAAATTTCATCAAGAAGTTCTTATGATTATACAGTAAATAGGTTATACCAAATTTTTGGTCAAATTGAGTAGACCTTGCTTACTTGATCCCCTTTTAAATTTTCTGGATCCGCCAATTTCCCAATCTCAAAACTATGCCGACTCTCTAGAAATTCTATCGTATCATATCTTACCATATCCTGAATTGAATGATTTCATAAATTATATCTTTATATTGTATCCTCTTTTGTATACAGTGTATATTATTGCATCTTAAATCAGTTTCCATCATATTCTATCCTGTTCTATCCTATTCCATTCTATACTAAATTATGTCCTATTGCGTTATTTTGAATTCGATCTGATTCGATTCTGTAACCTTTCCTACAAGGGCGGATCCAGGATGGGACAATACGCAAAGCAACATTAGAAGTTTTGGGATCACGCCATTGAACTGGCCTTCCAAACTTGGAAACCTAACAGGCAATAAAAGTCTGAAGATTACAAAAAAGTTATAAAAATTAATAAAAAGTCATTGTCGACGATCTTTCGAAGTTGTCAACGATCGGACTTCGAACCGTCGACTCACCGAATTTGTAGTGTAGCGTTAACTCTATAAAAAGTACATGGTCTTTGATTTTCGATCGTATATAAAATAATCGTGATCGTAATCGTAATCTCGAGATTTCTACAGCGCCCAACGAAAGCTAAGTCGCGGGAACCAGCTTATTCACAGGCGCTCAAGCTTATTCACAGGCGCTCAATAAGTGAGCAGTTCAATCGCAACAGTAAACCTACATAAATCGTCACAGTTTCTGAACGCATGAATCTATCAACGACATTTTCTACTCAGACTTTCAACTGGGAACGCCACAGACTAAGTATACTTGTAATAAATCCTCGCGCTTTACCAGCAAAATATTAACGTCCGCTTTTATAGTCTATTTTCCACCAATTTTACGTCAGACTGCGCGCGAACGCTAATCAATAAGAAACTTATATTTAAATTTTGCGCGCGAACGCCGTCCAATCACAAACAAATTACCAACCAGATAACATGTCGACGCTACGTCGCAGAAATGTTGCACCTAAAGCGCGGAAACCCACCATATCAACGCGCGTTTACACAATAGTCGAAAACTTACGATCACAGTCATAGAATCTGAGAAGGTAAGAATGAAAACTCTAAGGAAGTTGTGCTGAACCACAATATACCAATCGCCGATGACTACAAAATGAAAGTCCTGCTGACTGAAAAAAGTCGTCCAGAATGTTTGGCAAAGTTAAGTAGGCCTACGGCCTTCCTTGCCAGCCATTCTCTTGTGAGCTTCTGGATCCTGTCTTATCGTAGTAGGCCTATAGCAAAGCGTTTCATTTAGCATCGGATTACATCTCATTGCATCATATAAAAATAGATTTTATATCGAATCATATCATGTCATGTCTAATTTCTACTTTATGTTATTTCCTTTCCTGTTTTATTCCGTATTAAATTGACTTTTAAACAAGTTTATTCGTTGACGTTATGAAAGATAGAATGAATGCGCTTGTCGATTTAGACTCGGGTGGGTCGCTCCACTTGAAAAACCTTCCTGAATTATTCTGCTGTAGTCGAATGCACCGATAAACACACATTACAGAGAGTAAGCCGCTGACGTTTTATATGGCATTATGGCCATCTCTTGTGGGTCTTAACGCGGCCGATGATTATCCAAAGTATCTCTGCTTCTGCCTTTAGCTCTTCCTCTGAAACTCGGAACAAGCGTTTGGCCTTTCGTCTGTTGCTATCATTTCTCGTAAGTTTTAGAGGCAGCGATTTGTTTATGTTTGCCGCATTTGGTGTTCCAAACATATAAATATTTAAGTAACTTAAAACCAGGAATGCCCACGAAACCGAGACGAGACCGAGGCGTTCACCTAACATTCCGAGACAGGACCGAGATCGAGTTTTTGGGTCTCCGAGACAAGACCGAGACCGACACCTAGAGACGCTAAGACAAGACCGAGACGAGACCTTTGGCCTCCGAGACGAGAGTGGATCCGAGACGACTCTGAAAGTCTATTTTATTGTCAGCATTCAGCTGTTTGTCGTCGTTTAATGTAGGCCTGTGTTTTGACTTCCGTTTTTATGTTATTTCGCTATCTGGTTATTTCCTGGCTTGCAAAATGCAAGCAACTTAGTTAATACTATGAATACACGATCACAGACCAATAGCAGTTGTAAGCTTTTGCCTACACCTTTGGGCCTATGACATAAGGTCTTCCAGCAGGGACATCAAACTACTGAAATTATCATGAATTGAATAAGAAATGCCACTTAACAGATGGGATCGAGACGAGGTCTGAGACGTTGTGGCCCGAGACCAAAACGAGACCGAGACGTTGGCAAATCTGTTCGAGACGAGGCCGAGACGAGACGTTAGCAACGTCTCGAGATCAGTATCTCGAGACCGAGACTATATCCCTGTTAGCCTTTTTTGGCCCGCTTTATGATGGGACTGGACAAAGTAGTCGCTTGAGCTAATACCTACGGCAAAGGATGTAAGAATTTGCATGTCACAAATGCGCTATAAGGCGAGCCATTACCGGGTGCACGGGGAAAGGCGCACCCGGTAAGGTAAGGTGTTGGCGCGAAGATAGGTTGGGTTGTTGTACACGGCGAACTAAGAAGTCTACTATATACAGGATCTGGTCAGTCGTTCGGCTGAGTTAGTCGCTGAGTGACAGAGCGAACTGAAAAAGAATTCGGGGAATTCGAAGGAATGTCGGTTGTACGGAATGGAGAAGCGAGGCCGTGAATGAAGTGAAGGAAAGCCTGAGAAGCAGATAAACACTTAACTTCCTCTAGTCCGTAAATGGAGATATATGTACATAGACCTATATATATTATATATATATTGAGTGTTAATGCTACTGTAGCTTGTTGAAAGTGTATATATATACGCTTGTTTGCATTTATTTGAAGAGTCTATGCCTTGGTGTACATACGGTTTCAAGGGTTTGGACAATTCTTGTCTTAATTACGACGTGTAGTTGTTAATGCAGAAACCAGATACAGATATATATATATATATATATATATATATATATATATTTGAACAGTTTGGAAGTCTCGAGTTTTGAGATAATTACAGCAATTTTGCATAGTTCCTGTAGGGGGATACGTTGGCATATGTTGTGTGAAATGTTTATACCTGAGGTAGACTATTTAAGTTATGCAATGGACAGTAGTCGAAGTTTGATCCAATCAAGTACTTTTGGAGTGGTTAGAAGACGGACGGAGCTGAGAAAAAACGCCCTAGTCCCGATGGATTGGAGGTGTTGGACTGGATTAGGAGTAACATGGGACCATTGCCGACTTGTCTTCGCCTAAGGTGGATGGAATCCTAATCGAGCCAAGTACTTTTGGAATGTTTAGAAGACAGATGGAGATGAGTTGATGACTGTGGCCCGAGTCTTCTACTGCATCCGTAGGACTGTGCTTGCGTTTTGTGAGACTTGGTTCTGGTGTTTTTTCTGTGAGGACTATATGATAGTTGATGGTAATTATGTCGAAGGAAGGATTTTTTTTAAATATCATGCTGTAGAAAGACTTTGTGAACAGAACTAGTCAAAATATAATTGGGTTTTGTTATTAATTATCTTTAACGAATTCGCGACATCGTGCAATCAGCCTTTCATGACTTTATAAACGTTATTCAGAACTGACTTCTATGGTCCGACTGCAATTCTTAGAACATGCACTGTCTGTTGTGTGACATTAAGATCTTCATTTCTGTCATATCCATCCAGTTGGTTGATATCCATCCAGCTGTTTAACTGGTTCAGAGGATATTATTATTCGCCTGTGAATAAGCTGGTTCCTTCGATTTAGCTTTCGTTGAGCGCTGTAGAAAATCTTGAGATTACGATAGTCAAGACAAGCATGGCCTTCGACATGACGTTCTTTTGGTTTACTCCAAGCAATAAGGTTACGTTAAAGCCAAGATGTCTTCATGTCCCATATTTACTCAAGCTTGAGTAAAGAAGTTGCCATAACAAACTGATAATTCGTTTTGCATACCATACATTGCTAGTAGAAACTCTGTAGGCAGATATATTCTATCAAAGAGAATCACATTACGTGAATATATATATTAAATTTAGTTACACACAACACGACCAGTACATTTCTCGCACAGCAAAAAAGCATCTGCGCATAACTGAATCTTCCAGACAACTTTCTAAGGATCCTACGAATGTGGCGTCAAAATAACTAAAATAACTTGCTAATTATAAAATTGATGAAGGCATAAGACATGCACTTTAAGGCTAATGTTGTCAAATAGCATAAATTTAAATGTAAATGTATAGGTTTTCTATAGCGACCGTATGGCCTCGACCCTGCTCATTTTGCAACGAATTTATCTGGCGAAATCCTTCACCACCGCTGCCCGTTTGAATAGGCGCCACGCCAGTTAAGGTCCCCACGCACGTAGCGGCTGATGTCGTATGGATTCTGATGTGAAGGATGTAGAGAAGGTTCTAATCCTGTTGTGAGAGCGAATGATTAAGTTATTTTATATCGTGTATCATTCCTAACGGAAGTCACTTATACAAATCCCTGCTGCGTTTAAAATTAAAACACTTGGTCACGTCTACTCATGAGCTACGACTACAGTGTGTGATGAAAAAGAGAAGGATCACGTATTCAGTGTATCAGAGCAAACCGTCTGTATGTCTGCCAAGCTATCTAGGCCACCGGTATTTCTGTCTTTCTGTTATTGATGAAGGCTACCTCATGAGGGATATGGAATCGCTGTCCGTCTCCATGTACGTCTTGCTGTATGTCTGTCTTCCGTCTGTTGGCCCCTCTGTTTATTTTTCCTGTGACTGTATATCCCTCAATCTGTCTTTCTTGTCGAAGGTGCGCAATCAGATGCAACAGACCTACTTGGCTGGCACATCTGCAGCTGATGCTGTTTAGGCAAAGGGACGGTAACTGCCTCCCATAAAGTCACCTAGCAACATAACTTACGCGGTCTTCGCTATGCACTTACGTGAGTGAATACGTGAATGTGCGTGCGTGAGTGAGTGTGCGTGAGTGAGTGTGAGTGTGAATGAGTGAGTGAGCAAGCCAGCGAGTGTGTGAGTGAGTAGACATTCATTCATTAATTCATTTGGAGTAGTCGGTCGGTCGGTCGGTCGGTTGGCCTGTAGGTCAGTATGAAATAATATCTATGCCATGTAGGTCGTTGCATTCCCTCGTTAAAGAACCTCAGTAGAAAGAAATAGATCACTTTTTAACCAGTATACAATGTGTATCACGAACAGAAGATTATCGTCCATGTCGTATATGGTGAAAAACTGGAAACTGATGTGTGCAAGTAAGCTTATATGTATATAGCAGCTGTGGTTTTCATTATACGCAGAGTCGGATCTACATGCAACCCATGGATGGCTCTTTTTATATGACAAGACACTGGATTCACATCTTAAAATCATCTGGAACCGTCTAACGATGGTCTTCGTAGTCGGCCCATCGCAGCGTTTTTGTATACAAGACATTCCATTGAACATAGAATTAAAATCTACATTCTATCTGCACACTCGTCAAGTTTAATATAATTTCGTCCATAATTGTTCACTACCACAATTATGCCGCAGTTATGCTAATTTGAGCAACTTCTTCAGAGATTCTGTTATTGTTTTGTTGTTGTTGCTGTTACTATGGCGACCGTGCAGCTGTCTGTCATTCGTTAGGGAGCAAATGGCGCCTCACCAGTGCTGGAATGAACCGGAATCGTTAGCGCATGTGGCACAACGGAAAATTGCTACACATAACTGCGACGCCGGCCGTTTGTGTGAGAGGCGATTGCGCTCTGGATGGTCGGATGGATGGATTGATGAATGGACGGATGGATGGATTGATGAATGGACGAATGGATGGATTGATGGATGAACGAATGGATGGATTGATGGATGGATTGATAGATGGATTGATGGACGGAAGAACGAGTGGATGGATTGATGGATGGATTGATGGATGGACGAATGGATAGACTGATGGATGGATTGATGAATGGACGGATGGATGGATTGATGGATGGACGAATGGATGGATTGATGGATGGATTGATGAGTGGACGGATGGATTGATGGATGGATTGATGGATGGACGGATGGATTGATGAATGGACGGATGGATGGATTGATGGATGGATGGATTAATGGACGGATTGATGGATGGATTGATGGATGGATTGATGGATGGATTGATGGATGGACGAATGGATGGATTGATGGATGGATTGATGAATGGACGGATGGATGGATTGATGGATGGACGAATGGATGGATTGATGGATGGATTGATGAATGGACGGATGGATGGATTGATGAATGGACGAATGGATGGATTGATGGATGGATTGATGAATGGACGGATGGATGGATTGATGGATGGATTGATGGATGGATTGATGGACGGACGAACGAATGGATGGATTGATGGATGGATTGATGGATGGATTGATGGACGGACGAACCAATGGATGGATTGATGGATGGATTGATGGATGGATTGATGGACGGACGAACCAATGGATGGATTGATGGATGGACGGACGGACGGACGGACGGATGAACGGATCGATGGACTGATGGATCGATGGATCGATTGAGGTTTAGATGGAAGGATTGAGTTTGAGTGAATGCAGTTGGACGGATGAATGGATGACTGTGAATGGATGTATGTGTAAAGTGATGGAAGGATGGACGGATGGAGGGATGAACGGATATGTCTGAAGAGAGATCATGTTTAGAATCGTAAAAACGTAGCACTGGTTGGTCCTTAAGTAGTTGGATGTTTATACATGATCTATCAAAGCATCTACTGATCATCAGATTGGATGAATGTGACATAAGCCACTAGTTCTTCATCCTGCTGCCTTTCTGAAGTCTGCTCTTCATTTCTATTTGTGTCTTTCTCTTTATGCCATTGTCTGTGGGTGTCTTACCGGTTCTTTCTATCTCTGCCTCCCTGTCTCATTGAACGAAATCATAGGGTCTATATCCCTCAGTTTTCGTGTAACTGGTTCGGTTCTGCCCCTCCTTGCATCCCTACTTACATGTCTCTGGGTCGACAGAGGAAAATGTGCCTCAATACTCCAATCAATCAAGTGATTCTGTTAAACCGGGGATCAACAACAACGGCATCTCTCGGCTGCTGAGGAAGGAAGCTTCGGCTGCTGAATGTGCTGCTGCTGCTGCTTCAGTGGACGTCAGTCGGTGCATTTCCTTCGAAAGACACAGACGAATCGTTTTAATGATTATTAGGCGCAACGCCTTTTGCTTACCCTTTGCTCAGGGCCAAGTCATCGTCAGTTTCACTTGCTCTTTCTCTCTCCCTCGCCCTCTCTCTCTCTCTTTCTCTTCGTCTCTCTCCCTCGCCCTGTCTCCCTCTCTCTTTCTCTCTGCGGGTCTCTCTCAAGCATTTTGCCAATGCGCCAGTACTTCCATCGACCCCAACCCAGTTTAATCGCACATCCATCCATTAGTACCCTATATCCATCTATTCACCGTAAGTAGTTTAGTAGTTTCTACGTCCTAAATTACTTACTTAACTGATCTACTGATGAAATACATATAATTTTATTCTATGTAGTTAAACTTATTTATATGAACGTTACTGCCTATGTATATAGCTATTTATAGAAAGACGGCAAGATATATATATATATATAGAAATAGATTGATAGCGACATACAGACAGACATACAGACATACAGACGCAAATAAATTGAGCTACATAAGCGATGCAATTTGGCTAGTGAAATAATAATACAGGAACTGCGTGACAGGCGGCATAAAAACAAGTCCGTTTAAAGTCTGGACTCATCCGGAAGAAATTGTTGACGACTGCAGAGCATCGACTCCTGCATCTAGACGCATCAGTCTCCTTCCTCTGCAACCGCATCCAGTGGCTGCTGAAGAGATTGGTACATTTCGACGAGTGCAGGAAGAAAGGAAGCAGACGTCATCGGCTTCAGCTTAATTGATCGTGCAATCGTCTCTGCTCAACTTCTTCATACTTACTAGACTTCTAGAGCGCCGATGTACACGTCCAACAATGTGTCGACAGCTTTGTGTAAATCCTCACGAGATATCAAAAGATGATAATAGGCCCTGTGTGTGTATAGCCGCCCTCTGTTAAGAATGTATTCTCATGTAACCTATACATCGCATAGCTATGTGTGGAATGCCGTAAGCGGATGCACAGTTAGGCTATACATTGGACATTTTTATAGCGCATTTTAGAAGCTCTTGAATGTGTTGTAAGATATACAAAAGCAGATTCATGTGTAAACATAAAATACAACCTGTGATAGTTCAAATAGACAAGGTTGGTGGCTGCGAAATATGCCTGTAGGAATGTAGATATAGGGCCTTCTTCGTGCTTGTCTGTAAGCCGATTAAGCATGTATTTTGATTTAAAAGCTTAAAGGGACGGATAGAGTTTTCGATTTTTGAGATTCAACTCCTGATGCTTTCCAAGATTGACGCGGCTATAAGCGACTATTACAGATCTCGAATGTAGGACCAAAGCAATATCGATTATCGTGTGAAAATCTCAAGACAATGCTATATCTATCAACTAGCTTAATGCCACCGTTGACATCATGTCTGACACTGCATTAAGAGCTTAAATATTGAATTGTTGAATCTACAAGAAGAAGAAGAAGATTTAGGTCCATAAATCGCAAATTAATATAACTAAATACACGCCAAATGCGCTAAATATAGGCTTATGCAATGCTCTGTTGTACATTATATTACACCGGAGACTCGTTATAACCCGCTTTATTATAACACGAATTCTGACAAACAGCGCTCGGGAACATGGATCTCGAAATTGATACACCCATCCTGGCGATGGTGTAACGTAGATGATTTGGGGCGTCTGAAAAGGAGTGAGGGGAGAAAGATTTGAAGAATTGTGTGTCGTCAGCGTAGAGGTGATGATCAACAGAGAATGAGAAAATGCGTACGTTTTTGCTGAGTGAGGAGGTCTAAAGAATGAACAGAAGGGGACCAGAATAAAACCTTGAGGAACGCACACGTGAGAGTGTGAGGATTAGATGAGTGTCCATCAGCATTAAAAGTGAAACAGCGAAAGGAAAGATATGACTTGATCCAAGGTAGGGCAGTACCCGAGATTCTTAATACAGAGTAGAGGTATTTGATAGCGATTTCATAGTCTATGGCATTGAAGGCAGCCCGAGGTGTTGGGCGAACAGTACAATAGATGCCAGACAATTAATTGATGTCTTACATGCATGGCCGCCGCTTCTACACATTGTTTGCTCGTTTGAATTCGGCAAAAACACAGTTCGTGTGGCCTGGAATACAACAGACGCGAGCAGAGATGGACGAGGAGACGATAATGTCCCCATTCTCGGCCTGGGGACCACAGCACATCATTCGTGATGCTTCTGGACAGACATTTATCCATTGCCGACAACGTATACTCCCTTTATGCTTGAACAGCGTTGCCAGCATGGGCCATCCTGCCACAACGCTCAACTGGTCAGGCTGCAAGCGTAAAGCACTGTTTGTGTATATTAAGAATCAGTGGCAGTACAGAAGTCAGCAGCCCCAAATTACTTGACGGGGACTCCAGAAGCCTGAACAGCAGGCGTTAAGGCGGCCGTACACCTGAACCTATCCGACCCGATCCAATACGGATCGAAACGGATCGGTTCGGCGTACGGCCGCCTTTACTCAAAGTCATAGGTACAGAATGCTCTTGATTGTATGTCGGCATCTGAGCAAATTTCAAATCCGGTTCAAGAGGTTCGAGCGCCATATATATAATTTTTTATAAACGCACACACCTACACACACATATATACATATATATATATACAAAGGTTGGAACCATTACTTGAAATACAAAGCGCTTTATCATTGCGCCGAGGATCAAAGTCGGGCGCAGTCTAAATAATTCCTCTGAGCAAAGACTGAGTCGAAGCAAAAACGAAAATCTGTTAGGTATGTTTGCGCGAATTTTCTGACTTGCGCTGGGAACAGACGAGACGTGCAGCTGTGCGAATGTTTTCATCAGGAGGCCGTCGTCTGATTTCCGGAGACTTTTACTGACGAACAGGGGTTTCGTACCTCCGTTGGCATCGGCTTCCTCTCATTTGAAGCATCCATCACCGGGCCATGCATGAACGAACTCGATACCTCAGGATATGTTCGTTACGTTACATTACATATGTGCAGGAAACATGTGATTTAAGGGCTTGAACATTGATTAATACAGGCACCGAGAAGCCATAAACATGAGAATTAATTATATTCTCGATATAGGTCTAGTTTTAAGCATGTACATAAATATATAGATATATGTATATAGATGTATATATAGATAGATATATGATTGGCCTTAAGGGGAGATGCCAGAGACGTCAGATGTAGTGATTCGTATTCATTTATCAGGCTGATAAAATTATAAGGTCGTCATCGTCGTCTTGGTTAGGGTGATGGTGGTGGTGGTGGTTGTGGTGGAGGCGTAGTAGGACGTGGTTGGGGCTTTATCTTTAAATCTGCTTAAAGGGCTGCATGAGTTGGCTTCGTTCGATTTAGAGACTAAGGCAGGTTTAGTCAAAATGTGCTTCGGGCCGATTGATGGGAACCGTTTAAGGTACGCCAAGGATAAAATCTGAGACCCGACCGAAGATAAAAGGCTTCAGGAGGCTTGTTTCACATAAGTGAAGGAAGAGAGGAGGAGTAGAGAGTGAGCGAATGAGAGAAGAAAAGAGACAGGTGAAGATAGAGAGGATAGTAGGTAAGGGTGTGAGGATAGAGAAGATTGAGAGAGAATGACAGAGATGAGAAAAGTGAGGTGGAGAGTGAAATGAGTGACAGATGTTAGGAGAGAGGAGTAAGAGAGGCGAAAGAAGAGAGAGAGAGAGAGAGTGTGTGTGTGTGTGTGAAAAAGAAAGAAGAGAGAGTGAAAAAGAAAGAGCTAGAGGAGATGGAAGAGATCGAGACAGGCAAGAGCAGAGAGTAAAAGATGTAGAAAGAGAAAGGTGGAAGTGAAGAAACAGAGAGAAAGAGAAAGAGAGATAGAGAGGACACATACAGAGGAAGGAAAAGCGGCAAGGAGGGAGGGCACGTGGATGAGAGGAAGTATGGGAGGAATGGAGCATGCGCATGGGAAGGAGGGCGAGAGAGTGTGAGAGGAGTGAAGCTGAACTGAATGAAGATATACGGTGAGGCCGATATTGGGAAGCACAGGCTGTCAGATGAAGACTGACATGCATGGCAGACAGACAGACGGACGGAGGGAAAGAACGGACGGACGGACACAAGGACACGAGGCAGCGATTCATGGAGAAAAGAGAGACAAGACAACTACAAAGACAAAAACACAAAACCACAAAAACAGAGAGTGACAGAGACAAACTTTGAGACTAAGACTAAGAGTGAGAAAAGGTGAAGACTGTCAGTGCAACTTTCAGAAACTTTGAGTACTAAGAAAAACATGAAAATGGCTTAAATGAATTAAGAAGGAATCTTTTTGACTCATCTGTTTCAACTTGCCTACCAAACGTAGCCTGAATTCTGGTTTCTCTGATCTATCTCATTTCGACTGGTTTTGTCTATCGGATTTTGGACTACGGTTCCACTTGAAGCGAACACCAACTTACTTGGGTAAGTAAGTAAGTAAGTAAGCATGTAAGTAAGTAAGTAATTAAGTATATTCTTTAGTAACCAATATCTGATCGCCCAGTTGTTTACAAGTATTTAATAACACAAGAAAAACTTAATATACATACATCATAAAAATAAAACATTTACCCATTAAATTATCAGCGGGAGGAATAATACGGTCATGGGTGTGGGGTCGTAGGGAATAAGTGAGGGTTTTAATTGATGGGAATAGCTGTTATAAGACATGGTTTGGGTTGTTCAAGATTGCTTTAAAGAGACGAGCATCGGCCATGCCACACAGTTCATCGAACGTTAGGGAGTCCCCAGGAAGATAGTGGACATGCACAAGTCTCCGTATCAAAGCCTGGAGCCGACCCTAGCCTTTGCCCCAGCATAACCCCACCATACGGGAGAGACGTATGACATCCTGGCCAGTGTTGTAGCTCAGACAACGTCGTAGAGCCCAGGGCCAGTAGGGCCATGTGCTACAAGAATTATGCATTGTCATAAGGGGCTATAGAAGTCATTAGATTAGATTAGAGTACAATACAGTCGATTAGAGCAGATTATAGTAGATTAGATTAAAAAGTGAAAAGAAACATGAGCAGTGCACATGAAAGAAAAGAGGAAGCCAGCTGGGAGGAAGATAGAGGCAAGCAGAAAGAAAATGTAGATGTGAGAGTAGGGGAAGACGCAAGAAACGGGTGGTTTATGAGACGGAAGAAATACAGGTGGAAAGACAGTAAGACAAGCACAGACGAAGAAAGACACAGGCAAGTGGGCTGATAGGCGAAAAATTCCGTGTTTAAGTGTTTTATGTCATCTGCAGCTTTACGTAGTTTTCGCACGGATACGCCCCATGACGCATGCGCACAGGAAGCATCCGGTTCTCCCGCAGTTAACCAGCGACAGCACCAGCCAAGTTTTTCCATCGAGAGAAAACAGCCTTACCAGTTCCGATGCCATCGCCGACGGCTCTCCGTTATTCACTAATTATTACTGCCGCATCGCCCCTTCTGCACAATGGATGCTCAACATCTAGCTTCCGCAACTCGTGTTGGCACCAGCTGCGGACTCTATGGCAGCTGCAGCCAAGGGGCGCCACATCCGCCAACTGCTAAGTGGAACCATGTCTCAACTCACACATATACGGACACGGTCCCTCTAAAAGAATACACTCTTGTAGCCAAACGACGTTCACATGTCGACTGTTACTTGGTCAATCTGCTTACTTTCAGATGTATTTCACTTGTATTGCATTGCATTGCATCGTATACTAATATGGAGTAAGAAAGATAATTTCTGCAAATATTTATAGAGCTATAACTCAGTTTTTGAAAGTCGTAGCAGATCAATAACATGTGGGTTTTAGTAGCAAACACAAAACTGACTCTAAGGAATAGTTAAGCTATCAGTGCTCAGTAAGAGCTAAAGCCCAGTTGATTCATTACACGTATACACGAAGAATTATGACGACGACGACAATAACGACCACGATGATAGCGACGACGATGACGATAATGATAATGACTGTGGTGGTGATATTAGTAATAGTAGTAGTAGTGGTGGTGGTATTGGTAGTAGTAGTGGTAGTAGTAGTAAATTTTAAAAAATATATAAAAATATAAAAAACTGTCTCCGGACTAATTTTTTCACCACCTGAGGGATTATACCTACCTCGGGTAAAAATAATAATAATTTTGTTTCCCCGAGGTAAATATAATCACTTAGAAGAGAAAAATTGTCTGGAGACTAAAAGTGACATTTGGAATTACTGGCACAATAATAATATTTTAATTAATTAATAAATAATAATAATAATAATAATAATATCTCAGACTCTGGGTGTATATATGTAGATGATCTATGATTGCACAAGAAAATAAACACTATATCCTACTCTGATGACTGAATATCAAGAATATCGAATAACATGACAGATACATAGCAGACACAAAATGAGCAGTGACACTGCGATAAAACGTATCACGCTATCACCTGAGAGCATATGGTACATATAATATGTTATAAAAGAGCCTAAGATATAGTTGGCCTTCATCGCCACCACAAGTCGTTAATTGCATTTACTGATGAAACTTTCAGAGGCATAAAATCCCATTTCCAATACTTAAGATATGTTGCCGTTAACACTGGCTGCACTATCGATGCAGCGGCCCGTGATCGACAAAATACTCTCCAAGCAATGCACAATAAGGCTCACGTGATCTCGTGTGGAAAACATAAACCAAGCGACTTGTAACGATCAGATGTATATGATGTAAGAAAACAATGCAAAGAGAAGACAATGGGGACCAAAACATCGCTATGTGATGCAATACTAAACAAAGCAGATGATGGAGAAAAAGGCAAAACGGAAGCGACGACGCTACACACGCCATAGCACCAATATCACCAAAAAATGGCAGGATTCTCGCCAGGTGAGGCAACGACCACAATGGTTGTTGTTTTACATCTTTTTCATCTTGGATGCCTCAGTTACGTTTGTCTGGTGCACAGATTGCTCGATAATTCTTGTACTTTGGGACGGTTTTTGTGTCCGTCTGTTGGTTCCGATGTTATTTTCCTATATACCTAGCATTTTTGTGACTTTGTACTGTGTGTGGACACATCAGTAATCGAAGCCCAGTCACCATCTTGTATTGGTCGATCCGTTCACAGGTCAGCCCGTTTGGCCCGTTTGGACAGTGTCTTCTGACCTGCACTATATACTTGCCATGCACATACGGTCGGAAATCACGGATTCGATGAGGCAGCGGCAAGTCAGTGACTTCAGAGTGGTGTTGAACATCTACTACAGAAAGTTCTTTGTTATGTGGCAACCCAACCGCCCCACCCCACTACAGACGCCTGCTTCATTCGCCTATCGTCATTCATCCTTCTCAATGCAGCACGGACATGGAACTCCGAAAACGACGTCATTTGTCAAGCTGGAGAAGAAATCTGTTGGTCGGGTTCTACAGGTATGCGAGTTTATGCCGGTGGATACTTTCTTCATCTGTTCGAGTATCATTCGCCTGCAGATGAACTGGTGGGGAGCGCCTGCGAGGGGTACTTACAATGTGAAATATAAATGTCAAATGCATTACATTACGCAGGGTACTAGACGTCCTAACACAACACCAAGGACTCATGTCACATGACTTTCGTCAGTATGCATCGAAGCATGATCTGCATGGGCTCAAGACAATGAGTCAACTCACAAATCGCTGTTGTCTCTGTTTACCAATGTTGATTCTATGACTTCGATGAATAAAGACTAATAGGCAACAAACCCATTTTGGAATAAAATAAAGGACAAACACGAATTCAACCGTTATGCAGGCCAATATTTTTGTGTCATATGCATTGTGTGGGCCTATTATATATTCATACATATAAATATACTATTAATGATGATGATGATGATAATAATAATAATAATAATAATAATAATATTATTATTATTATTATTATTATTATGAGTAGGCTAATGATAATATTAATAACAATAATAATAATATTATTAATATTGATAATAATAATAATAATAATAATAATAATAATAATAATAATAATAATAATACAATTATTATTGTTATTAATGGTGCTAGATGTTCGTCCGATCCACACCGGAAGTTCTTGCGCCCCATCGAAGAAACGCCCACAGAACGCTTTACACTTACGCGACCGCTAACTCAGGGTTGCTTCTTCACCACGGAGCTTAGAGACAAGATCACGAGATTCGGAGGTGCAGCTAGTCGATCTGTTTCCAATGTGCCAGCCTGGACGCCACATCAGCTCTACTTGCTCCAGCAACAATAGATTTGTTTCATAATTGAAAATGTTCCGACACCCTGGAAGTCGTTTCTGACGCCTATTATAATAATGATCATAATAATAATAATATATATATATATATATATATAGTATAATAATAATAATAATAATTTTTCTTCCGGTTAATCTTTCAACTTCCTGAGGGATCATAAATACCTTGGGGCTAAACTAATAATAATAATAATAATAATATTAACAACAACAACAACGGGGTAAATGCCAAGCGTACTATATACATCTTTGGTTTTGGTAAATCCGTGCTGATGCATGTAGTTGCATGATGGAGAAATCGGTCTAAAATTGGTATGAATAAAGAAGTGAGAGTCTCTAAAGGTCAGAGGTCATTAACGCAAGCAGTAAACCCCGCATAAAAATTTACGGCCTTGAACTGTATGATTTGATTCAGTGGGGGTAAGGTTTTCTTGATAAACGTGGACGGCCGACTGCAACCGACAGGCGTCGCTCAACGACGCCGGATCACCGCATATTGAAGGTCACGACCCGTGGATTCCATCAGCCATAAGAGAACTACAAAAGGAAATAGAATTATAGCCGCGAAACACGTATACTCGCCACAACGTAACAACATCAGGCCAAAAATCCATCGCACAGTCGACGTTTTTTCTTTACAGCCTTGACCTTATATTTGTAGATCACAAAACGCAAAAAACCTCGCTTTCCTGTCAGAACACGTTGCGGAGATGGCACTATAATCGTACAATTATAAATGAAATTTGATAGTTAATGCCCGTTACAAAGTTAAGAGGTTCACTTAACCATAGTAAATTTGTTAAACGATTAGTGCCAATGAGTGGAGACTCTACAGGAGGCCCGAAAGTCGTGGTCCCTAACTAAACCTTTGCGCTAAGTGTACCCTCTTAACATTTAAATATGCTCATTTGGACACCTGAGTAGCTTTCAAGCCATAGCAAGTGAATATTGAGTTGCCTACTAGTTGAAAATTGTGATCTAAAAGGGCTTCAAAAACTGCAGGAGAAAGAAAAAGGTCTTGAAATATCTGGGGAAAAAGAAAGCCCACGAAATCCTAATGAATGAAAATGGTCATCAAAAATGAAAAATTATTCTCTCCTTAGGGGCCAGCTTGTAAAGATAAACCAACTCATTTTTAAACTTTACCTTCGCAACTCTCCTTATCCAACTGATTTACAGCTAAATAATTTATTAAAATCTATCCAATCAGAAAGTCGAGCTTTAAATGTAACTGTATCACTTTTCTATAAAAAAACTGTATAACTTTTACTACAGGCCTAACGTTTTATAGACCAACCAATATATTATCAGAAGGAATATTGTTCCACGTGTGTTATGATAACTGCCAGTAAAACACGAGTGGGCAGAGAAACCGTCTGTCATTTAAAGCCCTCGGAAAAGTCATAAATATACCTATTGCAGATAAGCAATTTTTAAAAATAAATGTTAGTATTAATCAGATGTTGTTTACAAGATAATAATAATATGATTTATAGAGCGCCATATGCTGAGTATTTGAACGGGTAACCACTCCAAGCAAAAAAAGTCTCTGAATGTGGCCACGCAGTTAATACAGAAATGCAATCCGTTTTCTTTCTTATAACATGAGTTACTTACTGCCTTCCACGTTGGCTAAGATGACGGAGTTCTCACCTCTGTCTCCTTGCTTCGATATACATACATACATACATATATATACATCATGTTGATTTAGGATGTTGTTGTGCTACAATTTTTAAGTCAGTGAGGAAAGGGTGTGTTCATCTACATGTACTGTCCTGTGCATTTTGCGGAAAGAGTTGGCAACCCTAAACCTCCGAAGTGAGACTCTACACGTAGAGGAGCTCATATATAATAACACAAAAACAATAACATATATATAGGCGCGACTCTAATGCAACGCTTCGTGCAATATCAGAAAATTATGCCTTTGTAATTTGTACATTTGGCATTGAATGTATGAATTCATTCCGACGCTTTGTTCCTGATAATAGGATAGGGCTACGATCGATTTGAACCCATACTGTTGCATCTTTTGCGAATGCAATCAACATTCGATGCATACAAGTCAACGTGCCCTGAATTCTCTCTTGATCAAAATTAATCCACGTGTTTGCCCTTCGCTGCCCATGGACCCCTCCTCATCCTGCCCTCCATCATTCCCTCCTCATCCTGCCCTCCATCATTCCCTCCTCATCCTGCCCTCCGTCATTCCCTCCTCGTCATTCTTATCCTTCTCCTCATCCCCGAGGAATCGCGTCGAAATGCTCGCTCAACCGTTACAAAATCAAAGGCAACTCGTCGATTACAGTCTATATATATATATTCTATATATATATATATATAGTATATATATATATGACTTGCAAGTCTGGAACCAGTATAGGCTACCTGCCCTGTGTAGGTATGGACATTATTATCGTGTATAGAAATATAGTTGGATATATTTTATACTCATACGTGTAATATGCACGGATGATGAATTACTTCGTTCAGAACTTCATTCACACATTGTATTTAGATATGCAATTTGGCAGCATTTGTGTTATATATATATATATATACAAAAGTAGACTTTATATATATATATATATATATATATATATATAGGTTTATTGTGTGTCTAATGTTAGTGTTAGGCTTGGTTCACCGTACCGTTTTCTGTGAAAATACAAACATGTTTCACGGCCTGCATATAAAGGTGTGTATATGTATGCAGCTAGCTCAGCACGGCCATGACTAATCGCTGGCACTGTTAGCTTATTAGTAGAAGGATTTCCCGTCAAGCACGTGCCATTAAGAGCTTAGGCAGAATAGCACGACCCCGTTAAGCCAGTAAAGCCTGCTTTTAATGTACACACTATTACATTCATAAATGGAAAATTCGTCAGACTGTATCATGCATTATTAATAAAACCACACAACACTGGGAACGCTGACTCACTGAGTGGAGGCTAAAACAGTTCAGCAAAAGTAGACTTAATATATTCATAAAGTCATGAACAAAATATAAATAAATATATTATATCCTATAGCCTATAAAAACTAAAGGTTGGTCTGGCCAGCCCGACACCAATAACGGTAAAGGTAGCCTAATACAATTGTTTGCGCGCCTCCATAGAAACTTCCCAGAAGCGTGAATCGATCTCGAAGGATCAGACGATTTAACAATGCCGTTTGAACACGCTTTGGTACTCGTTTACCAACACCGGCAAGATGGGGGCTGCGCCGGCACCAGTCAGCCTAGAATTTCATGGAAGGTCGTCATTCAAGTACTAAACGAGTTCGCGCTGTGTAATGGTTTCAGTGAATCTGCCAACGTCGTGTCTAGTGTCAAACATCTGACAAATTGTATACGCTAATTTATGTATGCATATCTACACCATATATTGACAACTAAACTAATGGCTAAAATAAAGCCACGAACGATCATTACAAAGGGCTATGTACTTCAACAGTGCCTTCTTTAAAAAGGAGCTCAGCCTGGATGTTTCGGCAAATGAGTAGGCATATAGATATATACATAGCCTATAGCTGAGCAGGTAAATATTTTAAAATCTGTTCAACAGGCGCATCATAGCCGAGATATTTAGCATTGCCCTTAACGGAGGTTTCGTTATAATGGAGGAGCCGTCAATTAGAATAACATTAGAAGTGTTCTATTAAGAGTTCGGCCCCAGCAGCACTCCAGCAATCTCAGCGCTTCCTCCCTTTCTCGTGCTGTGCAGGTCGTCCAAGTCTCAGAAGTGTTTTGCGGAAGCTGTATTTATGACATGCACTTAAGTGTAGGTTCAACGCCCGCGGAATCATATATGTCTATATATTATAAATTTATACGCTTATATGTATAAATTTGCTAGGGCTAAGCTCCCATGAAAGGCTGCATAAGTAGCGGAATACCAAAGCAGGAATCTTCATAGGACCAACAGGACTTACTAAAATTTCTACGCAATTACCACGTAAGCTCCCAAACTGAATCCGCGGCACCAGATTTTTAAAATTTTTAAAAACAAATTTGAGCAAATTGCTAAATGTACGGTTAGGCAAGGCAGACATCAATGGTCTCGCAGCCCCAAGATGTCCTTGAGCTCTAGTAAGTACTACAACTACATACCAAACCAAAAAAACATCCGAAAGCTCAAATGAAGCGATAAAATTGGTTATTTATACGTACATTTCTTGAAACAGAAATTTATTGGTGCAAATATGTTGTCCCACGAAATATCTTATTAGTATTCTCACAGTATCAATTGATTATCTATTCAAGCAAGTGAGCGCTGTGTACAGATAAACAATTACTTTTTCAAATGTTAAATGACCCAAGCCATTTAGTTGACGCAACAGAAATTGACGAAATGTTCTGGGTGAAGTAAGTTATTGACATTTTTATGAAGTTCATAATATTTTCGTTTTCATTTTTATATGCTGCGGTACGCAGCATATCAACATTGCTGAAAACTCAAGTGAAAGTTTTCTGAATATTCTGCCTGATCTCAGCTGTGCACATCTTGACGATGTAACTTATGTAAGAAAATAACTGCAACCGATGTAACACGTTCGACTTAACACTGTCATTTAGTACTGGACTAAGTAAAATGTAAATGTACGCGGTGTTATATAGCGACCGTATGCGTATAGCGACCCTGATCATTTTTTAACGAATTTATCGGGTGAGATCCTTTGCCATCGCTGCTCGTTTGAATGGGTACCACGCCATTTAAGGTCCTCGTGTACGGACCGTGCTAGCCCGAGAGTTAAATCTCTGAAATATAGCCACTACCCGGACACGAACTGGCATCCTCACGCACAGAGATGCCTTGACTATAATTATTTAACTAATATCACTTAAATTGAATTTTCATGAAAATTGTTTATTTTCTTACCGAATCACAAAACTACACGTCATTAGCAGTGAAAAATATAGTACTAAAGTTCATAGAATGAATAAGTTTTGTTAGTGCTTGTCTACATCATTTAATGAACAAAACAGAAAAACGGGTGTAGTGCATTAGGTGATATGAATATATAATGTCAATAACATCCATTAGTCAGAATATCGCTTAAATAATCAAATGAATATGTGGAATAGTAAATGAAAATGTAAATTGAAAATTGACCAAATATTACAAACAATTTGAAGACGTAAAATTTGTAGGCTTCCCTTACTGACGTCATCAAGATGCTTTTCTGTTGTTTTTCTTTTTTACTCTCCTCATTCACAATGGTTACGTAGTCCTTCTTGTTTGGCAAGTGTTGTGAAATCAAGTCTCTCGCATTGAACTTCTTGACCTTGCGGTCTTTATCTGTGAGTTTTTTCTTGCTTCAACAACTGTCTACTGTAACCTCAAGGCCAGAGTTTTCAGCCAGCTTTCTGACAATAGTTGGTTTTTTCTTAGGCTACTTTGGAAGTGCTTATATCACACGGCTTAATGCTTTTCCAGAGCTTGAGCTGATGAGAAAACCTTTGAAGTGACACTTTCTGCATTTTCATTTTTCTGAAGCGTTTTTCATAAGCCTTTCTTGCTGAAATCTTCTGTGATTCTGCTTTCTTTCTTAATGAATTCCATTTCAATCTTCAAACAATTTGCTGAGATTTGTTTCTGACACGTGCCGCTGCTTTGCTTGGCTCAGACATCCTTGCTCTGTATTCTGTCATCCACTCAGCTGCCGTCTTCATTTTCCGAACATATCAATCAATCTATCAAATCTGCACATACTACAAGAAGGCCATAGTCACAATAAGATAACTTTAAAACCTGCATTGAAACAAAGTACAAAAATCTAAAGGAATGAGAAATTGCAGTATGGCAATTATAGCGCAAAACATTGGTACAAAACATTGCTATAGTGACGTCAGTTACGGCATTTTAAACTAGCAGCCACCTGTTGCCAGGGTGAAAATTGACCATAATGAATTGCTTCCATCTTAGTCAGAAAGATATAAAGTAAAAAACTAAAGTCCAACCATTTTCAAACAATATAAAAAGTTTCTTTTATTTTTAACTGACATAACACGATATTATGTGTAATTAAAATCAGTATGATTGCATAATCACCCTTTATCTGAGAGTTAGGCAAAATCTTTCGGATACTTAAGTGGCACTTCTAACTTCCAAAGTGAACAGAAAACAACAGCTTATAACTGCTAATAAGGCATTAAATCAATAAAGACAACTACAATCTAACACAGCATTTTGTAATATTTCCAGCGCTAGCAACAAATAGCAACCTGATTAGCAACCTGATCATATGACCACACTGTAGAAGTAAAAATTAAATTATTTTAATTGATTCATATATGGTAGCTGCTAAAAATAGCTGATTTATTTTGGGGTTTTACCCATTATCCCGTAATTGGTTGGAGTAGGCACTGTATGTACATATTGCTTGTAAAAACAGAGAGACAGAGGAAGAAGAAAATTGCAGGAAAAGACGAAGGTAGCAAGGCAGAAGGAGAGGGAGGGAAGCAAGACGGAGATAAAGGAAGTGAGAGAAGCAGAAGCATGGACAGAGAGAGGCAGGAGCAGATGGCCTGTTCATTATGAAGAGATCAGCAAATTGGCTTTCATGCATTAATAATCATTGCGTTTATTTTCTGCGTTCGCGGTTCATTTATATAGCGACGCCAAACACCATCATAAGAAAAAGCCAGAAGCAAGTTGCGCTGCAAAGCTATTTATGCGACTCCTTTTCTTCGCTTCCGCTTCCGCTTCTAGACCGTAAAATGCAGTTTTCGTCTTTCTTTGCTAATGGCCATCCTGTAGCCCTTTACCAAGGCTCTTTTGTTGCAGCTGTTGCTGGGTAACAACTGGTAACAGATGCTAAGTGTTACGTGTTTCAAAGAAAGGCAATGGACGACCAATATATACATGTAAATGAGACGTGGTGTTAGCCGGTGGAGCGGACATCAGCCAACGAACTGACTTGGCATATATGTGCCGTCACATTTAGTCAACGAATTCGTCCTTTAAAACGGCTGGATTTTTTATTCTTATATAGTAATTGTAAACTTTGTTAGTTTTAACAAACTGCAGCACTGGTGTGCTCTTGTATATATATATATATATATATATATATAATATTACATGTATATAACTGAGTGTCATATGATGTGATAATTGGCAATTTCTAGATTTTGCGAGTGTTCCATTAGTGACTTAATAATAATAATAATGATGATGATGATGATGATGATGATTATTATTATTATGATGATGATGATGATGGGGATGACGACTACGACGACGACGATGATGATGATGAAATGCTGCAGGCACATTGCGAAGGCCATTGATTATCGGTGCCAGTAAGCTAGTGTCAGCACAGAGGAGCCTTATCCTGTTCAGGTCCTCCTTTGGTCTCCCTAACTCGGCAACCTCATAGGCATTCAGAGGCACATTTTCAGATGGCTTGACAACTGCACACGATGTCTAAGTGGTGTTACATACCATTAAGAACAGCAAGCTAATCTGCCAGCAAATAATACTCAGATAACTGGAAGTACCACTTGCGGGCTGTTGCACACGCGCAGAGCCCATCCAACGGAACCATAAAATGTTCTGTTTTATTTCATTACAACACATTACAGCAGTCATACTAATAACAGCCTCTAGCAAGTCTGATAAAACGGAAATGGCAACAGAAGCAGCAGTAACATGCATAATAATTTTAGTAGCCAATTAACGTATGCGTGTTATTTTGGAGTCAGATCTGTGAAAAAAAATAATACTTTGAATGCATCATCATCATCGTCGTCGTCGTAGTCGTCATCTCCATCATCATCATCATCATAATCATCATCATCACCATCATAATCATCCTCATCCTAATCATAATCATTGTCTATTTAAACCTAGATGCGGATATACTTCTCTTCGCATCATTTATATTTATTACTAGGCATTTGTATAGCAACTTTAGAGACGCACGCAAAGGCGAAACGCATACACCTGTAGACACGGTAATATTCGCTGGTGAGTTACGATTACAGTTGTCCTGGGATATTTACCATCAACGAATGATGGTGCCAGCTGCAGAAGCTGAAACAGCTGCAGCATCCAAGTGCCGCCACCATTCGCTGCATGAGAGGCGTCCCTCGCGGGAGGTTGCAGGGTGGTATGGCATGGCTTTGGTCATTCGCCTCTGCATTTCGGTTAGAATATCGGTGTTTCTTTCGTGTGGGAATTGGAATTCCCAGCCCACATGCGGAACTCTTGTATGAGAGAAGGTTGCAGCAAATGCCTGCATGCAGTTGTTTGAAGTGCTTCTGTTGTCCAATTGTTAGGCGGTGTTTATATTTTCCAGTGGTTTATGAAGTTATTTAGGTTGTACGTGCATGCAGCTGTTCCGCTTAGAACAGTTCACGGCTAGTTTATAGGCGGTTTAAAACGACCATAAAGATGAGTTAGGTAGGTGGCCACGAATCCGCACTCGGTTTTGCCTGAGGTCAGATGCAGCAAGATATAGGCCTAGGTTACATCGTTTATTACCTTCAGAATATATATCAGCGATTATTCGGAATAAACCGACTAACCGACAACAGAACTTTGTTATTCCCACAGCGTCTTTGGACAACCCCTCTGACTTGACGTAACGTCGTGAATAAGCTGGTGCCCGACGTTTAGCTTGAAAGTAGCGCTTTAGAAATTTTCGAGATTACGACTACATATATGATCTTTTCACCGAGGATGAAATTGAATGAGCGGAGAAAAGAAAAAAAACACAAATAGAAGAACAAAAAGAGAAACCAAGAAACAAAAGTCAACTACGTAGAGCAATCTCATTTGCCTTGAAGACAAGAGCAAGACACGAAAAAACATTTACGAAGGAAGACTGAAGAAAACAATACCTATAAATGGAATTATAGCCTACGTAGCCTAAGAAGGGATAAAAACAAGACGAAAGATATGACGGCAGACCAGCAGAAGGAAACCGAGACAATCAAATTAAGTAAATCTAATAAAAACGAGCGCAACAAAGAAATAACGATGACTATATATATATACAGAAAATATGTATCGACACATATACAGCTGAGCACACGATCAGACAGACAAAACTGCATGTAGGCCTACCTGGAGATATTGGACAATCTTACACATGATGCTACCCATGTACCACGTTTCCGTGACGTCACCGAGAACCGTGGTCGGCAAGCAGACGAATAGTACGAGGAAGTCGGCGACCGACAAATTAACGATGAAAAGATTGGTTACGGTCCGCATTTTGTGGTCGACCCAGACAACAAAACAGACGAGAAAGTTGCCTACCATTCCAACGACGAACACAATGACATACAGACCGATGAGAACCCACTCGAACGGAGTGGGAAAGATGAACTCGCGGATCATATCAAGGTAATCCTCGTCGCTGACGCAATACGAGTTGGCGCAGTCGGCCGTCTGGTTGTCCAACGGTGACGTCATCGTTAACGTCACAGACGATGTGTTCTCGTCGTGAGTTATATGCTCCACGCCTGTCGTATCTCCTTCGAATCCGACTGAGGTTTCAGGCGGCATTATTAGGGTGTCCGTTCGATCTCTCAATCTGCTCACAGAGGATTCAGATCTGTCAATGAACGGCAACTTTTATAATTAAAAATATGAAAGTCTAAAGACAGAATGTTCTATGAATCCATATTGTGATCTGAAATTTTAAAATCAGAGTTCTGTTATTCGAATTTCTATAAAATGATATTCCATAATTCGGTAATTTACAACTCAGTACTCTACTTGCTATTTCATAATCAACGAATAACTGAAGATTTGCTCTTCGCTATATCAAAAGCTATGGTTTAGGCCTAATGCCCTTTGGCAAGGTTTGACCACTAATCTTTAGAAACTAAATGCTATAGATTCGGCAACGATCTTAACGTTCGACTTACAAAGTCTATCCGTCAGCAGTCAATAGGTACATTTAGTTGTTCCGACCTGCATGCGACTCATGTAACAACCTTCGCGTAATGTATAATGGCAAATTTGTATAGCACCCGCAAAATAAGCAGACGGTCTGGAAAAACTACTATTTAAAACCTTCAGGCTTGGTTACTTTCGGTTAAGTAAATGCGAGTCTTAACAGCCGTTGGCCATTCTCCAAGGTGCAAGAAATTGCGCCTCTCGCCTATACATACGTCTTGGTCAATGACGGCAATGCCTGCCTTTGCAACGATCTGTAATACGTGCCCAAGTACTTCCTCAGTAAGCAAACAGGTCTAATTCGGCCGAATATGACTGACTGAGCGCACACATGCGAGCGCACGGTACGTCAGTTCGAAAAAACCTCGTGCCTCTTGACTTTCCAATTTCACTGCGGCATGGTACCGCGTTTATAGGTTCATTTCCGCACAGACGAAATCAAGAAAAATCGCCGACGAGACGGCTACACCGGCGGACGCACACTGTTGCCGCTAGAAGTGCCTAGAGTTCAGAGAGACTGCCTGTAAGGTGCGTGCGAATGGCTGCTGGTGCTCTCGTCCATCAAGCGCGTGCACATGGTTGTTATTAAGGCCCTGTCTGGTTATATGGCGCTCTATAAATCGCTATATAAATATATCGACATATATTGTGGTCCTCGGTCCGTGTGCTTGCGTGGTCTACGATTGCGTGATGCGCAAAGAAAAGATTCAGCGGCTGGTGATTACTGGCGAGAAAAAAGACGACTTGGCACTGACTGGCAACGGCTCGCGCATGCAGCACGAGCACGGATCTTAACTGGTGGCGAATCTGTTGTCCGAATTCTAAACTAACAAATGAGTGTCCACCTGATAAGCATGCCTACTTCGGAGTTCTGAAGACGCCAGGCACGTGCCTCATCAGCGCGGACTTCAAATTTACCCACTCGCTTTCGAATGACTGCGAGGGGAACACGTTCATTTTCAAATGCCACTTGAGTTATTCTTCCAGGCTTTAAAGCAAAGCCACTCAGGCAAAACGAAACAACACTTGAAGTACACAAAGCGTCAATAAAACTGGACGCAAAATGAGATTATCAGTGATTACACGCAGATAAAATGCCGCACATAAGTAATTAGAAATAAAAGTAACAATAAGACAATAATAGCGCCATAACACGGCCGAGGCCGAAAAGAGTCTGTGCATGAGTACTTCTACGTTCTGTATTGTTATTCGTTGACTACAGCCACAAGCGGCGCAGCTGACAGCTTTATATGCACTATAATGTAAATAAATGTATGAATTAGCAAATTACAATAGCTGTTCAGCTTGCGATCTGCCCTACTATCGGATGCTGATTCTGCTCTATTGTTGCATCTTTTTTTGATAATAATCTTATATTTGTTACAAGCACGTACAACAATAAATATCAGATTGTTACCTCAGTAGATGCAACTATGTACGAACATTTTTAGTCGTTGTGATACTGATAAAATTGGGCTCCAATTTATTGAACCACTGTGTGAACGCAGACCACCGACAGAGAGAGACAACGAGCAGACTCAACGAAAAGAAAGAAGACGAACACACTGACAGATGGACTAACAACTAAAGAGTCAGACAAGACAGGTAGATGGATAGGCTGCACGACAGACAGACAAGACAGATAGACAGAGAGACACGACAGATAGACACAGAGGCACGACAGATAGGCTGAGGCTCAGACAAGAAAATAAAGACTGTTGAGACTTACCTCCAGCCCTATCTTTGTTTTCCATCAGTCAGCATCTTCCATTCAGACGCCTGAGCCTCCGCTTCTGTGTACATAGATCATCAGATAGCAGCAGCAGCAGCAGCAGCAGCAGCAGCAGGCAACTGCATCTGTTCGATACCAAACTTCAGCGGAGCCACTGAAAACGACGAAATGCTCCGAAGCTGCAGCCGCCATGAACACAATCGGACGCTTACGAATAGGAGGCCGCACCCACACACGCAAGAACGAACGAACGCACACACACACACACCCACACACATATATATATACACACAATGCAGCTAAGTCAGAAGCGAACAGCTGAAATTCCACCACAGGCAAATTAGCTATACGATGCCATACCCGTTCAGTGTAACATGATTATGATTTTATTTAAAAGCCAGATATACTAGTATACTATTCTGTACTGTTCCGTACTATACAATACTATGCAATAGGCCTACTACACTGCAGCGAAAACTCCGCCTCGGGAAGAAGCAAACTAGCAACTCCCTGTGCCGGTCCCAAGCCCGGAAAAAGAAGGCGGGTTTGTCAGATGAGTGTCGATGCGCTGACAGTAAAAAACAAAGACGATTGAAATCTGATACCAGTAACCAAACGAGGTCCGCGACTCCAGCTGAGCGATCGGGGTTGGATCGAAAAGTCAGCTACCAAAAGATTAAACCTGCTAAGGACGTACTGTCAGTAGGAACATGGAACGCCCGAACACTGTGGGCGGCAGGGAAGCTGCACCTGCTTCAGTAATAGATGAAAAGATACAGATGCGACATTCTTGGAATTTTGGAAATGCGTTGGACACTGGCGGGAGAAATGAATGGAGTTAAAATCATATGGTCAGGAAAAAGAGCAGATACAAAGCAGGTTCGGATTCCTGTTAAACAATAAGGCTCGCGACGCCTTGATAGGATAAAAACCATGAGCGACAGAATAGTAAAAGATTTGGAGCCCAACCATTCAACATAACGGTCATTTAGGTATATGCATCCACAGTAGGGAGCTCAAATGAAGACATCGACAGGTTTTACAGAGATCTGCCGTCAGCAGTCGAAGAAGTACCCAAGCGATTGGAACGCGAAGATTGGCTCAGACAACTCAGGGTGGGAGAAAATCTTGGGAAGATTTGGATATGGGGATAGAAACGAACGTGGCGAGAAGTTGCTGGAATTTGCAATGGATAACGAATAATGATATGTAACACAAGGTTCCAACAAAAAGATTGTCGTAAATGGAGGTGGCGCTCTTGCGATAATAAATCCAGAAATATGATAGATCTCATATTAATCAATGTGTGATGGACAACGTCAATACAGCAATGTCGGACACTTCAGAGTGCAGAAGTGGATTCGGATCACAACCTGGCGATTGCAGACATCAAAATAATACTCAAACGGAAACACAAGGTGTAACCGCAGAAAAGAAGAGATATATCAAGATTGGCTGAAAAAGAAATACAGAGTGCATATCAAAATGCACTGGAAGCAAAGTTTAAAGAACTTGGTAAGAAACAGGATATAGATAAAAGGGCAGAACAGTTGACCGCAGCGATAAAGAAGGCAGCACAACAGGTGATTCCAGAACAACAGAGGATAAATAAAAACTGGATCACAGCAGAGACTAAGAGACTGGTGCAAGAGAAAAGAGAACTAAAGATCAGAAGAGACAGATGTGATCCAGCAGATGAACTATACAGGGCAAAAAGCAATGACGTACGGAAAGCGGCAAGAGCAGACAAAGCCAAATGGCTCGAAAACCAATTCAGAGACGTAGATAAATATTACCGAGAATACAAAACAAGAGAGGTATATAAGATGATCAGAAATATTAACACAAAATGGGAGCCAAAACTTGCAGCAATCGGGGATGAAAAGGGTGCATTGTTGATGAACAAAGCAGACATTGTACAAATGTGGACAGATTACTGTAGTAACTTGTACAAAGCACAAATGGATCAAGATATCGCAAAACAGGTAATTACAGAACTGAAAGAAATATCTCCACCACCTCCAGGCAACGACGATATAACAGGCGAGATGATAAAAAATGGAGGAGATGTCATAATACAGAAGATACACAAGCTTTGTAATGCAGTAGGAAAAGAAGGACTTACGCCGGAGGAATGGAAGAAGTCAATTCTAGTTGTCATTCAGAAGAAGGGAAATGCACTAGAGAATGCAGATAATAATTATAATAATTATAGAACTATCGCACTGATAAGTCACACTGGTAAAGTACTGATGATGATGATGATACTAACAGAAAGACTTAGAAGGCAGATTGAAGAGCATCTTGCAGACAAGCTGGCCGGATTTAGAAGAGATAGAAGTACTGTACAACAGATTCTCGCACTGAGACTGATAGGAGAAAAAGCCAGAAGAAAGAACAAGAAAATCTATAACTGCTTCGTAGACTTCAAAAAGGCTTTCGATAGCATAGATCAAAGCGTAACATGGGCGGTCTTGGAATCGTATGGCGTGGATAATAAATTGACCCGTCTACTGAAGGAAACCAACAGCAATGCAAAGGCAGCGGTCAGTGTGCGGCGAAACTGGAGTTTGGTTTGACACTAGCAGAGGTACAAGACAGGGTGATCCAATTTCACCTAGTGTTTTCATCATACACCGAGAAAGGGCATTGGACAAGGTCAAGGAAAATGATGAAGGAGTATCAGTTAGCGGCATAAGAATCAATAATTTGCTTTGCTGACGAATCTTTGATTTTGCTGACCTGATTGGAGGAGACGAACGATTGGAGCACATAGTAAAAACTCTGAACGAAGAATGATAGAGAGCCTTACCGTGAATTTTGAAGATATGGCATTTGGCAAAAAGAATTAAACAAAGAAGATGGTCGTAGACGGCATTCAGTTGGAAAATGCTGAAAAGTTGACATACCTTGGATGTAGCATGTTGTATGACTTGGACAGTAGGAAAGAAATACCAGTCAGCATTACAAAGGCGACAGCAACGCTGAAAGCTATACATAAGATCTGGAAAAGCAAAGCCATAAAGTTGGAGATAAACTGAGCGTTCTGAAAACATGTGTTTGCAGTATCATGTTATATGGATGTGAGGCTTGGGTAATAACGAAAGACGTTGAAAGAATGGTACTGGCCTTCGAGAGAAAATGCTGTAGGAAGATTATGAAAATAGGATGTACACAAAAGTTGAGCATTGCAGAACTATACAGACGAATACGTCTCAAAGAGAACTTGATGCAGAAGGTAGTTCAGAAGAAACTGGAATTATCTAGATTATATATAGAATGAGCGACGATAGGAAGATCAAGACATTAGTGTTCGGAATGATGGATGGACCAAACAAGAGAGGACGACCCCATAAAGAATGGATAGATAACATAATCGAATGCTGTGGAATATCACTCCAGGAGCTGAGCCATGCTGCACTGGAGAGACAACAGTGGAGGAACATAGTGGGCACGGCATCGGACACCTACAGGCGTTGAGCCCATGGTTGATGATGACGACGACGATGATGATAATGATGATGGTGATGATGACAATGATGATGATGATGACTGCAACGGACCACAGCGCACGGCACTGTACGTATGCCAAGACCTAAAGAACCTGAGTCTATGTGCCCAAAACTTGGCTGACATTGAAACAATTTTCCGTTTTCAGTCCAACCAACGACGTTCATTAATCTTACGTAGACGAAATGATCATAACCTTTTGAATTCAGCGCAGGCTGTTCGGTGATTCTTCTAATTTAAAGATTGCTGCAATGATTTATCTTTCTAAGAGCTGAGAGAGTTCTTCTCGTTCTTTCTCTGTGTTCTGTCGTCTGCAGTCTTGGACTCGGAAACCATCGGTCTGAGCTCTACGGCGTTCCTGCGTATGCTACAGAGTCGGTCCTTGGTTCTCAGACGTTCGCTGATGCAGATGACCAGCAGTGTGGTTTCAAGCGTATTTTGGCCTGTAATATTTAGCCTACAGTTTTAAGTGTCACTTGTGTTGTATCATCTTCATCACTCATTCTTAAACAGCAAATTTTTTTATAGTAAACATGAACCAACAATATTCAGTCTTTGGGTCTCATCTGTGATTAACCAGGACAGCCGCATGAAATATGCCAGATAACAGCTACTCGTTGCACCGTATGAATCCGTAGGCCTAAACTTATTGTAGGCTTATTCCTTCTACGTGCGCTAAAGAAGTTAAGAAAATAAGTAGACGTAAATAACTAATTTTAAAAGCATATGCTCCATCAGTTAGAACTCCAGGGAAATTCTGACCGCCAATTACCCCGACATCGTTCATCCTCTGTATACGAGACCAACCCCCTCCCTTCCTGTTCCCAAGTTCGGCCTTCCCCTCGCACTTAGTCACGCCTGTCGATCGGAAGATGGCGCGCTAAAAGCTGGCGCATAATAAATCGCTGGAAGCCACTAAGAACGCGCAACTGACGGACGGACGGTCGGCCTCAATTGTCCGGAAGTCCAGGGGCCGGTCAGACCGGACCAGTCGCGTCGAGATCGAGCCGGAGGGAGCTCTTATGAAATTAGGCGACCACACTGTATGCGTCCGACGAGGACCATTAAGCAACGCACGGTCCGCCGAGAAGCGAGTGGCTTGAGTTCGAATCGCCATTCAGATTAAACGTCGACTATAGCTGCACAAACCACTGGCATCAGAGAAACCTTATTCCAGGAGGCGCAATATAAATCTTAGCAACGCATACGGGCTTAGTATCACAGAGATCTCACTGATGTAGGCCTATCATTGTTATGCTCAGTAGACTGTACGTCTGAACAAGTAATGCAGTGGAGATTCAGATAAATCTTAACTACATTCCCTACATTCACCTCCATAAAGCAGAATTCCAATCGTAGGATTCAACATATTTTAAAGTTTGATAAATGAATCAATCAGTCGATGCATCATCAACCACCAAGTTAGTCAGTCAGTCAGTCAGTCAGTCCTTTTGGCGACTAGCAGTGATAAGCTGCTTGCACACGTTGAATCATAATACGTTGGATAGACTGTAGTAACAGGATGTTGTAGCAGTCTGTCTAGTAAAAATGTTAGCTCTTTGTTATAAATTAAAATACTTAATGTTCTCGCAGCACCAATGTTCATCTCCAACAGTTATTCACAAAGACAATTCATCTACACATCAATCATATTAGGGCCTATCCTATACTAGCTTTACCTAACCCAGCATCTGGTGAAGCCCACAGGGAACATGCGATTATGTTATTAATCTAGTACGCAGAGATAACTAGCTAACGCACCCTAGATAACTATCTATAGTGCACACTAGATAAATAAAGATAATCGCATGTCCACTATGGCCTTCCGTAAGCATAAGATTAAATAGATTTCTTTATGTCTAATCTAGAATACCTTCCAAATTGGCATGCTCGATTCACCTGATTAATTAATTGAAAAATGAGCAGAGTCGAGGCCATACGATCGCCATAGAAAGTGTACATTTGCATTTACATCGACCTGCGTCATTTATCCCTGGTACGGGCAGTTCGACGTCATAAGGCTCGAACAGTCTACGTCCGCTAGCGTTCCAAGAGAGAATTCTCTTTCGCTTGGCCTCTTCAGAACCACAGTTTATAGTCGACTCAAATGAACCATGTCCTTCGTCACACCCACAGCTCTTCTCCCCGACTTTACAACTTCGTTTGATTAACCGCCTCTGACGACGATCAAAGTCTTTCACGGAACTAGATGACAAAACGTCGATCAACCACTGCGCAGGACAAGGATTTTCTGTGAATCTCAGAATGTCACTATACTGTGTCACTGTCGTCACTGTTCGTTTTGAGGTTTCCTGCTTCCTTGGGTCTCAGACTTCCATCGTACGATCACACGACCCAATTGTCGTGTGCAGCTGTTCGATAATTTTACAATTCGTCTATCTTTTTTGATCTAACTACCGTTCTCCCAGTTCTTTCTCGATTCGATCAGGAGTTCACAAATTAACTTTTGCGAGACGTCTTATGACGTTGACGAATACCGTACAACTGAAGTAATTGAGTTGCGCCTTCCCGCGCATCACAAAAATCGTCTGCTGCATGCCAAACGACCAAAAGTCAACCGTTAATTCAAATTTCTTTAGCTGACTCCCTGCTCTCCATGCTGTTTTCAAAGCACAGTAGAAAGTTTCCCCAAAGCTTAATATTAATAATTTTATTCCCTACGATGCTGGCATATAGGTAAATGCATATCTGAATCTAACCTAGCGTCATTTAGGCTTCATAAACAAACAAGCTAACGCATCTAATGTAGATAAATACGAGCTAATCGAAGGCAACTAAAATCCCTAACAAATACTACAACGCAGAGCTAATCAAAGGCAACTAAAATCTCTAACAAAGACTACAAAGCATAGGTAATCAAAAGCGACTTAATACGAAAACGGCGTTATTACATTATATTTGACAAGGTCTAGGTCTATACTCATTCAACATCATAACCTGAGTTAACCCTCAGATGTTTGATTCAGTTGTTGAAGAATGTACTGTGTACTGAGAGACGGAAACTCAGAAGTTATAAGTAGACGTGTTAGAAATGTGTTCTATGCTTCAAAACATAATTTGGATTAGAACACATTACAGCTGAACAGTTGATCCTCGCAGAGGATATGGTGTGTGCTGCGGTTTTTGTCGTACCTATTCGCCGGAGAATTCGAATCTGTTGCCTTTCTAACACGATTTGTCAGTCGACAGGCGCCTGCAGTAGTTGCCTCGTCTAACAGACGCCGCTTTTCGTTTCTTTAATTAAAATATTAAAGTAAACCAAATCAGTGACTTAACTCGGGTTCACTGTCAAACGAACTTTAGACCGATTGTCATTGCGATTGCATGATGCGACCAAAATTTCCTAGCAGCTTGGTTTTGGTGATAAGACGCCACCAGCCGTAGTCATGTTAAGACAAATCGAACCGGGTTATATGTCATTGTAAATGTATACAGTACTTATTCCTGCAGCGATAGTATGGTCCTGCTTATTTTTCAATGAATTAATTGGGTGAGATTCTTCACCACCGCTGTCCGTTTGAATGAGCGCCACGTCATTTAAGGTCTTTAGGTACGGACTGTGCTAGCCTTAGAATTGAATCTCTTAAATATAGCCACTATCAGCAAGCGAACCGACATCCTCACGCTCAGAGGCGCCTTGATGTACGCTTTGACCAATGTAGCTAACCAGGCCGACAGAACTTGTACGGATGACCATCGGTGGAATACTATGCCATCTAACGCCAACTCATCTTTCAGTGCTTTATTGGTCGGTAAAGAAGTACGTTATGCTAAGTATTTTGATACATATACACAAATACATATATACATACATACATACATGCATGCATGCATACATACATACAAACATACTGTCGACAATTTTTCATAATTGTCGAACGCTCGGGCTTCGAACCCTCGACCCGCTCAATTTGTAGCATAGCGTTAACTCAAGAAACGACACACAGTCTTTGATTTTCGTAATTATAATTAAACGAATAGTTCAATTTAGCACCAATAGTTGAATCGTTACCTTTTTCCAACGCTTGAATCTACCAACGACCAAACTATCAGCTTAGCACACGACAGATAACTACTACAAAATCTTCGCGCTCTTCTCAACAATGCATTTACGTCCGCTTTAATAGGCTGTCTCCCGCTATGACAACAGACTAGTTCATACTCGGGTAGACCGGCCTCCCATTATTGCGCAATCGTGGGTTTTTCAAAAACCCGCAGGCTCATCACAACGAAGGCTTGACTTTCTGCCGCACAGTCCTCACATGATAAATACGCGTCGGCAAGAATCACTGCTACCATCAGCCCGCCTGCCTTCAGAGCGCCGTCAGCCAATCACACTACCCCACAAGTTGTTCGATGTGTATCAGACAGGAACACCCATCAACAGCAAGCACGTGATTCGTACGTGCACAAACATCTCAACGACACGATGACTCATGAAAACTTCCTATACAAAGGCGTCCATGAAACTTGCTTGAAATTTGCTGACTAAGCAGCGTCTCATTACGTTAACAAGTAACAAACGCAAGATGGAAGTTTAAAAGTGTTATATCGTTGGATTTAGGTGGTCTTGTTTGCGCTTTGGCTGAATACATTTTGACCTCGGCACAACGCTTCTGCGGAGTTTCTACAGAGGCGTGTAATCAAGCGTGTTATCAATACCCTTGTAAATGGGAAGGCGGGGACGGGGGCGTGGAGACGGACGACAGGTAGAGAAGGCTCCAGGAAAAGCGGGACAGACTGGCCTATCATGGCGGTCGAGCAAGTATGTGAGAGAACTCCTGAATCTGCTGCACGAATAAGATGACGATGAAACTATTGCTGTCGATTAAGCTGATTTTAGAGGAAAGTTTACAGAATGACATCGAGCAAAGAATGAAAACAGTGCACACTTTACAATTCTGCTATCATCATTGTGCTTTTCACATTCAAAATATTGATGGGGCATAACCAATGTCGTCCCCTTACTCCTAATAGAATGACGTCGCTGCATTCCTACAACGCTTATGCATACGTATAAAAACTATACGTATATATCCTAGGCTTATGTATTTGTGTACAAACGACATATTAATAACACATACGCAGTTTGTACTGTATACTGTATATATATTGTTGCATGCTGGAAAGCGATTAGGCTCGTAGAGGTATAGGCCGAACCAGGATACAACGTTCGTTGGTTTAAAACTCTGTATTCTCGAATCCAAAACGGCAACAACAACTTCAACTCAACGAACTTCCTCCAGCACGGCAATATCTGACCCATAACCTTTTCTCACAGCAATATCTCCCAAGAACTTTCCACTCACTCTTTTATACATTATTTTCTCCCAACGAGACAACAACTCCTTTAAGCACTCCCTCAAACACTCCTTTCAACACAAGTGCATGCGCACGTGTTCCTAACCGAACGTTGCATGGGCACGTGTCACCTTCTGACCTAACCCAACCTGTCTTCCACACGTGCCCTTGCAACAATATATATATATATACAATATATATATATATAACCATAACTATAAAGCAGTAAGTGTAGTTCCAGTCATATATTGGGGATTAGACGAGTCTAGACGAAATGGAAGCAGCGAATGACAATCAGCCAGAAGTCTGAGAGACAAATAGACGGTAACATACATAAGCATCACAATTTTCGTTACAAATGAGGAACTTCGCCGAAGAGACAAGACGAAAAAACAATATCACGCCACAAACGAACGCACGCAGACTCAGACAGGGAAACAGAGAGGGACGAAGAAACGGAGGGAAGGACAGAGAAGAGAGGAAATGAGACACCGAATAATACTTAAGTCGGTGTGGAGGTGGGATGAAAAGAAAGGAAGGAGGTAGCGGAGAGCAGTCGACGCTAGGTGGCGACCATATACGTGTTCCGCATGAGATTAAGAGATGGAAATTTAGCGGCGAACGACAATCGGATTATTGGCGGAATTAGAGCTTTACGAAGTTGTCTGTTCCTCCCCTTCCGCCTCCTTCTTATGCCGATCCTCATCTTACACTCCTCATCCTCTTCCTCCGTTTCATCCTCCTCTGCCTTCGTCTTCATTTCGAAACGTAATCTAAATCTGGACGACATTCTATACGAAGATGCAACGATACGACGAAATCGATTACGTCTTCGTCGTCGGATGCTTCGATCGACGCTTGGCGCTGAAGATATTACGACGACCGACCGACCGACCGACAGACGGACCGATTCAACATCCCCGTTAAGAGCTAATTTCAGCTAACTACAACAACTGATTATGCTGCAAATCGTTTTAGCATTAAGTCTACTTTACTATTGCTGTACGTATCACAATCACTATTACTATTACTATCACTATCACCGACACTACGAATATTACTATTAATATCACTGTTTCTGCTATTATTATTACTATTACTACTGTTGTAAGGAGTAGTAGTACTACTTATAGAATTGATACTATGCTTATTACTGTATATAATCAGTAAGGGGTTCTGGTCAGTGGTGATATGGGGAGACAACTGCCTAAACTAAATGTAGGTTCCGGGTGCCGTTGGTTAAGATCCCTCAGTGTTTTGATAAATACTAAATAAAGCGGTTTTCCTCCATTTCTATGCTGTGCTCCAGTAGCATCGACGTCAATTGGGGAGCCAAAAAATCCTTCCCAAGAAAATGTTGGCCTCGCTCTGGGTTTAAGAAGCTGCGGTCAGCCATCTCAATTTTGCTTCAGCCCTCCCCCCTTAAGCATCATAACCAGCGTATCATTGATGAGTAGATTAATATACAGTTTATTTTAAAACATTCCTAAATAACTGTTGCTTTTAAAACACCCATCAATTACTGTCGTTTTTTAAAATCACCTAAATGACTAACATTTTGAAACCTACCCTAAATGAGTATGGTTGTTTAAACCAGCCTAAAGGGTATTGTTAAGTTTAAATCACCCCAAATGAGTATTGGCTTAAAGCAGAACTAAGTTGCTTTCAAAACGATGGTAATAACAATTTTAAAACATGATTAAGTATAATTTTAAATAAGACAAAATGCCTCCTCTGGCACAACGTACAAGTGCTAGTTCTAGTCCAATCATAAGTAGACCTACTGACGCACCTTTTATCGTATCACAAGTAGCCATTCTGTGGAATCCATTTTTAGACAACGACAAAGGACAGTTATTGGAATTGTTATATATACCGAAAATCATCCAACAAAACATATAGAAATTGAGACTTTATTACCAACAGAAATGTAAATCACTATCCTATATTACATTTGCACATTAAATTTCCAATAAATTTGATGTGGAAATTCATAAAAAGGCTACTACTTATCTACCAGTAATCATTAACACTGAAGACTAAGCATTGACAACAGATATATTCAACTGTCCATAAGCTAAAGAGTCTATGCCATTAATCAGATAACGTTTATCATCAAACGGCGAAAGAGCTGAGTTAAAGACCTCGATAGTATGCAATATGGTATTTACGACTAAACAAAAACCTTGCTGAAGTCGGCGGCACACCGAATAGACGCCTTTCATAATATAATATTCGTGTCCTATGTTTTCTTCATAACGATTTCTCGACACCGCCAGCCGTTTTCTTCTCCTCATTGTCAGGAAGTAACAAGCTATACATTTTTGATCGCAAACATACAAATTCGATAGGAGGTGCAGCAATAGTTTCGTCTTTAAATTTGCCAATAACTTTAGCGTTATCGCGACTGCGAAGAATATGGTCGAATCTTTCGCCGTACACTTTCAATATATGTTCTCAATGAAAACAGTAAATTTGTAAATCTGAAATATCCACAATAGACAAACCAACATATACAGGTTTATTCTAAACAATGCAAGACTTGGTTAACTGAAATAACTGCTACATCGTCATTTATAAAATGAAATGACTTAACAGTTCGGACGTGCAATGGGCCTATAGCACTTTGCTGTTCGTGAATTGGTAACCATACACACATTAACTCCTCGTCATTTCTGACGGAGGCTGCTGCAAAGAACGCTAAGTTGGCGCGTTGTGCACTGGCTCTAAAACAAGTTCAGTGTTGATTTCCGGTATCATTCTGGTCGTAAAATGCGGCATTTTCTTATCTCGGATTTGAAGGATAAATAACCAGTGATCCAGTCACAACGAAGGTCTGACCCTATAACGTATGCGTGTATAAAGTAAAATGACATGTTTCGTTTTTCTGTGTTGCGGATGCCGTACTCATGCACAGCGGACTGCCATGCGTGGAGCTGTGCCGATGCTAACAATCTGCGATCATTGTCATGCCTTGTGGTGAAACAAAGGTCACGGCCAAGGCTGTCCGTCTCGCGATAAATGTTAAGATAGTCGCCAGATGTCGCCGGGGTATACAAAATATGTCAGGGCTACTCGTGAGATGTCGTTGTAGACTAACTTCCGGCCTCACGAGTTGTAGCTACATATCATCTTCTTGAGCATTCTAGGACATTCTGGCAACTATAACGCGCTAGAAGACAATAGGCGTCAATGGCCTACATGCCTACAAACAAACGTATGTGCTCAGGTGCTTGCGTATTTACTTACGTACTTACTTATATACTTACTCGGTGTTCTGCAGGCGCCTGAAGACTGTACTGTTTAACAGTGATTTTACTTTTTCGGGTCGGAAGCACCTCTGTTGAGTTTATCCTCTAAGGGGCGCTCTATAAATCTCAGATTACAATTACAGTTACAGTTAAGTTCGTGTCTTTCTTTTATACAGAAGTGCCTACAATCTGCAAATGACAGAAGTCACACCGGGTCATATCTCGTAAAAACCGACTCATGTCTGACACACTGATGTGCATCGTTCGTCGATAGACTTCGGCGTTGGTGACGTGAGTCACGTGACCCGTACAGGGAATGAGCAGGATTCCTCTGAGGCACCATCGCTGAAAGGTCTCGATCATCGCCCCCAGGTCCTCGGCTCCATACAGGACAGGCAGAATGAATGCCTTGAAGAGGCAGAGTTTGGTGTTCAGTCGGATGTTGGTAGGCCTACTCAAGATTTCTTGTTGTAAGTTGCTCATGCATTCTCTGGCAATGACCACGCTCCTCCGAACCTCAGGTCGGCTGCCAACATCAGCCTCAACATGTCAACCGAGGTAGGAGAACCTATGCATGCGATTTTGTTGGTGCTGCTGTTTATGATAAACTTCCGTCGTCCTCATTGCGAAATGGTGCGAAACCTCGGGGTGGACTTCATCTTCGAGAATTTTAGGCCTATCTCCATGAATGCAATGAGCCTTCGAAAGCCATTGGTTTAAAGGCGAAGTAAGAAATTTCCGATAGTTCAAGAATATTAGATAGGTCTACACAACTCGGCCTAGAGATATTCTGTGCCAAGCGGTGTATATCGACCCCGACCAATATAGCCAGTCCCACAACCTTCGCCTGTGACCCCCTACAAGCTTCCCTAGAATATTGTTGTGGTTTCTCTTAAGGCTAAACAGAACTCATCGTTTGAAGAACTGCTTCTCCCAACGAACAATTATTTTTCCGCCATTCGATAGGGGGCGATGCATCTCCTGGTAGCAACGCACACGACGCAGACTGCGCAGTGACATTAGTTATTCATGGTAAACATGGACTATTTTAATAGAGTCATCGCCCGGTTATATTGATGGGTATGCTATCCATGATATATTCATTCCAACCCCCAACACCTCATACTCTACCACAACCACTCCAAAGACCACTACTACACCATCACTATCACCTATGAAGAGATATTCACAGTTATATATATATATATATATATATGTATGTGTGTAGGTTTTATATAGCGACCGTATGGCCTCGACCTTCTCGTTTTGCAATGAATTTGTCGCGTGTGATACCTCACCACCGCTGCCCGTTTGAACTGGCGCCACGCCATTTAAGATTCCACGTCCACGGACCGTATTTTATCCAGAGGTTTAAATCTCTTAATATAGTAATGTTTGGCTCACTTCGCTCACAATAAGCTACGTTACATGAGAAGAATGACATGAGACAGACAGACAGACAGATATTCAGACAGACAAGTCACGTGACTGTCACGTGAACGTCGACTATTATGTTTGCAGGTCAATTTCCCGGATACGGTGGGTATGTTAGAGAAAGATGCGGGCAACTGCTCCCCAGGGCTTCCAGGGTTTTGGTCAGCTAAGCCTTTCTCAGCGGTGGTATCCAGCCGGGAAGCAGGCCACAATTCTGATGCTAATTGATGTCAGCATCCCAGGTGGAGGAGGAGGAGGAGGAGAAGAGCAAAGACAGATCACTCACTTTGTTCGCTCCAGGCTGACTGATCGTCCTTCCACTAAAGTGGATGCTATCCGATTCCCCGTGTTCGGAGGAGGAAGCGACATGGACAAGAGGAGTGGAAGGAGAAGAGGATGATAAGTAGGAAGATTATGATGACGATGCGGATAAGAGGTGGAGAAGAAAGAAAAGGAAAAAGAAAGAGATGATGATGATGACGACGACGACGATGATGACGATCATGATAAAGGAAAAACGAAAGAGAATCAGGAGGAACACCTTGCAATGGTTGCACCAGTGAAGTTGCTTAAGATTAGATGAGGATTTACATCTGTTATACTCTTAATACACACTTTATTGTAAACCTAAACTCCGCAGGTACACACACAGTCTAACGAGACAGACGGTAGTCTGTCTGTCTGTCTGTCTGTCTGTCTGTCTGTCTGTCTCTGACTGCCGATCAGAAAGACAGGCAGGAACACGTAGATATCTTCGCTTTCTGTAGCTGATGATAATACAAAAAATCTGTAAACAAACACAAACGATGCAACGAATGCATACATTAGCACATTTTGCGAAACAAAAGCGAAACCGGAGATGACGGACCTTTTGAAACAAAAAGCCCAAAGATCGGTCGCCAGCACCTATCGATAATCGAACCCATGCAGCAGAGTTAGCATGTCCTAGCCTGTTCGGATAACTTCACTTTCACCTGCATCGTAAGGCGATACAAGGTAAACTATCGTTGCATCGATCAAGGCTAACATTGGACAACCTTCAAACCACACGGTCACCATCGATTCTGTCTATATATACATACTCACGAGGAAAATGCGGTAGAAAAATCAACATAAAACAGAATAGATACAAGTAGCCTTGGTTGTCCAATCAAAGGCGCAACACAACACCACTGAGAAACTAAATAGAGAAACGGGTCTCGGTGTTGCATTGTAAGCAAACGAGAGACTAGTTTCGATATAACAACGGAAAATGCGCTAGATGATTTAAATAGAAACCAACGACACGTGCGACGTGTTCCATGCGCAAACATCGGCTGCCCCTAAACGGACATAAAATCGGGCAATGGCCTATTTTTGGCGAAGTGCGTCATAAAAGACGCGATGTAGTCCCTCTCCCACTCACGTATCATGACGACGCACAGGGCAACGCTCTCCACGTCCAACTCGACCTCGGCCGCCTCCTCCTCCTCCTCGTCCTCGTCATCCTCATTCTTCTCCTCTCTTTCTTCCTCCTCATACTCCTCATTCTCCTCCTCATTCTCCTCCCCTTCCTCCTCCTCCTCCTACGACCTACGGAGGGACGGATGGCGGGCGAAGGTGGCTTTTGGTCTGTTCTCTGTGTCCCTCTCGTTTGTTTGGCTGGCGCACATTCATCGTTCGGTGGCTCGATGCAGTGGACGAGATAAAGCAGAAAGGAAGGTCATTCCAAGAGCCAAGAAACGATTCATACAACCGAGGTCTGAGTGGTCGTTGCTTTATAACTAGGGCGTGATGATGATGATGATGATGATGACGACGATTTTGATGATGATGATGATGACGGTGGTGGTGGTGGTGATGATGATGATGATGATGCCACTGGTAAATAAACAAGAAGTACGACAATGACTCAGCTACCATCATCAGTACATACCGAGGCCTTGCCTTCCACGAAAGCAGATTCACTTGGTCCCAACGGACCTCCCCTCCCCCCGAATGCAAGCATTTTGAGTCATCATTGGGTTATTCTCGTCAGACTACAACAACAACAAAACTATTGTTATTATTATTATTTTTTATCATCATTTGGCGCATGCTTGGTGCCCGTGTGTTGTTTGTTGGCGCATGATTCACGTGTGGAATATTGAAATATTGTACTAGTGATAATCGAAATATTGTACTAGTGATTGATTTGGTTCAATTCGGCCGCCGTATAAATGTAAAAGTACATGTTATTCTTTTGCGACCGAATGGCCCCAACCCTACTCATTTTTCAGTGAACTGATCATGTGTGATCCTTCAACACCGCTGCCCGTTTGAATGGGTGTCATGCCATTTAAGGTCCCCGTGTACGGACCGTGTTAGCCCGAGATTCAAATCTCTGATATAAGCGACGATCGGTATGCGAACCGGCATCCTCACGCGCAGAGGCGTCTTGAAGGACGTTTTAACCAATGTAGCTAACTAGGTTAGCCGTACAGTTCTATAGTACTGCATGGTAGGGAATGTGGAAATGGTGGTGGTGGTAGACTTACAAGTGTGTTGTCACATGTAGAAATGTAACGGAGGCGGACGATGGTAGGCCTACTGGTGGTAAAGGCCTACACGTGGTACAGGCCTACACGTGGATCGAGCGGCAATGGTCTTTGGCGTGTTGTCATTAATTGAACTGTGAGCAGAAAATCGTTTGAACATCTATACTTCCTGCTGTCGGTTCATACAACACGAATTGCGACTTCCGGTTACGCGTTGACCTGGAATGCGCATGCGCCACAGGTTGCCGTCTCGACAGCAGCGCAGGGCAAAGCCTCCAACCATTCCTAATTTCCTATGTATACGTATGGGACTTTGCACAGTTTGGTCAAGGTTGTGCTGTTATTATAATTATACTCCGAAAACCAGTTCAAACACCATATTATGAACAAAAAATATATTTCCCAGATGGCGGCTGATCCTCTCTTTATTGTAGAACACACACACACACACACACACACACACACACACACACACACACACACACACACACACACACACACACACACACACACACACACACACACACACACACACACACACACACACACACATATATATATATATATATATATATATATATATATATATATATATATATATGTATATGCTATTGTAATGCATGGATACAGCAGTTAGGCCCTATAGTTTATATCCAGCTATCCGTGACGCACAATTGATAACACTCTTATACACAATACAGAGTATCGAGGCGGTATCGAGGCTATATATGTATTTAAGCAGAAGGAACAGATGGGGTTCGAGGCTATGCGCGGCGCCGCAGACCCGACATGAAACAAATTCGAAACTGAGTTCCCGGAACTTCAGTCGTTGGCTGCGGTTGAAAATCGTAGTAAACGGTTTTTTTCCGTTTCTACTTACCGACACCGTTACGTGGCCATTTTTGATTAGCGTTAGCTGTTCGTGCAGGCAACTGGGTCAGCTTTGCTTTATGGAGCCTGGCAGTCGAATAATCTATGCCGTATGGCACAGCTGCTCCTACGGCAGGGGCCAAGCAGCGGGGGTTCCGCTGTTGTACTACTGCGAGAACACAGGCTGTGCGCAGGAGCGGGAATATGCAGTAAACAAAGGAACTCAATCGTGATGCGTGGGTTAGCTTTGTGACGGTTGCGAAGATTATTATGTTAGGCCAAGCAGCCAAAAGATCTTCGCATGTATGTATGGCTTCAAAACGGCATTGACCATCGTCACATCCACGCTAAACTAGACTACTGCCATTCACTTTTCCTGATATATAGACACCACCCATACAAAAAGAAGTCATTGACGCTTCGCTCGTGCTGTCACCAAAACCCCAAGCTCCATCACATCACTCCTCAATTCGCTTCACTGGCTTAGAATAGCTGAACGAAGAGTACGAAGTCCTATCACTTACCTATACAGCGCTTCAATCCTCCCAACGCTCCTATCTTCGCCAGTTATTTACAGTCCAACCCCTCCGTTCAACCCACTCCTCTTCTGCCCTAACACTTCTCCGCCCATCCGTCACATCATCCTTAACATTTTGAAATCGCTCCATAGTCATAACTGATCCACTCCAGTGGAATAATCCCTCGCCAGAATTACGACAATTGTCTGACCATCTTATGAGTTCAAACACCACCCATTGTAATCTCTGCACAGGCCTTTCGCTCAAAACTGAAAAATTCCTCTTCCACAAATCCTGTCCTGATTCTTCCTCTTCCCCTTATCTATTTAGCCTCCCCAGTTCTAAACACTATCCACCGTAGCCATCTGACTATCTACCCTTGGATCTTGACCTGGAACCCTACTAACTATAGCTGACAATCGATTTTGTTTTGGCTGAGCTCCTGTGAATCAGCTGATTCCCGCGATTTAGCTTCCGTTGAGCTCTGTAGAAATCTCGAGCTGACGATACCGATCTGTCTGTCTGTCTGTCTGTATGTCCGTCTGTCTGTCTGTCTGTCTGTCTGTATGTCTGTATGTCTGTCTGTCTGCACCATGTATAAACATTAATGCGCACATGTTACGTGTACAGTTTATATGACTCTATCAAGTGAGCCCTCGAGCAGAGATAAATAACAGCCAAGCTATTTTTGGTAACCGTGAACTGACCGAGATACAAATCGCTTATAATAGACATGCTCGGGATCTGATCTTGAAGTGACTGTGCTACAGCCATGTGACGAAGTTGTGAATTAGTTAGCATAGCCTACTATTTCGGGCCTTGAAACTACAGAGCTTGTCATTAGGGCTTAGAGAAACCTTAGTCACGTTGTGCATGAACTTCTCTTGATAGGAAGCGATGCATTCGAAGATGTGTATCATAGATAGACTGGCATCAACGTAAGAATCAGATTTAGGGTTATTGCTACGAAGATGGTGTCACCTCTGTTCTTTGGATTTTTAAAAATTATTCTTAACAAAGACGTGCAGTTTAGTCACTACTCCCTCTCCCTTTGACAAGCCCGGATTCAAAAAGACGAGAGCCTTGGAACCATCACGGCGCGCATTTGTAAAATCGGCCATGGACGGACTACTTTTTCAGCCAAGGCCGCATAGGTTACAGACGGCAGGCACCTCGACGGGGGCGTTGTCCTGGAAACTGCGTCGTCTACCGACCTGGGGCCTACTTCCTCAGCCTCTGCAGACAAGGTCAGCCAGCCTGATAAGACTTTGTGCAGCGGCTGAAGGGCGGGACTTGGACGATCGCCAAGGACGCCGCGTCGGTTGCCTTGGAGATGATGGCTGGCGCATTAATGCTAGGAAAACAATCAATTGGCGCGAGGCCCTGCAGACGATCGATCGATTTTGGTGGCAGAGGAATAGGGTATAACGACCGTATAGATGGCGCTTTATGGCAACGCCAGTACTAACCGACCTTACACCGAGGTCACAGCGTTTAACCTTGGATGGGCAAGTCAGAGCGAGTTTGGTGAGAGAGAGAAAGGAAAAACAGAGACAGCAACAGAGAGACAGACAGAATACTTTTAATCACTTATGTTATCAGTCGTTCATTGCACTCGTACATTGTGCTATATCCTCTCTCTCTTCCTGTTTCTCTTTCCCCTCTCTGTCTCTCTCTGTCTGTCTCTCGGTCTCTGTCTCTGTCTCTCTCTTTCTCTCTCCCCTTTCCCTCACTCTATCTCCCTCATGTTTCAGCGATGTCTGTCTGTTTCTGCCATGCTGGATTATCAGCCTACTTATGTTGACCCACTGGGGCCACAACCCATACTGAATCAGGTCCCTTCTTTTGTCAATTTCAGCAGGACACCAATTAAGTTATGCCCCTGCTTGGAAGCTGCATAGCCCTCCACATGTGAGTAGGTACACATAGGATGTCTGTATATGCCTATTGTCTCAACTTGCTAATGTAATGATAGATTTTGTTCCATTGTTTTTGCTCTAGCGCTCAGCCAATTATATCAGATCCTGCGGGTCAGGTAAGATTGTGGTAAGTTCAGGCGCAGTCATAACACGCCTATTGCTCAAAGGTGTGATCCGTCGGATAATTTTGCCGCTGAAGCACATGTGTAACAGAATTCCAAACACTGGAAACCTTTCCCTGTGTTAGTTTTTTTCCAGCCTGGATTCGAACGCCACAGGCAGAGGTGAATGACAGCACGACAATACGAGCACGAATAATAATTACATGAAAGTGACAGACCGATAATCGTGCACCTCTGTGACTTGAGCGCTTTTTCCTGGGTGAAAAAGATGACTTCTTTTAGATGAGTGTAGATTATGAAAGTGACGAAAGTTGCACGTAGCAGTGAGTTGCGATAAGTGATCCGAGAAAGTAAGAATATTACTAGAATATTATTAGAATTATTATTAGAATACTAGTAAGAATTAATTCTAACTTTGGAAGAACTGTGCAAAGAGAGACTGGTTCAGTGAAGGGGAAGACACGATAGACTGCAGCACATTTGCGTGGCTTTGATTTGCGGTCTACGCCCACACATATTTTCAGAAATATTTTCATCAAATGTCGAAACTCGGTCAAGCCTTTGATAATCTCTTGCATGCGGTACGTAAACAAAATTCAATTCTGCGCTGGTTGTTCTGATTGCCGAGATTGAGCAGCAGATGTCGCAACCAAAACAAACGCAGAGGGGAGTGGGGCAGCTTCCTAAGAATTTCTTACGTTCACCTGAGTTCTTGTCGCCTGCATCATCATCGCTTCATATGGTCAGGTGTGAAGACGGACAAAGACAGACACAGCGACGAGACATTGGCAGACGAACAGATACACAGACCGACAAAACTGTTTCCTTTAATCTTGTACTGCAATCATTCATTCGAACATCGTTTAGCACTTTATATATATATATATATATATATATATATATATATATATATATATATATATATATATATATATATATATATATATATATATATATATATATATATATATATATATATATATATATATATATATATATATATATATATATATATATTGTTTCTGCACAGCTCTACAGTGGCACAAGCAAATAGCCATATATACTACAACATGTATTTCAGATATATATGTAAAATATATATTATATAAAGTAGATTATGTTTTCAGGTATCTTGGTAAAGTTGTGTATTATATACGGGTAAACACGCATTTATACTCATCATATATATATATATACAGAGAGAGAGAGAATCAGGCCAATGAATAGGTGGACAGGTAGATAGTTTTTAATCTTCTATATAAAGGAATTACCTTTCATTTCAAATTGCTTACTGGTCAGATGGCACTCCGAAAAGAAATTCATGGAGCAGGAAGAGATTAGTTCAAAGTCGTGGACTTCCTCGAAGTCGTCGTAACGACGTCACATTCGCCGGACGTGCAACCTGGAAAGGATTTTTTCCTTGATTTTTACGTTCTAAGAAGGGGTATCTGTTAAACCCAGACATTATTTTGCCTAGAATTCTCTTATCTGATGAATATGCACAACCACTGGTCCACAGTGGTTCGCATTCAGAGACTTATTCAGGCTTGTTTGATTAAACGTACTCGTTTTTCTATAGCGACCGTATGGCCTCAACCCATCTCATTTTTCAATGAATTAAGCGGGTGTGATCCCTACACCACCGCTACCCATTTGAATGGGCGCCACGCCATTTAAGGTCCCCGTGTACGGACCATACTAGCCCGAGATTCAAATCTCTGAATAAGCAACGACCAGGACGCGAACCGGCATCCTCACGCATAGAGGCGCCTTGACGTACGCGTTAACCAATGTAGCTAACCACATAAGACGTCAAAATCGGAGCCTGGGCTTCCGTATCGTAACTAAAATGCCATTAAGCGTTGAATAAATACCCGAATACGTGAATATCTGAATAACGAATGCCAGTCATTTCACAGATTTTTACCCATGAATAGAGAGCACAGATCGGTGGAAAAGAACGCCTAATATCTCAGCACATGATGCACGGATGCCCTCTGTTGATGAACATGTATGTGGGTTAGAACGATTGACAGCGATAAACAGAAACAGAATTAAGATTAACAGAACGTATGATAAAGCTTCTACATGTTTTCAGCAGCATAGATTGGTATGGTATTTTCAACAGCCATGTACTTTGTTAATAAATGGCATAGATTTTGTACCTATGCGAAGCTGCGATGAAGCACAATAAGTGTAAATGTACTTGTTTTGCTGCAGCGACTGCATGGCCTCGACCCTGGTCATTTTTCAGTGAATTTATCGGGCTAGATCCTTCATCACCGCTGCCAGTTTAAATGAGCGCCACCTCATTTAAGGTCCCCATGTACGGACCGTGCTAGCCCGGGATTCAAATCTCTGAAATATAGCCACGATCGGTATGCGAACCGGCATCCTCACACACAGAGGCGCCTTAACGTAAGCTTTACACACTTAGCTAAACAGGTCAGAAAATTATTAGGCCTTGAAAGCGTAACGTAACATTACGTAGACCTTTGCGTAACGTAAAGTAACGTAACGTGGGTTTTAAATGGTTCAGAATTCTCTTACGCTGTGGTAGAACCACTGCAAATTACCCAGCATGCTCAACAGCCAATCCTCCGTAGCTACCCCTTAAAAGCTGTGATTGTGTCCACTGAGACGGTACTGTCATCCCAACCATTCCACAATTCTACAAAAAAACTCATACATTTCTACATAAAAATCCGAGCCTCAGATTCAGGTGTACTGATATTGCGCGCATTATAAGTGCTTTTAATGATGATGATGACAACGATGATGATGATAATGATGATGATGATAATAATAATAGCAATAATAATAATAACAATAACAACAGCAACAACGACAACAACAGCAACAACAACAACAATAATAATAATAATAAAACTCTTGCACTGATGAGTGAGTCGACTTCAATCGTCTGGAAAGAGCAGACTGAATCCTGAAAGAGGACATTGGACAAAATGAATGAGTGTATCGAGTGCAATTCTTCGACAGGAAACACGATGGTAGGGGTTGCTGCTGCGTTCGCGACTTTCGTCATCAGCCTTGGTCTGCTCTCGTGAGATGCAAATGCACTGAAAGAAATTGCATGGTCTGAGTCTTCATCACAAGATCATACAGCGACGAAGTCTTGAGACCTCTGCCAAATGCTTTGGTCTTGGTTGGTCTCAGCACCGTTTCAAAGATGTTGTCAGCAGCTATAATTCGATTAGATCGCCCTGAGTCGTGCGATTCGTTCGTTGACCCGTGTTTACAATGTCCGAGATGACTCGGGCTAATAGTTGTTATTACTCGGCGACGCATGCGCAAAGGCGGTGACGGCGGTGGCCGCGTTGGTCGCTTACGCCCAACAAAATAAAGACCACGTGTGCTGCCGTAGACGCCTCTTCCCGAAGCATGGATCTGCACTGCATAACCCCTCGAATCCCCATAGTAAACACGTCCGTTCTGCTTAAAGATCCGAGAATACGAGCCCCCTATCCCTTCACTACCAGTCTGCGCCCGGCCGGACGGTGGACACCGCCGGCCGTTGTCTTCCTGCATGACCTATACACGTGATTAGCCCGACTAACCCCCAACAATGGTCTTTATTTGGCGTTTCCAGGGAGCGCGTGCCTCCTAGCGGCGGCGTCCGAAGTAGCGCCATAAAGGATTTCTGCGAAGCTGCTCTCGCTGATCGCTCCTTTACGACCATTTCTCGTTAGATGCCGACCCTAAATCGTCCTCCGACCGTTCGAGGGCGCTGCTCTATCTGTCCTGTATTCCTTCACTGGTCCCATTCGGCCAACACGAGTATATAGACTTATTATTTCTGCATTTATTTTTACGCCGCTGTCTGGTGACTAAGCATCAACCGATGGCATTGAGCGATTGTAGGTGAATGACTTGCTCAAGGTCTGTACACAGTAATCGTCTGAGTGGAGGCTCGAACCAATACTCCCCGCGTTACAAGCAAGCACTCTGACAAAAAGGCTACCGTGAGGGGAATCTGCGACTTCTAAATCTGATGCGTAGGCCTATATTCACTGCACAACAAGCGAACATAAGGGCGCCGCATAAGGATCTTCCGGGGCCAGATGGCTCGGCATCAAGGCCTCAACGACATCAAAAGCGACACAGACAGACAGACAGACAGACAGACAGACATCAACGGGAAAAATCACAAGGATCAGTTAGTTGGTCCTGCTTATCGAGTCCTCGAGTTACTGGACCACGTGTTGGACAGCGACGACCATGGGCGGATCAAGGGAATCCGATGGCCATGGCCCCCGTCCGTTGCAGTGTTTTGAAAAAATACGATGACAGCAAAGATCAGACCAGTAAAAATGGTAGCTAGTGTGGATTTAGTCTTTGATTTTCTGCATCCCTTCTTTCTCTTATCTCTCTTTCCGCTCCAATCCCAAACATCACCCACCGTAGCTGCATGCCACACCATCTCTCTGACTGACAATTGAATCTTGACCTGGAACCGAACCCTCTCGCCTATCGATTTTGTTTTGTCGCTACTGGAGTTCATTACAAATGTTGTCAGCTTTTGTTAGGTTGTGCAGTACAACGGGTATAAAGCTGTAAATGTGGACCAGAATAGAACATGAAAACCTAAAGCGAATGCAAGAAAAAATACCCCAAATTACATAATTTGTAAGAAAGACGCTCAACTTCAGAGATTTAGGGAGCGAAGCCCCTCTCACCCCTGCCCCGGACTTCACAGGGGCTAAGCCCCACACCCAGTATAAGCTTGCGCTGTGCTTTCGCCATTTGCCCCCTTTTGCTGAAATCCTGGATCTGTCTTTGACAGCGAATAATGTGTTTACATTACAAAGAGGACGTTTTTTAGTCATCGAGAATTTCAAGGAAGCCAAAAACTACTTTCGTGTCCCGAAATTTCGATCACTTTCTTTAGTTATTCGCCATTTTTAGCTGGTTTCCCTACATTTCCCCATTTTCATGACTTACCTTCTTTACCTTGATTTCTCAAATTTTTTCCTTTTTCCGATATTCACACATTTCCCCAATTGTTTGCATTAGTTTTCTTAGTTTTTGTTTTTTTTTCGTATAACGTTATTATTATAGCTCCTTCTTACGTTACCACTCCATTGGAAAATCTTTACCGAAAGCGGATTGAGGGCCAACTGAGTGGCTTGCTCCCCAAATCAAATGACTTTGGGCGGATTGGCCCCTGCGTGTGTGTGTGTGCGAACTTGCCACTGGTGACTCTTCGTTATCTGAGCAATGTTTGCAAAAGGATGAATGTTCTGTTCTTAATTTAACTTAATTTAATTAATGTTCTACATTTAACATCATTAAGGCTAACGTAGAGAACGCCTCTGACTTTTAAGCGGCGCTATACACATTTCTGATTACATTTACAATTACATTAACGATTCAATAAATTATTACAATGAATATCGAAATTATATAGCATATGTATGAGATGGAGCCTAACCTTCCTGTTTGACTTTTCATTACTCTCTGTGTTATATTTTTATATAGCGCTACTCTAGCAACGGACAAAGCATCCTTTGGTGCAATTCTGCGTCATAGGATCTGCTGTGTATATATGTAGGTCCCTATAATGCCCAGTATAACGAGTTAATGTCCTGCCTGGAATACACAATCTAAAATTTTACCCATTAATCACGATATTCAGATTTCTTCACGAAAGGGTGATGAACAGGCTGGACACGTGACATGCAGCGTCGTCGTCGAGTGTATATTCAATGGACTGTGTTTGTGTCGGATGAGAGACACAGGCGTTTGATTTCACAAGCCCCAGAAGAGGGACGGACGGACGGACGGACGGACGGACGGACGGACGGACGGACGGACGGACGGACGGACGGACGGACGCTTAGTCTCAGGTTCGGAGGCCCAGATATCACGTGCACAAACGTCTGTGTTGATCGACTGCAATCTATGCATAACAACGTTTATCGCATAGAGGTTCATGTATATATATATATGATGTATTTGTACGGAACTGCTATTTATGCATATATATATATCTGACCTATGGTATGTGTAATGCGCAAAACGCGCTGGGGTCCTACTTCATCGTGAAGATATATAGATATCTTCCAACATATGGAAATACGTACAAGTTTACAAATATATATATATATATATATATATATATATATTATGTATACGTTCGCATCTTTCTATAAAACTCGGAGGCGTGATCCTCTCTCTATATATACACACACCCATATATATATATAAAATTATATTATGGGTATGTACGTATAGGCATATATACGTATCACGCCGTGGTAATGATGTGTATATTTGGTCTGGATAGTGCAAAGCAGGCGTTCCATTGCGCACATGTGGTCAATGATCTCTCTGAGTCATTTACTCTACAACTAAACGGAAACCACGAATTCCTGTTATTAGTGCGTTTCGTGTTACACGTGCGCCGGTTTTTGCGTATACAAGATGCGTGGACAACACTGTTGTAACAACCCGTGATTGACGGGTTGTTGGTTGTCTTAGAGAGCAAAGTTTATTATGTTATGAGCCGCCATTGTATAGCAGTAACTCTCTTCCTCCAAGCCCTCACGGTTCCAATTATTTGCGTGCGTGTGTGACTCGGGATAGAGCAAGCATGCAGAGACTGAGGCATGGGACCACGGTGCTTCAGCGTCTATACATCGCTGGCTGCAGATAACTATATGGCAATCGAAGGCGTTCACTGCCTTGCTGGCAATTCCGATCACAACACAGAACCAACGTACATATAAATACACGCATATATACATAGACTTATACATGCATACATACATACATACATACATACATACATACATACACACATGTATGCATATAAGCATACATACATACATGCACAAATACATACATACATACACACATGCATGCATGCACAAATACATACATACATACATGCATATATAAATACATACACACATGCATGCATGCACAAATACATACATGCATGCATACATACATATATACACACATGCATGCATGCACAAATACATACATACATACACACACACGTTCGCGCACACATACACGCAAGTGCAGATGCATACAGACATGTAGCGGTGTCTATACGAAGAGTGTGAGCATGAATTCATGAACAGAGGAGCATCTGCTTCGCTTATTCGTATTATTCGGGTTGTTGTTCGGAGGCCCAGATACCACGACCACATGACGTCTGGATCGGTCGACAACAATCTCCGCTCAACAACATATACTGTCTGGACCCTAGACCCTACATACAGCCCATGCATACATATACAAGACATATATATATATATATATATATATGAGGCCCCTACATATATTATATATATATATATAACTCACATATAGATGTGTGTACGCTGTAGAAAAATCGTTTATGTGAACAAATCTTTTGTTATTTAACGGTTAACAAGAGTCGTAAACGCAAGCTTAAAGGCGATTCGCCGTTAACTGATGTGTGTCTACTGTTAATAATCTCGTGTTTCGTGTTGTTGCAGTGTGCGCTATTTCTGTACATATGTGGAGTACGTATACAGTTCGTGCAGAACTCTGCGAACCAGCGACTAGAAGACTTCAAAAATAATTCTAAATTATCGCAGTGTTGTTTCAGGGATAGAATTAAACGTGAAAACATTAATAAAAGAAGACCCTCAATATCAGTCTTTATGCGCCAGACACGGTAGCGCACTGAAAAGACAACGCAAACAGCACAAAGAAAAACAAAGAAAAATAAAAACCTTTATACCTTAAATGACAAACGATTAAACAGGCAACAATATGCATATATCGTGAAGATTATACATGAAATTCACCGCAAAATTATCTAAAGTTGAACATATTTTAAACTGCATATTTTAAAGTTCCCAACCCTCCCTCACCCTACGAGCTTCCGTATATCGAAAAATACTTTCAAAATTTCTAAAGTTACCTCTGAATATTTTACAAACTGCACAGTTTAAAGTATAATCAAGAGAGCTCAAGTCACCATTACTATGGGATTCATCGCTTCCATTCCATAAAATAAGAAGGGCAGACAGTGAGCATTGACAAGATGCAGTAAAACAGGCTCACTAAGTTTACAACATTTGCTGTAAACAATGAATTAAACGACTTGTAGAATTTTATTCTCATGTCATGCAGACTGACTTTGAATGATTTACCCTCAGCAAAAAAATAGCCGACATATTTTAGCTTTCAATCAATGCGCGCTGTGAATTAGAAGATTTACCTAATTAAAACCGCAGCCGAGATCCAATGAGATACATAATGAGGCATACAATCAGTGTCATCACGCAGACGGACCGCTATCAAGTTCATGAGTGTTGCTTCCTTCCATGGCAACATCATTAATTCAAAACTCTCCCGCTTCTAGGTTTTGCACCTTGGTGCATGCCTCAATTCTAACTTAATACTGAACTTTTCAAATATTATCTCATCTCGGATCGTTGAATAACGATGCTATGGGCATTATAACATTGGCGCTATAGAAATTTGTGAGTCACTTGCAGAATGCGCTATCTCAATGGTTTCATTCTCCTGAGCGCTATTTAAGTGCATTCAAATAGGATATTTAGATAATTCAGCGCGCATCTGAACAGCCTCTTTCAGAGGTACTGAAAATAGCGCTATAAAATGTCAATATATATATATATATATATCCGAACAATGCGGATTTACCGCTGAAGATCAAACAGTTATTTTTACTGTATACATGCTTAGTAAACATACAAGAAAGTAGTTTCAGAGGTACTGAAAATAGCTATGCGTTGGATAAAGTATCTTGGAAAAGGACAAAATTATAGGTGACTAGATAAATTTGTTTTGCTATTAACTGGAGGCCAGTATCATTATAATTTATAACCAATTATTTCTTCTCCATTTTAAAGTTTCCACGTGTTCAACTTGTTCATGCTCTTCACGCATTCGACTTACAGCCGACCCAGGTGAAGGTGAATTACAAACTGGAGAAACAGGATAATATCGGTTTGGATATGAAGTTTGCTCAAGGTCTTCCTGACACTATTAACGCACGTTATATCATTTGCCGAGTTTGAAAATATTTTGGAAATTGAAACGTCATATTCGGCAAGAACTGAAAATGAACGTAATCGAAATTGAACAAATTCAACAAAAGGATTCAAAGTGTGTACCTGGATTGTTTGCATGTGATCGTCTACCTGACGTTTTAAACATAAAGGAACCACTGATATTTGTCTGTAATATGGATCCACACGAGTAATCTGGACGACATTGGGTAGTCTTATGCGTTGAAGATTCTCCCTATATGGCAAATATTTTATTCTCTTGGAAGATCACCAGAGAAAGAGTTTATAACTTTTATGAACAGACTGCGTAAATTGAATGTTCAACGAGGAACAACCGCAATCAATTGTTTTTGTGGACATTATTGCATATTTTATTGCTTACATGGAGCTAGAAACAAAATTGCTAATAACAACCGATACAGGACTAACCGATTACATCTGGTTCAAAAATATGCATGCAAAAATAAATACGCAGATAAGTGATTTAAAGCCAAAACTTACCCATGAGTTTAAACCAAACCTTCAATTACTACTATGGTTAGGCCTACAAGTGCACCCTGTAACTCTATTAACGGCCGATCCTCTCTTCGATCAGCATCTTCTGAAAGGTATGTTGTTCCTAACACACACCTTGTCTTTGGCCGAAGTTCATTCACAGTGGTCCCTTCATCTGGAACTCTGTACCTCCTCATGTTCGCAACTCTGTTATCAAGACTATGCTTTCGCTCTAAACTCAAAACTTACCTCTTCAGTGGAGTCTATTTATGGTTTCTAATGTATCCAGTTCCCGGCTTCAACGTGTACTTCTGAACTAAACGTGAATTAAACGTGAAACATTATTAAAAGAAGGCCCTCAATATCAATCTCAATGCGCCATACACGGTAGCATGCACACAGTAAAGACAAAGAAATGAGGACATTTTCGAATTACATTTGTATTGTATTGTATTATTTCTGCGTTTGGCTGTGTAGGCAATGCAATTTAATTAGATATTTATGTAGCGCTTTAACATATGTGTATCACTGTCTTTTGGCCTATATGCGAAGCGTCGTATACAGATGCGAAGATGTCAGCCTCGTTGTTGACGTCCAGCAATCAGGTCGTTGTGTTTATCACTCTGCAGCGGGGCATCTGTTAGTCATCTTTCCGGATGCTGAAGCGGATTTTGCTCGGATAACAGCATCAGGAATACTCACTATCTTGCGTGTATATATATATATATATATATATATATGAAATATATTAGTGACGTCAATAGCCTTTGACGTAATTGGAGTTTTCCCCAATGCTTCGCCATCATAATATTTAGAATAGAAGTCCATGCATGAAATTTTTGCCTGTATATATAAATATATATAACATCGCTATGAAATCTAAAGTACTTATCCCGTTTATTTTCCTGAGTATACTTTTATAGAGAGCACAGGCGTGGCTCCTTATGACACAGAGGGCCATGTCCCTCTCAATATTTTGGATGGGGACACCCATGGTGATGTCCCCCAAGATTTGGGAATTCATTTACAAATTGTTTTAAAAATAGTTCTGCCTTTAAATGAACAGAGCAACAGAGATATTGGTGGGACGTGAACTCGAATGAGAAAACAGGAAGAAAGATCGTAAAAATGCTTATGAAAACAAAGTTTATAAGAAATTTTGATGTCATCAACAAGATCAAAGTTGTCATCAAAGATCAAAATCGTCATCAAGGATCAAAGTTGTCATCAAAGGTCAAGGTTGCCGTCAAATCCCATAGTCAAAGAAATTCTTTAGAAAGTATTTAAGTCCTCCCCTACGTTGAGAAGGAATCTACGTCAGTGTAGACACACATATGCCATTCATTATGTATTAGCATGTAGATGTATTATGTGATGTTATAATAAATACACGTGACATTGAAGAGAGATAGACCATTATTAGAGGATGTAAGCAAAGTGCACAGTTTACTGTCCTCCTAGAAGCAGAGCGCATAGTTTAGTGTCTTCCTAGAAGCAGAGTGCATAGGTTAGTGTCCTCCCAGACGAAGAGTGCATGATTTAGTGTTCTCTTAGATCTATGGCGTTATATAATTGTAGTGTCTGCATGTGGGGCCTTTCATTTCGATGCGTGTCCGTTTGTCTGCACGTGCATACGGCCGTCGTCGTTTCCTTTGTCTCCCGTTTCGTGGAACAATCGGCGTGGCCATAATCTTGTCGTTCCTGCGTAGTGTTCGGCCAGTTACCTCTCGCGTGCACCTGCATGACAGCCCACGAACATGCACAGGCTCGGCGCTAGGAGACCCAATGCAAACTCGTTGTCGGTCGCAAGCCGCGCTGCTCTGAAGCATTGACCGAGACCCAAGCACCGTCCGACTATTACGTTTCCACGCTTCTCTCTCCTATCGTAAACAAGACCCTTCGCCGTATTCACACCCCGCCGCACTCGCAGCACCCACCGACCCGCTCGTCCGCCCACGCACCAGTTCCCGCCAATCCTTCGCCTGTCTTTCTCTCCCGCGTATCTGTGCCATGTGCCCGTACACGTCACCAAAACTGCGTCGTTGCTTAGAGGCGCTTAAGCAATACAAACACGCATGTGCATGAATGTATCTGTGTATATATATATATATATGTATATATATATATATATAGCTGTTAACATGTATTTATACGAAGATGTGTATAAAATAATACGTATATATATTGGCATATATATATATATATTTACGCATGTGCATATTTACTACGATGTTGCCATGACGTGTCGAAGATTTCGCTGATTCAGACGCCAAATGCTGCGCAGAAACCCCTAAGTTCTGAATGTCGATGCCTGCGACTATAGCTGCCTGTGTCGACCTTTGTATCTGTTTCACCGTCCAGCTGCCATTGTGCCAGTGCCTGTCTGTCTGTCTGGTTGCACTGTGTGTCAGTCAACTGGAGTTGTTTTGTATACAAAGGCCTACTTTCGCCTATTCACACGAATAAGTTCCTACATGTAACAGGAAGTAAGATCTGCTGTTCGTCTACGTAGCAAACATTTTCAAACTGTCTTCAGGAACACTTATTCAGATCAGCTAGATAGTCATTCATGCAGTGCTTTGTGCTACACTTAAAGCGAGCTCTATTCAGTGTCTTGATTCATTCAATCATATTGATTCATTCAATCATACACACACACACATACATACATACATACATACACACACATATATATATATATACACACACACACATATATATATACATGCATACATACACACATAGATACATACATACAGACACACAGACAGACATACATAAACCATTTACAATAACACCTTCCCTTGTGCAAGTTCTTGTTGTGCACTCAAGTCCTAATGCATCTCATTATAAGTAACAAATCGTTTAAAGTCATTACGTATAATTTATACACTCTGATATTATAAATATATAGAATTCTTGAAGTTATAGTGCAAAAGGCTGTTAAGAAAAAGGAGTCGAAGAAAAATGAGGAGGAGGAGGAGGAGGAGGAGGAGAAGAAGAAAAAAACAATAAGAAGGAAGGGGCGGAAAAGAAGAAGAAGGAGAAGGAGGAGGAGGAGGAGAAGAAGGAGAAGGAGGAGGAGGAGGAGAAGAAGAAGAAGAAGGAGGAGGAGGAGGAGAAGAAGAAGAAGGGTTTCGCCTCTGACCCTCCAACCAGAGGCTTTGCCCCTAAACTCACTTGGGGCATCGTCTCTGTATATATATATAGACCTATTTATATTTTCATATGTATAACTAATTATATATAATTAATTATATAATTAGGTTTATATATAAATATTAATAGGGGCCTACATAGATATTGATCTAATATATACACCCAATTATTGGCTACACACATAATATATATGTGTAGGGAGTATACAGTATACACGCACGTGGTCCTTCGCATGCGTGAACCCAGGGGGAAAGTGTCGAGTCCCTCTTCGAAGCAAGCACGTTTCACTTGTGCAAGATTGTATCAACACGACTGGAAATGTGTCTGCATATGCATGGTTGCAGCATATACAGCGCTTTTATAATATAAAACACACGCAGGCACACAAGTCGATAAGTGGCATTTAAATGTCACGCACAGTCGATAAACCACGTGTTCACAAAGTATATAATACTATAGTTACATGCGGTTAGCATCGCCTGCACTCTAGACTCACAAGCCGTTTATGCGCCTCTAAAGATGTAGAGACGGACAAACCGGCGCCATACAAATGCGTTGATGTCTAATCAATAGGCACAATTAACACGATGAAATGATCGTAACCATGGCTACATTAATAATAATGCTCGAAAGCGGTCGGCTGTCAATTGTAGGATACATGTACTATATGGGCTAGATATAATATATATATAAACACATGTATATGAATATAATACATATATACATATAGACACGCATGTCCGGCGGCCATATTGTTGCCGTGTTTTCGCTGCTCGTCATTTTGTCTTAAAATTCTTCTCATTTGTTCGAATTTGTTCGATAATTCTTTTGTGTTCAAACCGCTATACTGTGATTGATTTGGCGTTTCGAAGTTATTTACACGAGTTTGATGTGGATTATGAGTTTTCCGACGAGTTTTCCTGCTCGTAGGAAACGCCTTTTGACCTTGGAATAGTCCACCTCTACTTAGGGGGATGACACGTTCCAGACTAATGGCCGCGGCTCACACCAGCAGACCTATCTACGGCGTCTCAGGGCGAGGAGAGGTTTTGGAAATGCTTCGAACGCCTACCAGAAAGGGGTTCTACCATCAATCGAATGGCTGTCCGTCACAGATCGATCAGGTAGCTCGAGTAATGTCCGGACGCCGAGTCTTCTATACCACCTACGAGGGATTGCATTGGACGGTGGAGCTATCGTGGACTGCGGACGCTGTTGACCGTCGTTGTTTACGACTTGACGCTGCTCGGTCTGTGAACTCTGAAGTCAATACCAGTTGGGAAAGCGTTGGGCTCAGCGTTTGTACGAGAGCTTGGTACTTTTGCCACATACATCTGTGCGCCAGGATAATCGTAATCTCGAGATTTCTACAGCGCCCAACGAGAGCTAAGACGCCGGAACCAGCTTATTCACAGGCGCTCAGTCAAAACAAAATCGATAGGCAAAATGGTTCGGTTCCAGGTCAGGATCCAGGAGTCAGGCAGGCAGACAGTCGGACGGCTACGGTGGATGGTGTTTGAAATTGAAGCGAGAAGAGAGATAAGGGAAGAGGAAGAATCAGGATATGATTTTTGGAAAAGAAATGTTTCAGTCTTGAGTGAAAGATACCGGTTTGCATGTCGATAGCGGCTCTATTTAAGAGATTTCAATCTCGGTTCATACACGGAGACCTTAAATGGCCTGGCACCCATTCAAACCGGCAGCGATGGTGAAGGATGTCACCCGATCAACTAATTGAAAATGATCTGCAGGGTCGAAGACTTACGGTCGCTATAGATATTTACCTTTCTAGTTATCTGAACAATTCTTGCAAACTGATGAGCTTTTTCTTAATGATATTTAACATCATTTTGGCTAGCATATAGCCTAACGTAGGAAGCGCCACTGATTAGTTTTTCTTAAGCGGCGCAATATAAATTTCCAATTACGATTTCAGCAATATCTGTGCCCGATCGGGAATTATATATGTTTCACACATATGTATGTAATCGTATATATATATACACTGTCACGATTATATGCGCATGTATTATTTCATTGTGCCTGTGTGGATGTTGTGTTGGTGCGTGCGCATCTACACGCAAGCGCATTCAAAAGTGTTTAGTACTCGGTGGAAGCGTCAGTGGTGATGTCAGTGTGTGAGACCTGCGGTTGGAACCCTCGATGCCTATTTTACAATTATTTCCTATTATTTACACAGTGCACTTTATGACTAGGCAGCAGTCGATGGGGCTAAGGAGGTTCACGTGAACCATTCGACGACCGTTTTAGACCCTCTGCTTGAATCACGTAAGATGATGGCGCCACGATATATTAGAATACATTCCATTCAAGCATACAACTTTTAAAGTAATGCCTGCTACAACTTCAAGATATGGAAATCGCTCGTTTGTAGTCGACTATACATCACACGTGTATCAACATTAGTCTTCTTTGGGTTCGCAGATCTTTCGGCTGAAGCACACACACAACAACAGCAATCCAAAACACAGAGCTAACAAAATTCAACATCAGGATTTCGTAAAATACAGTTAGAGGTTTTAAAAGACGCTATACAAATGTTCTGTTACAATTGCAATTGACAATTACTGCAACAAATTTCACGTGAGTCGAAGCTTTCGATCCCATTACGTAGACGTCGCAGAGGTAAAAGGCAAAGACTGGTAATCTTTTGTAGATAGGCCTATCATCATCATCGTCGTTGTCGTCATCATTATCATCATCATCGTCGTCGTCGTCCCCTCCTCCTCCTCCTCATCATCATCATCATCATGCTCAACGCCCGTAGGTGAGATAGGCCTATGTATATAGCAGATTTATGAAATTGTCGGCGCCATTCGTCCCTCTCATGCATTTGTCTCTATGCCGCGAAGTTAAGCGGGTGGAGTCCGACTCCACCATCCGCACTTTGTGTACCGAGAAACCATCCTTCCTTCTTATCCCAGGCCTTTGGAAGGCTGCAGTTTCATCGCTGGGGAAGCTTTGTCATGGACCAGCTCAGTCTCGCAGCGTGGAAACTGTCCGAACATAGGCAGTCCTCGTTTGGATTGTCTCCTTCGACAGGGGCCTCTGTTATGCGCCGGTAGATTTCTGCGTTGGTGATGTGAGTTAATGTTCTGCCGGATTCTCCTGGGGTACATTATTGGTAAGCATCCCGGTGTTTCCAGTGCACAGCGAGCGTCCAGGTCTCAGCGTCATGAAGGAGGGCAGGCGGTATGTAGCCTATAAACAGACGGATTTTTGTGTCTGGCCAAAGTCACGGCTCTATATATATGCACCACAACGTAGGCTAAGCACAGTCACGGGCATCGGATATTCGCCTTCCACTCTCAGGCCCCCACTTCTGCCATAAGCCTCAGTCTGAGAGTCGAAATAGGTGAACTCCAATATGCTCATCTGGTTCCCCTCGACCTGAGATGATCTATTATCGAGTGTCTATGTCGATGTTGTCGGACTTTAGTCGTAGTACAGTTAGTTTCCATTGCAAATTGAGGAGCCTTCCGGTCCGCTATGTACTGATTGGATTCTGACAGCTTAGTCAAGTGGAGTTTCTGGTAGGCTAATGTAACCACCACCACCACCGCCGCCACCACCACCACCGCCGCCACCACCACTGCTGCCACCCCCACCACCACCACCGCCGCCGCCACCACCGCCACCACGACGACGACCACCACCACCACGACGATGACAACGACGACGACGACCACCACCACCACATAAACCCGTTATCAATTCAGTCGAAAAGCAAAGTATGCTGAAATTTTAATCAGCAGGTTTATAGAAACATCCAGAAAATAAGACTGTACTCTCGCCCGTGCACTCACCGAAACACAAGCACCATCACATAAACCCAGTTCTTAAATCCCCTCATTGGCCTCAGCGCATCCACTATAAAATTGTATTTCTTACACACAACGCCCTTCGAACTTACCGTCGCCAGCTATTCACTATCCAACCTCCCAGATAGATTCGTTCTTCCTCATACCTTTCTCTAGTTCGGTCTCTGATCTCTTCCTCAAATTCTGCAACCGCTCCTTAAGCTATGATGCGCCAGCATTTTGGAACGAACTCCCGAAAGACTTTCGTCATTTCGCTAATCCTCAATCTTCATTCTCTCTCTCTCTCTCTCTCTCTCTCTCTCTCTCTCTCTCTCTCTCTCTCTCTCTCTCTCTCTCTCTCTCTCTCTCTCTCTCTCTCTCTCTCTCTCTCTCTTCTAGGGAGTTTGGCTCCACATTGAAACCCGAACTTTTCAAATTCTAAGACTTTAGTGGTGTATAAGAAGCATTGGATTGTAAACAATTACGCCAAATAAATATTTTATATATAATATATACAATACAGTGTATTATCGTAAGTAAACATATGCATTAAATATAGAAATGATAATGTATTGTATAATATATATTTACACAAAACAATTGTATACAGTACAGCTGGAGGAGCTCGGTCAGTCTGAGATAGGACAATCCCGCCTTATCTCCTTCAGATTCTGTATATAAGCGTGAAAGTTTCAAAGCCATTTTCTGCACAAGTATGCATACTTTAAGCCGTCTGCCAACAGTCTTATCTACACAGTCATTGGATTCAAAGGCTCGATGATCCACCCATTCAGGCGTGTACAAAGATAAAGGTCTGTCAACAGATTGCAGCTATTCTTGTCGTGTTTGTCAGTTCTAAAAACAGCACTAATGACATTCTTCAGTTGACCCACGGATGCCCTGCCCGAGCTTCTTTCTCAGAAGCCTACATCGTAATTAAAAGGACTTTATACTTATACTATGTACTTTATTGGATTGAAATAATTTTCAAGTATACTTCAAATGCGCAACAGATCGATATGTCAATTGATACCGAAGAGAAAGTGTAGACGACTTTGCCTGCATCTGATGTTTAGCTGATTTTCATACACCTAAGCGGACGTTTTTGCAATACCGTGTGCACATTTTTTGGGTAAAATAAATGACGACGACAAGCAGTTCCTTAAGCTAGTCCTGAGGGGGAACCATGGAGAAGAAGCGGTGGCGACTTCAGTTTTCTTAGCCTCGGCATATGGCATTAGACATAGCATGCGTTCCAGGCAGAATGTGCAAAAGAATTATCTCCTTGAGTGTAACTGCTAGTCGATCGCGAACTTAATTCTACCAAAAAACCTCCCACGCTTCCGCTCAGTTCAACCATAGGCCCAACGTCCTTCACAGATGCAGTGAATTTCGTACACTTAAACAACATAGTTAATCGCATAATTAATTTGAGACGCAAAAATGAGAAATTACCATTTTCTTGTCTGTTGGAAGAATGATACTTAACTTACCACTGGCAGTGTTTAAATTTACATTACAAGTTACATTACATGTTAGCTGACATTTCCTCTGTGCCATTTCATTTTATTACATTCTATAAGCCAGCGTCGCATACGGGCCACCCTGAAACATTTGCCGTTATTCAATGCAGACGGTCACGGAATCCATACATGACAACACAATGGACTTCTTCATTCAAAGCAAAAACTGGTTTAGTTGTTCATCGACTTCTTTTCAGTATGATGCTTATATTACCTGGGCCCTTGCTCAAGCCATGCGTAGATGTCTTTCGTATTTTAATTGGCATTATTTCACCTTGCACATGTTCCAACTTTGTCAGCGATTTATTGCTATTATCTTAAGTTAATGGAGAGGCCATGGGAGGATTTTGATGCGTAAATGCCTGGTCGCTTGTGCTCCATTTTATCTTAGGGAGCCCTACGTGTATCAGTGTTATCTGGGTCTGGCCACAGATATCTTATCTCTGGTTGTCCCCCCCCCCCCGTCCTCTACTTCCAAAATGCATCATAGTAGCTTCGCCTGTGGTGTGTCTATCATTCTGGAACAGGGCGTCATGCATTGATGTAGACCTCTCTCTCTCCTCTCTCTCTCTCTCTCTCTCTCTCTCTCTCTCTCTCTCTCTCTCTCTCTCTCTCTCTAAAACTTTTGCGACTTGTGTACACACTAGTGTTGAAGGCCAAGTCGTCTAGAAAAACTGTCGCGAAGGAGTCTACACAATGTTGATAAGCGGCACTTCAACACTAGGTGTCGAGCCGACGAAGTCTGCTCTTGTATACGTCTATTTTCTTTACTATTTTTAAAGAGTACGTTTATGTAGGACTCGTTTCTACCGAGTTCACCGTTATACCACCCACGGTGCGAACGAACAATTGCAGAGGTACATAAGCCGCATTCATCAAACAGAAGCTCCGACTGGCCGTAATTCTATATCGATAGGTGGCCTTGCATGCCACTTTATGCTCACATAAAAAGGACATGGACGTCTGCTTTAAGAAATTATAACAATTAAGGGCCTACTAGTATTTCTAAGAGGCTGTAGCAGCTGTTTTAATTGACAAGGTCGGCGCGGTACTCATTTCACCACTTCCTCATCATTTACCATTGGTCCTCTCAATGCCAAGACCTTGTGGGACGAAAGCTCAGCTCGTCGCTTATTAAGTAATAGCCTATAACTAGGATTCCGTGGAAGTAACGCTATAGGGAAGTGAAGTATAGGCTAAAATAGAATAAGTAGGCCTTACATGCAGGAGGAAGAGAAATAGTAGTTCCGCAGTTTAACGACAGCTGATGGCAGTAAAGGCCGTTGCCGTCGCCCTCCTCCTTTATCCAGGCTTGGGACTGGCACTATCCCAAACAAGGCAGTGGCGGAGTTTTGGAGGAAGAGAGGATTTACCAACAGAATATATAGGATCTGCAACAGCAAAGGGGAATTCCCAATCCCTTATATGCATAAGTACCGCTGCACGGTCTGCCCTTCCGTTACCCCACGTTAGTTGGGCGTCTATTATAGGGGAAACAGAATGGTACAATAGGAAATTGCCTCCTGTTTTATTCTTAGTCACCATACATAATGTTTGTAAGTAATTACTAATTGTTTGGCTACGTGATCCTGCGCCATATTTACTCACCAAATAGCATACCATTTACTCATCTTATGACTAGCTCTCGTATTTAGAGGTCAACACGATTTTGACAACTAATAATACCATTTATGATCCAGATCCATCCAATCCGTCGCCTTCCCATTTCTCTCAACCTAAACACAACCGGTAACAGCGCATCTGTCCCCTTCTCTCTCTCTCTCTCTCTCTCTCTCTCTCTCTCTCTCTCTCTCTCTCTCTCCTCTCTCTCTCTCCTCTCTCTCTCTCTCTCTCTCTCTCTCTCTCTCTCTGGTCTTCTGGCAACCGGACTTTGTTCTTCACTGGCACGTTTGAACTACCCCTCTGACTCAACGCAGCCCTTGCTCGTATCTGTGATATCGATAAAAAACGATGAAAATATAACATGATTCGTTAAAATGTTGCTTGTATTAGAATTTGTTCTTGCTTGGTCCTTGCTAGTCGTTGCTGGGTCTTTTGATAAACTGACTGAATCCTGCCCACCTGTTTAGCGCCTACTTACAACGGTTGGGAAGACATCTTCATTGGCCGACAGCGACACAATATACGTGGCATCCCACCATCTCCATATAGTTGTGGAACCTGCATGATTGAATCGCAAAGAATCTACCTAGCACAAATAATTCTGTTGAAGGGTGGCACCAAGTTCCAACAAACTAATGGAACGTTTACCCTTTGAACTGGATTTTCTCAAAGACTGGGGCGTCATTTTGTAGAGGAGGTCAGACACCCTGTTGCCAATTAAACAATTAAATCGTCAAGCAAGGGCTGTAACAAAGATGTCTATGGGACAGTTCCACTCAGGCTATCATAGCAGGATTTCTTACAGTTTGTAAATCTGATGGGTTAATATTGGATAACTAGTCACACCAACATGAATAAGAACATGACGGGTTTTGAAGAAACATTTCTTTCATATGAATGTGTCTTCTGAGCTTAACCTATTTTTAGTTTAAAGCTTTCAGTGGGCGCATTTGTCATGGGTGCTTTTGGCAGTGCACCAGACCATAGCCATAATGGGCCTAAAGTATACATTCCCTCTTAGCTTTCTAGGAAGTGACTGAATACTGAGTATGACAATAAAAGACACTGTGTGTAAGTTAGCCATAGGCTATACAACAGGCCAAACAGACGTCATATCTGTGCTTGTGTAGGCCTATAACATGGTAAACATTAACAAAGGCCACTGCCATGGATGATAGCGACATACTGTACTGTCCCGCCGTTCATGCATGCAAGTAATCGTACAACACAGAACTATCTTGTGACACACTGAACAAGTTTATCAACATTATAATATTCCATCATATTTTAAAGTCTATAGCACTTAGAAGTGCACATGCGGTGCACAGGGGTACATAGTTATACAGGCCTATACACGTGTAATACATAAAACATATATACACATATACCATGTGCTGTCTCTCTGTCTCAAAATATTTTCACTAGTGCAAACGTGTGTGTGCACGTGTGCGTGTGTAAGCACATTATATTGCCTAACCAGTAGTGAGTTAAGCCAGTTTCCTCTGATCCTGGGACCTTGATCCATAATAAATAGAGGATCTAAGATATGTAAATCTATAGGGATATTTAGGGATCTTGATCCTTAATATATAGCAAATATAGTGGCATTATACATAATGAAGTGATGACAGTTCTGTATTAGTCTGTTCTCTCTCATCTGTAGCAAATGCCCTCAGAGAAAGCCTATAGCATAGACTGGGATGTTTTATATATATCCCAGTATACACTTTATACATATTGCATATGTATATATACAAAACATGTCCCAGTATATATATAGTATTGAAATGTATCTCACTGCAGCGCAGTCTGTACAAGCCTTTGTGGAAATTAGTTGCACTTTCATGTAACTCATGTAACTGAAATATTGCACTGACTTCCTGTTCAGCAAACAATCTGTTTTAAAGTGGGGCTTTTGGTTTTCAAAACATTGAATTGTAGCCAACCACAATACTTAGTCATCTCTTATTCCTCAGTCTTATCACTTTTCAATTAGGTCATCTGTTTGCCTTTCTCTGGTTATACCTCAAACTAGGGGACAGGTTCAGCATTCTTGTCACACTCCTCATCAGTACCTGACTAAGACCGGGAAAGCTAATGATCCAACCAGCGGACCTGCATATGCTAGAAGACCCAACACTAAAACTGTTCTTGGTGAACGAGCCTTTTCAGTTACTGGAACTCTATTCCTGTATCCATTTGTTTTGCTTACTCACTACTTAACTGAAGAATCACCTTTTCCAAACTTAGTCTCTCTGTCTCCGTGTACTGACCTTCTCAACAATGACCTCACTGTGGTTTGGTTTTGGTGCACCATCGGTTGATGCATTGTGTATTGGACACCAGCTCTAGCAAAGTCATTAATTAATAATATTTATTATTTCATTTTGGATTGGGTTAAAAGAAGGGCTACCTGCAGAACCATCAACAGATCTTTCAGTTGAAAATCTACAGGATGTGAGCGCTGGCGCTCACATGGGATCATAGTCCATGATCCTATTGCCTCTATAGGCCTACTTTCTGACACTGATGTGAGGTGTGGAGTAGATAGGCTTATGCTTTCTAGCGGACGATTCATGAACTGCAAAATATAATTTGCAGGTAAAACCACTTTTCAACACAATTTATTATTCAAATTCATTTATAAAGTTAGACTATAAGAACTTAAACCTGGCCAGTAGTACATGCTAGAAGTAGCTATTTGCATATTAAAAATTCAATTTAATTATGGGGCCTTTGATTCTCCTGTCAGAATCATCTCGGGAGGTCTTCTAAATAATGTTACTATTGTAGTTCATAATAACATTTTGTCAGCATTTATTAGGTTGTGCAGAACATTTTCTACCAAACTGCAAAAATATGGACTAGAATACATTGTAAAAACTTAAAAATAATACACGAAAACTCGCCCAAATGACGTAGTTTTTGGAAGAAATCTCGGCTTCAGCTACGCCCCTCTGACTCCCGAGTCCCGACAAAGGACTTTGCCTCTGGACCACGCTAGGAGCTCGAAGTCAAACCCCAATCTAAGCTTGCGCTCCATCCTCATCATGTGGCTCACCCATGCTTAAATCATGAACTCGCCCTTGACAAATTTCATATCATGCGTTGGCCGACTCATTCTAAATTCGTAACTTCCTCATGGCTGCAGATATTTTGGGCAGAGTCAGATGCCATCTCATGATTCAGACATGCGCAGATTCATAACACTGCGCGATTATGGGAACCAGTTTTGTCTACAAGCAGAGATTTAAGGCCCAGATATTCGGGCAGACGTCCTTAAAGACACCTAAAAGTCGGTTGCACCCAAGCATAAACTGCATGCAGCAATCACGACCCCCGTACAAGCGTAGTCCGTTACTAAAACGCAGATTCACACACACATATTCACACTCACCCAGCATTCCATCATAATCAGGCATTCTCTGGCACGCTGCCAACCAACCTCCGCGCCGACTCGTTCTGGCAAGCTGCCAACAAAACTACGCACTACCAAAACATACGCATCAGACACCGTTCAGACAATGCGCAGCAGAAAATAGCGCCCGGTCGTATTCAAAATTGAAAAACGAAAACGACGTATTAACCGAATTTTGTTAATTGCGCGAGCATCATATTGTTGGCAGGTTTCGAATGCAAGCTGGCTGTTAAACTTTAACGAGCAGAAGCTGTTTGCCGCTCTTTTGATAATGGGGGCGAGCAGATGCATTTATGATTAGGCTCCGCCCACGTCTACACTTAGCAACCCGGCGGCAACGGCGCCGTTTGTGTGGGACTGTTTGTAAAGCTAGTAACTGTTGAGCAGGCGTGAGAGAAGGACGTACGCTGCGTTGTTCCTCGTTATATTCTTCAAATAAACGCCGATAACTCCGGAAATTCGAGAGAGTTTACGAAGTTCTTATCCATATCGCTTATGTCCGCCGTGTGTACATCGTCGTCGACGAAGACGAAATCTGTCGCGAAAATGTGGACGCAAACTATTGCTCGGCTAAGTCACAATACAACGAACCGATCCGACTCCTCGTCGTCTGACCCGGACAAAGGAGGAGGTGAGTGATGGGCCGATTGCGAGGCGGTGCGGTCTGTTTTGGCGGGCTCGGCACCAGCGTAGTCCATGATTGCATATTTTTAAAAATAAAGGTTGCAGTAAAAATATGTATTGATTGTTGGTGGACGTAGTAAGTAATCTTGAACGAGTTATATACGACGCTTTTCTTTCGCGTGGAAAGCTAAGGCCGTGAAACTACCTGCCATTATTTCAGTAGACTGATATTATTTTAGCCTAATATTTATTACGGAGTTCAGAAGGAGTTATTGAAACAAGGGAAAACGGAGTCATTTTGGAATGGTAAGCCTTAGAAAAAAACAGGAAATGAGTTACGCAGCATGGAACAGGAAAACAAACTCTGGACAGAGAAATGGACTAAAGTCAATCTAATTTGTGAACCAAAACAAACATCCGTGGTGAAACTAGGATTTATTGCCTGCTGAGTCCAGGCCAGTGCTTCTTAAACTGTTTACCCGTTCCAATAGTTTTAGTTAAGCTTATTAGGATGCTTGATGTAAAAAGCATGCATGTACACAGCTGCATGTGTTTGTGTGTATATGTGCATATATGGACGTAATATGTATACGTATATACATGTATGTATGTAGTTAAACTCTATACTGATGAATTGAACCACACAAAATGTGTCAAACAGACCCAGGGTTTAACTTGTGTGGACATATTCTGTAAATAGGCATTAATAGCTATGTGATATACTTGTATTGCATGTGTGCTTATATAAAATGCACTGAACATGATGATGTTCTATTGTTTTAGAGAAAAAAGGTAAAGAATTGTTTGAAAACGTCTACACAGTGGAGCATGTGATTGGCAGTGGTGGATTTGGGACAGTATATGCTGGCACAAAAAAATCAGATGGAAAGCTGGTAGGTTGCACTTTTGGTTAATTTAGTAATGTTAGTAATAAATTAATATTTTGAATGCACATTTAGTTCTTTAATGTCATTCAGGTATAAAATTAAGATTGCTATAATGAAGTTGCTGAAAGTGCAGCCTGACTTACAGTTTCCCTAATCTATCTGATTCGACTTGATTTCTCCTAAGCATTACTATTTTTATTACATTTTCACTTTGAGTGATCACTGATTTCTTATGCATTATGGTGACAGTCCTATAGAGGTTAGATTAGATTAGATTTCCTGTTGTGGTTACTGATGAATAGGATTATGATGGTGCTGATTATGAGGATCATTATTGTGAAGGGTGGGGAAGGTGGTTGCTGAATATCTGTGATGTGATGGAAATAAAGCTTGGTTGGATATTATTGAATACAAAGGTTTTATTTTGAATTGTAGGTTGCCATAAAGCACATAAACAAGGCAAAAGTGGCAGACAAAATTCAGGTTAGAATTAACTATTAGACACTTGGTGAAAATAGTGTCATTTATAGTGAATATTTGACAGCTTCCAAATTTGGAAATCAGGTTGTATCAAAACATGTGCAACCAAAAGCTTATTGTTTTGAAGCCTAAGTTAAAACTGTTTCTGTATTATATATACGTTTATTCACCACGAAGGTAGAAATGACAGAGAAAAAGAAATACAGAAAAACAAAACCACAAAAATTATGCACGTGGAATGTGAGAATAAAGGCATATGAAGAAAGAGGAAGTAGCATATCGAGACGTGAACTTTAGATCAAATAGGCTTCATACATGTAGCAAAAGGCTTTGAAGTATTATGTTTTTATTATAATTTTATTTCATTTGTATGTTCAGTATCTACTAAAATCCTAACGTATGGGCGGAGTTGAAGTTTTAGTTGAAGTTTTAAGTACTACGTATGTAAATAGAGTTGAATTTGAAGCACAGTTGCTCTATTTCCATTATGCGGGTACCTCTTTCGGTGTATACTGAAAGCAAGTTTGATATAGGAGTGGTTTTTCATGAGAAGCAAACAGATCATCGCATGGTTTTGCAGTGCATTTGACGAAATGCACGACCAAACACTGACAGTCTTTTTATCGTTTTCTGTATCAGTTTTTCTTTCACTTTGGGAAAATGTAAGCCATTGTTGGTGGTTATTTTGAAGTACCGTGGCTGGGCTGTTGACCTTTGTGGTTTCAGTTTTTGAAAAGGCTTCTTCTATTGTGGCTTATCTGTCTGCTGAATGCTAACAGAAACCTTGTGGGATTTCGGTTTAGTTGAATTTCCTTGATAATTAGGATCTAATCTAATCTCTGTCTTCTCTATAAATGATTGTATCTGACTGGATGTGATATCAAGAAATGAATGGGTGTTCTTAATTTTCTATTCACAAGTTGTGCTTCCCAGTTTTTAGCAGCACAAGTATGCTTGCATGTCTAGTGAAATAAGCTTCCTAATTGAACTATAATGATATGCATGAAGTGCAGACGATATTTCTTTGTGAAATACTGGATAGTGTTGACTTACGTTGAAGACCTGCAATTAAGTGTCCTTGGTACTGTGGTTTGGCTTAAACAGGTGAATGGCTCACTCATTCCAGTTGAAATCCACCTCATGCAAAAAGTTGCCCACTTGAAGGGCGTCATTCAGCTGCTGGACTACTATGAAAGACCTGACAGCTTCATACTTGTGATGGAAAGACCGAATCAAGTCCAAGATCTCTTTGACTACATCACTGAGCGTGGCTCTTTGTCCGAAAATGAAGCCAGGCAATTTCTGCGCCAGATTGTCATGACGACAATGGATTTGCATGCTGCTGGCATTGTCCATCGAGACATAAAAGATGAAAACGTCCTTGTCGACCTTGAAACAAGGCGTCTGAAAGTCATAGATTTTGGTTCCTCCGCTCTTCTTAAAGACACACCCTACACAGAATTTGAGGGTGAGTGACTTCTTTTATGTAGTAGTCTGTGTTGCTGTTATCATCTCTTTTAGACCACTCGAATAATTTTTATATTTCACTTTCATTTAATTTTTAAGGTAGCTTATGCAGACGGTAGATAATGGAGAACTGATCAAGCTGTGGAATAACAATATGTATCAGCAGTCGTAGTTATTATAATAAATTTTATATTGTTATTACCAATACTGCCTAATACTGCTAATGATGATGATGATTTTTATCGGCAGGGCCATTGAACTTGCTTTGTTCTTGAAATTGACTGTAGAGCTTTTGTTATGTGATCAGGTCATTCTTTAGTGGTTGAACATCACTTTGTGTTCTTTGTTGGAACCTGTCTTGACTTATCTTGCTAGAAAAATATACAAGTGGATAAGAGAAAGCAGAAAGTTCCACTAATTTTTAACATTTTTTAATTTTAGGCTGTCTTCTTGCTGTGCTTAATTATTCATTCACATGCCATTTGTTCATTCACCCATGTGATTTAGAACTGATGAGTCCATTCACATGCCATTTGTTCATTCACCCATGTGATTTAGAACTGATGAGTCCAACTCAGGTGACCTTGCTAAACTGTAGCTCAGTTTCATTGCACTTGGAGATCTGTTTCTGAATTGTTTTGTCCAGGAAGTTTATTGCCAGCAGAGTTGTTTACCTTTTTTGAGTGGTCGTTTTACAAATGGAAATGACTGCTTGTGCAGGTGGTTGGGCAAGGTGCGATTAGGCTGTGTGTTTCTGATAGGTCTGCCCTTTGATATTGATTAATTGGCTGTCCATGTGCCCTTAGGCCTTGGCTGAAATTGTTTATCGTTGCAGCTGACCAGGCTGGTTGAAAACTGGACAATATTTTGAAACACTACTCCATTTATCAGCTGTTTTGAACATTCGATTCTACTTTCTCTGCTGGATGATAGGCTCTTGCTGAATCAGACCATGGCTTGAAATGTCATTACACTGTGATGTTGAGTCTGCGGTGGTAATGGCTAGAAAAAACAATGGTGATTGTTGGCCTGTTTAGTGTTCTTTAGCTCTTCATAAACCAGCATCTTAGCAGAATAGGATATCTTTCCTGTTCCAGTATCATTTTCATTGTTTGGATATTTCTAATTTCTGTATTATTTATTCACATCCATTCACTTGGTTACTACCATTAGCTGGACCATGTCAGCCCTAAAGTAATGCAACCACCAGCGTAGAAAAATAGCCTGATGGCAACAGGTTGTTGTTTAGTTCTATGCCACCTACTTGCCTCTGCCTTCCGCCCAGCCAGACAGCTGTCTGTTATTAGGCAGCTGGGGAGTAGGATGTGAATTATTGGTGGGCCATATTGCCTTGGCTCTACAAACTGTTACCTTATTCTGTTATCTTTGTTATGTTGTGTCTTGGTTTTGTTGATTAGTTATACTGTGTCTGCTTACTGTCTAGACTTGATATAGAGCTGTTAAGGGAACTCCAGGCCTGGATAACTAGTTCATTGTATGTGGCCATATGGGACTTTCACAGAACCCGGTTTATGGACAGTCTGCGTCCTACTTGATAAAGAATATGAACCTGGGACCTTTTAGTGTCCGCAGATTCTGTTCTGTTTTCATAGATGTAATGTTTTACTTGGCATGGCATATAGATTGTGTGTTACCATGGTTACTAAGATTTGGGTTATGTTACATTTGCTTGGCAGCTGCATTTTTGGTAGTCAGTCCTTGTTCTTCCTTCCTTGGCACGGGCCACTTTGTTACTTGGCCCTGCCCTCTGTTCATTTCAAGTTGCCTTTTGCTAACCGGATTCTGATAAACCATGTTTTGTGAGTTCTGTTATTTGGCCATTTAATTTTTAATGGCTCGTTCTAAAATAAGCACTGTTAACCTTGCCATGTTGAGCTGACGTGTACTGTAAGAAACCTAGACTTGCATAACTTGTGTAAGAAACCTATACTTGCATAACATTTTCTGTCAGTTAGGAGGCTTTGGTATGGCTTGTGGTTAAATGCATTTATGGGTGTTGAGTGCTTTAAGCAATGTCTGTCGTGGTTCATTTAAAAGAAATAGATAATATTGAAGATCAGAGCATTGTGATATGGCAGCAGCTGTACTGGGACTTTAGTGTTGGTGTCTGGCTAACATGTTTGTTGTGTTGCTGTCAGTTGTGTTGTTATTGGTCTTCGTAAGTGGGTGTTGAGCTATGCGTGACTGCCTGCCAAACTGAAAATTCATAAAGACCAGCCTTCTATGGCATATGGCTTTAATATTGATTTTGCATTAAAACAGAAATTCTGTAAGGCTTTAGCAAGGGACTTTTTACCACACAGTTGCTACCAGATATCCAAAAAAACAGTATGAAAATAATGTGAGTAGAGTTAAAAGGTCTGTGTGTATTGGGTTTAAAAGCTGTGCTGCAGCATCTCAAGTCTTCTTCTAACTTCTGTATTTATTTCATGGTTAGTGTAATCATATTGTCCACTGTCTTAATCCATTTCAGTTAGTCTCACTAACAATTCTGCTAATCTGCTGTTGTGTATGTACATAGTTGTCTAATTTGGTTAGCATGCTGGGTCCGTAGTGGCAGGGTTGCAGGTTCGCATCTGCTGGGCATATTACGTGTAATGACCCTGTGATGCACTGGACCCATGCCCAGGACCTTTGGATTCGTCTACTGCCGGCTCAAGAGCTGAAGAGTGGCAAATAAGCACCTCCCTTGCGTGCCACTAGGGACATGGGAGCTCTGCTTATTTACATTTATCTGATAGGATCGTTTCTTAGTCCCAAAAGTGAAAAACTCAGTTGAATGACCTTGCCCACTTACAGCAAAAAGCAAACAGTTGCCTGTATATGGCAGTCGAGACATAAAGAGAATGACCAGTCAGCCTCTAGACTGGCAGTTCCCTTTTCCATTTATGACAAGTGTCACCTTGTAATAAACCTCACAGACAGACTGCACAGCCTGAGTTACTGGATGGTGGTCTGTTTTAGATATTCTAGTTGTAGGGGTCAAAAAACTTGGTGCAGAGGCGAATGACATTACTGCAAGGACAAATTTTTGAGTCCTTGTGGCTTAGAGCGTGATCTTCAATTGTTATTGCCTTTGCTGTAAAGCATTCACTGAGCTGTTTTCATCTGGTTTTACCCGGATCTTTGATTTCATTTGTTGTTGGTATTTGATGATGTTGCATTCCAAAATTTCTCATAGGCTGCATTATAACATGGACTTTTAATGCGTCATCGCACTCGTCTGATCAAAAGGATTTTTCTGTAACTTCCTTGTACGTGTGGATTGTTGACATTCTTCACGCTAACTTTGGGGACAGGCACGCACAGCGATTTAATCACTGTGCAGCATAACAATAACAGTATTACTCTTACAGTAGAAAATACTGATTTAATTACATTAGTAAATATGGCTGATGCAGAAGTTTGTATGTAGTTCGGTTGTGTTTGGTTGGAACTCCAAAGCATTCATCCTATCTTATACAGTATTTCTCAGCTAAGATTAAAATGAGATGTCTCTCTGTCTGTCCATTGACCTTCAGTGTTTGATTGTCAGATGGACTCCAGTCTATAAACGCAAGATGACCCAATAATCCATTTTTCTATCTTACAACTGGTTAGGAAAACATGATTGAACAAATTATTTTATTGATGCATTTTTCTAATCACAGCTTTGACTGTGATCAGCTTATTTGTTCATGCCTGAGAGATTTCATCTGGAGGCATCTGTAGTTGAGCAAGGGGAGTCTGGAAATCTGCACTGATGAAGGCACTTGAAAGCAGCAGCCCCTCTGGTACTAAGTCAGTTTCTGGACTGTGAGTGATTGAGGCACTGAGCAGTAACAAGACAGATGAGATAATGGTTACACAAAAGCTTTTTTGTGCAGCCACCATGGCAGTGTCGGCTTTTTGAATAGGCCAGTTTCCATAACCTTTGGAAGGCTGTGAGCAAAACTAAAAATCTGTATTTGTAGAAATTGGATTGCTGTGCTTATGTAATTTAGGTCTGTTAGAACCAACACTCAACGCCGATTCCATTTTACTTTGTGCAGGTACACGAGTTTACAGCCCGCCCGAGTGGATAATGCATCATGAATACAGTGCTGTTCCAGCCACAGTCTGGTCACTTGGAGTGCTCCTGTACGATATGGTCTGTGGCGACATTCCCTTTGAAGGAGATGACCAAATTGTCAAGGCTAACATCTCCTTCCGTAAACAAGTCTCCCCTGGTAAGCATCATTAGTGCTCATTAGACAAGTGATGTAATGTAATGCTCGATTTATGTATAGTGCTACCACAAGATGTTTTTAATCTGTTCCTGGCCAAACAGAACATTATTAAATAGTAAGAAAAGGTGCCAAAAGCACCTTTTGAAAATGAGAAATGGAGGTCAGTCAGAGACCAATCCAGGCAGATGCTGCAGGATGTTACCTGATAAAAGTTCAAGTAAACAAGAGGCAAGCATTTAACTCCTAGCCATTGGGTTGATTCTTTACACATCAACCAGGTGCAACTCCAGGTACACGTCATATGTTCAGAATTCTGGGATAAGCCTAGGCAGCGAAGAACATTTGTGCATGAATGTGGATAATGACCAAAGATGGAAAACACTATCAGTCATGGCACACGCAGCATGTCAGCTTGTAGTCACGCTTATGCTGGATGCAGTAACTTGTTTTTAAAACTATTTATGCCATAACTTGTTGTGTCGTATTGAAAATTATTACCTTTCAGAAACTCATAGCTGACCATATATATCAGTCAGTGTTGAAAGCTGTGAAATGTCTAATTTCTTTTGTCATTTTGATGTTTGTAGAAGTGCGAGATCTGATTCAGCACTGCCTGACGTTCGACCCCCACCAGCGTCCTTCCTTAGAGGAACTTCTAAGTCATCCTTGGATGCAGGTGCCAAGAGCAAATTCTGTGCTAGTCGCCACTGACTGCTCATCAGTGAGCAGTCAGTAATTCCAATGCTTCGAGAGCCATTTTCCTTTAAAACTGTACCACCACTACAAAAGTTGTTGGTTCTTGGAGGTTATGCCTGGAAGCCGGCATATTCAGAATGCTTAGTCGATAACAAATATAAGGGCTGCACGATACCTAACACCTGGATCTATCGGGGAATTAAAATCTCCTCAAGTTGTGTTCTGTTCAACATTCGTTTGGGTAAAACTTTGCGGAAACAACTCAAACTGTTGCGATAATTTGAAGAACCGTTGCATGGCAAGGATCGGTTTTAGACCCGCTGTCTGTGTAAAAATTCTGTTGCACTAGGGAAATTAAACTGAATCTGTGCTTGAATTTTTTGCTGATTTGTTCCGGTTGATGCTTCTATGAAAATGGACCGCTTCTTAAAAACTGTATCATTATTTATGTCGAACTGTACTTTCCGTCAAAGGGTCCGGTTTTTCCTGTGGGATGCATCTGTGTGGTGCACATTTGTTACGATGTCATGTTATTTAAACTTTGTGCGTTTGTTGAGCATAAACAGTGGCAATTAAGCGGCATGTTAAAGTTGTCCTGCTATTTAAACTTGTGAGACGGTGTGACCGCATGGGATAGTTTGTCTCGATCTAATGTTTGCGGTTGCACAGGTTTCTATGTGGAATGCAACAATCAGTTGAACTGTTGTCTCTACATCATGCTGTGTTGTACGTTGTTTTATGTTGGTTTTGGTGTGTTCTTTGTCTTTATCTTAATGTAGGTGTGTTTTCATTATTTAACTGCAACATTTCAATGCAAGAGACCTCAAATACGTGGAGTTGAGTACATGTACCTGTATGTGCCATGTGTGTGCCTGCTAGGCTTTTTATATATTTTTGTTCGTTTGGTGCATCTGTGTTAGTATGTAGAACCTTTACACAGAACGTGCACTTGAACCAAATTCTCATTTTTCTAAACTATGTTTGACCTATAATGGCTGAATAACAAAGTTTCAAGGCTTTAAAAACAATTCTGAGCTTTATGAAAGAAACGTTTGTGTTTGACACAGAATTTAGTCTTTTTGAGGTAATTTTAGGCTTTTGCAACCCAAGATATTTTTTCAAGAGCATCAGAAATCTGACTTGCTTGCTTTATGAATTGAAAACTGTTATGGGACTTTTTCTAAAATCTTGAAACTGGATTGTATGAACACTTCAATTAAGGATCTGGAATGCCAGGGGCTGAAAGGTGAAATGTGCATGAAAAAGAATGCAAAATGTGAACAGTTCTAAAGTAATGGCCAATGGTTTTGCTTTCTAGGGATCATTTACGTAAGACTTTTTGAGGAAATGTTTCACTTACTGTATACTAATAACTTAGGTCTGTGCTTCTACCTTTAAATTGAAATGAGTGAATTTTTATATCACTTATATGACTAAAACATGGATCAGAAACGAAGCAGGCACTTCACACATGGTGCTTTTTTGCACTTCTTATAAAATTTAATTCAGTTCTGTTCAGAACTTAACAATTCTGGTTATTCTTACAGTTCTGGTAACTGTTATTGTCTGCCTTATTTTCACAGACTTGGTCAACAACACTAATATGTTGTATTTAAGTGATGAGTTGTTTGGATGTAAATGTAGTTGTTAGCTCTGATTGAGTGAGACGGAGAGCACAGGGTCTTGTCTGCTTTTGGTCTAGGTTACTGAAGTTGACTGTTAATAGCTGGCTGTTGATACTGCTTTTATTTATTAACTGGAGAGAAACTTGATTAGTCTGTGGTGTCAGCTGAACGATACGTTGACCAGCTGATGTTGACAGTTGCGTTTGTTGCACTCTGGAATAGGCCTGATGTGTTTTGTTGTTGGTCTTGTCGTATTGGCTCCTGTATACACGTACATTGCATGGAATGTAATTGCCTGTGTGTGTGTGCAAGAAGGTCCTATAAACTGTTTTTTAGGCCTACTAAACAGAATTCTGTATTTAACAGTTTACTGTTTTTGTCGTTACTTATGGCTATAGCCGTTGAAAGACCTGATTTCCATTTTGAGTTATTGCAATTATTTACAGAAATAACTTTCACAATGTCACTAATAAGAAACGAGGTGTTGACCAATGGTTGCGAGTGAAACAGCGTTTAGTGTCCCTGAAGGATATTTCAGGATTTGAAGGATCTCTGGTTGAAGCCCAAACACAACAATAGCAATTTGAAACGATGTACTTGAATTAAAACCAAATGGCAGATGGGATAATGCGATCTGGGGGAGGTGTTAGTCATAACTTTCGAAAAGATGCGACCTCCACCAATTGAAACGAAGTTTAAGTTTCAATATATTTTTATTCCAATGGCCGCTTGTGACTGCTGTAGCTTAACGTCTACTGTTGTCGGAGGGCCGTGGATTCGGCACCAACTGTCAGTCGGTGTTGCGTAGGCGTACTAGTCAAATCCGATCCTAAGGCGAGAACCGCCGCCTCACGAAATTCGAGGCTTTCAGATTGCGAAAGGATCGTTTGTTTATGGTTTTCGAAAAAAGACTGGCTCATAACCGGTTTGTTTGGAGGGACACTTACTGTTTCGGACAGCATTTAAACTCGAGCTCGCTTTTGGGCGGGTTTCGTAAACGTACATGTTGCGACCAGCCCGGACTTGTTACCAGCCACCATCCTTGAAACCGCTCGGCAAACAAACTCCTCCCTTTCCCGGCGCTCGTCACTTTCTCTTTGCTAACGACGGCCTTCGAGATAAGCGGCGGTCTGTATAGCCTTGCTACCTGTCGACAAACGTCGCTGGCTCTTAGACGCCCCAGCTATTTCCCAAAAACCTATTACAATGTGGCATGTGACTCGTTCGTGTACTGGCGGACATTGTGTATAGGCACAAGTCCTTGCATGGCCAGAGATACAATTATACCTCGTTGGCTGCGCAGGGGCTTGTCTGTGCAAACAGACCCACGCATGTCGTCGTACGTGCTGCGTGCAACGATGCCGTCTAGTCTGAAGGTGGTGGTGTCGGTGCGTGGGACCGTTGGCTGTGAAGTGGTGGGAGTCCTGTGCAGTTTTACAACTGAAGATATACTCAGTAAGGCGCCAATGTACTAATGCCCGCCCCCTCCTCTCTCTCAGCACTCCTCTAAACACACCCCTTCTCTCTTCTCACCTCTTCCTCTACCCTATCATCTCCCCTCACGATCTTGCTCATCCGTCGTATCCTGTCCTCTCTTCTCCCTTTGTTTATCCGCTTCTCTATTGGTCGATATCTGGATACGTCAGAATTACGTCAGTCCACTACTGTCGCTTCAGTCCTGTTCGATTTCCAGTGATGTCGGTCAGAGAGATGTTCCCCTCTCTTCGGCCTCCGCAATTCTTAACAAGTTTGACCCCGTGTGAATGTTTACATAAGCCCAATATCTACCTACACACACACACACAAACACACACACACACACACAGGGCCGGCGCGTCTAACAGACGGCTGCCCAGAGCGGCGCAAGTTTGGGCGCGGCAAAAGGCGCCCATGAAAAATGCAGCCTTTTCCGGCGGAAATGAATGGGCAAAACAATAGGAAAGCATTGCGCAACTTGATCTGTTGTATCTGCAATGCCGCGGGGACGGGCTGATCCGAGCCATGTAGGCTAACACACTTGGAGAAAGCAATGGTACATGCAGAAGCCGGCTGACCTCCTGAGGATTTGGCGATACCTCCACTTTTTTAAACAGATCCAGTCCGTATATGAAGGTAAAGGAAGCAATTCTCATATGAAGTGGACGATGAAGTTATTCAAAAGCCCAAAGAGAAATTCTTATTGAACTTGACACAATAAAATAATCAGCTGAAGGAAGAGTCACGTTGTTAGGCCTACAACAAATTAGTTCCGTTCTTATACGATGTTCACAGCTTGCAGAATACAACATCAAGGCATTGTTTTAAACTGGAACAATGCAACGTGAAGATTCCAGAGATATTGAAACATTTGATTTCTGCATTGAACTGCCGGCCATTAAATGTAAATGTACAAGTTTTTCTATAGCGACCGTGTGACCTCGACCCTGCTCATTTGCAATGAATTAATCGAGTGAGATCCTTCGTCATCGCCGCCCGTTTGAATGATCACCACTCCATTTAAGATCCTCGTGTACAGACCTTGACAGCTAGAGATTCAAATCTCTTAAATAAGCCACGCTCGGTATGCGGACTTCACGCACAGAGGCGCCTCGACGTACGCTTTAAACCAATGTAGCCAAATAGGCCATTGAAAGACGAGTCCCACGTGTGCATCTGCTCGAGGTATGAGTTACTGAACTTCTTCTGGAACAGTAGGCTGACACATAGTGTCCCCAACACTGTTATTGCTCTTGTAATTCACTTGACTATGTTTCAATAGCAAGTGGTGAGCAAAGCGTCTCCTAACTGAAGTTGATATACAGTGCAATTCACTTAAGACGAAAACGGATAGGACAAAATATCGCTTAGTACGAAATAACAAATTGGTCCGTTCCGTTATTAATCGATAATAACGTTAAATTATTCTCTTAAGACAAAACTGATAAGACGAAAAGATCGGTTATTACAAAAATGGTTTTAGGTCCCGTGAATTTATTTCAGTGCTAAGTCCGTCGCATAAGACGAAATGTTGACGGAAACACAATAGCTGCAGCTTGCAGCAAGGTTTCGGGTTTGCATTTCCGTAAACGCCTAAAATAGTTTGACAGCGTCCGTCTTTGATGAATGTCACCATTTGAGGAATAAGATAGCGTACATGTTTAAACTGTAACTGGGTGATTGATTACCGGTAAGAGACTCGCAGGTCATAGCATGAGGCATCAAAATGCGCTGGTGCATGAGACCATGAATATCAAAATTACCATAATGATGCCTATGTATAGGAAGTAAACTTTATAGCTGTCTTCACTAATGTGGCCATTTCATTCGTGGGTATATTTTGTCTAACAATGAAGGACATTAAGCCAGTCGTGTGGCACATTTATGGTATTGAGATATGTAACCACAGTGGAAGTGCCCTATAGCTAGACGCATTAGATAGTTCGAATATCTTAGCCAGATTAATGCCTGCTATTATCAGACATATATGTAACTTTCAGAACTCTTCTCGAGTAGCCTAATATCCTCGTTGACAAGCCTTTACCATATGGCGAAGACATTCGTCAATGATCAGCGCCTTGCAAACTACAGAGGCATCCGCCCCAAATCAATCAGCACGTACATTTACATGCGATGTACCCTCGTTCAAAGGCTTCTCGCTGTCTGACGCGCCCATCCCTCTCCCAGAACGAACGATTAGGATTCGCTGTCGAAATAGCGTCGTAATGGAATGTATCGGCCTTAGCCCTTTCATAAAACCTTAAAATACCCCTCGCTTGCTGGTCCAGCGTGAAACAGACTAGTGGTTTACTTTCGTGTCTAAAAAATGGCCACTAAAGTTCGTAGCCTACGGTGATCGGCCGCCTTTCACTCAAAACTCTTCTTTCAAAGATCCTACCCTGACACCCCTTCTTCCTCTTATCTCCCTCTCTGCTCCAATCCCAAACATCACCCACCGTAGCTGCCAGCTGTCTCTCTGCCTGATTTTGGATCTTGACCTGGAACCGAACCCTTTTTGCCTATCGATTTTATTTTGAACTGAAGTTGATATATCATACGTCCACGCTACAAGTCGAAAGACTTGTTGGATTATTGACCATATTACTAGAACAGCTCTGGAAACAATGAATTGAAAGAACTTGTTTCTATATATTTTTGCTAAACTAAACACATGGAAAGTAAAATTACAGATTGCAGGAATTTAATTTGATCCCTATACAATTGAATGTATTAGACTAAAGTTAATGTAATAATGTGATAGCTATCACTAAAGTAAAAGTTATAATAAAGAAGAAATGCGAAATTTTAATTAATATATGAATTCTGCTGTAAAGCATTATTTATTTTAAAGTTAACCCTGACATTGGGTCCACAGCAGGCTTGAATTATACCACTGGACCAGATATATGGACCCAAAGTGAGTCAAACTAAGGTAGATGTGAATGTACACGTTTTTCTATAGCGACCGTAAGGTTGAAGGTTTGCCTAGGGTGCAAAACACCCTAGCGCTGGCCCTGTATACAATAAGGTGGGCGTTTAAAAACTGCTCAGGCCGAGTTATTAAGTGGAAACTAATTTATTTAGCATTACGCTATTACGACTGACAAACTCGCTGCCCTCTTTGCCCACTCCACACAGTGGCAACTGCTACTCGAGCCGGATGCGAAGCTGCACACGGGCATAACACTACATCGCTGGTGTTCTCCAAAATCATGTGTTTGTAAAATTGGATTTCTCAAACTTGTGCATTCAAAAGTCTAAAGATGAATGCAGCGTTCAAATCCGTACACAATGTCCCCCGTGCCAGAATTATTCAGTTTCATTTACCTCGACCTTCATGCTCAAATTTGTTTTTTTCCCCTCATTTTCATACCCACAGCAACGTTTCGAAGTGGTTGGGTTATTGTAATCGTAATCGTAATCCCGAGATTTATACAGTGCCCAACGAAAGCCACGTCACGGGGACCAGCTTATTCACAGGCGCTCAGTCAAAACCAAATCGATAGGCAAAAGGGTTCGGTTCCAGGTCAAGATCCAAAAGTCAGGCAGAAAGAGACTTAAGAGAATTGATCTTCCTTGATGTCATCAACGAGAAAGTTCAAAAAGAGTTCCGTTGAGCCTAATTTTAAAAAGTAAATCAAGCGAACAACATAGTCATTTAACAGAAAATTCAAAAATCATTTCCAATCATATATAATCAACTAAAAATTGCTTTACAGAACAAAATATAGGTCTCTAGGGGCCTATTATAACATAAATAGCGAATCAAACACTGTATATACCCATAAAATTGTATGGAAATTTACTGCTTTAGTGCCAAGATTGGGCGAGATGATTGTATCAGCGCAATCATGAAGGCGTAGGAGGGGGCGGATATTGAGGTGAGGGCCTTAATGGTGATTGCTGCTTCGATGAAAAGCCGTCGCAAGATTAAAAAGGCGAGGAAACTAGTTCAGGTGTCCGCGTGGTGTCCGTCTACCCGCCCACCAGTCCTTCTGTTCGTTCGTCAACGATTGCTTATGTTCAAATAGAAAATACACGCCACGAATTTCCATCGCAATTACTGTATGCGGCCGCACACAGATGTCCATATACGTCTGTATAATAGTATACAGACTGAAACCGTCGAAGTTCCTTGTGCGCAGAATTCGGTACCGTGGCACTGATAAAGTGAAATCGTCAACAATATCGCAGCTCGAATTATGTATCTAAATAGATGTGTCTATTTAGATAAATATCAGAATTAAATGAAGGTATGTTACATAGAGTGTTTTGTTCTCAGTTTTATTAAAAATTCTTCTGCGCGCTTCTGTCAGCGCGATTTCATCGGCGTCCGATTCGAGTTTCGCGTCCAATTAGTATTAGCCTTGAGAAAGACGTCCATGTGCCGCATGTCCGTTTAGCTCGACGAGCCACCCCCGCACGAAGAAAAGGCTCAATTATAAACCGCACCGCACTAACGAAAGATAAGAAGTGGAACAGACGTTGACGCCCACGGACAGACGGACACAAGGAAGCCATTGTAGAAGAGGTATCTCTGTCCAAAACTCACCCACGCAGACTGCCAGTCAATTTGCTTGTTAGTTCTAAGCGCCTACAAACAGTGGCGTAGCTAGATATTTTGGCGCCCGAGGCGAGTGAAGGCAATGGTGTCCTCCTAACAGAAATTTTGAACTTTAACAAACACAGCAATAAGCTTATATATACAAAACCAGGAGAAAAAGACAGACAGCAATTAGGTCAGTTCAACTCCACAGTTGAAACTCGATAGGCCCCTCGTCTTTGCACAATGTGTACAGCATCGAGTCTGAAGTTTTCTTCGGCACAGATGATAAGTCTTTAAAATTTTCATTTAATCGCCCTCCTCGCCGCCCTCTGAACAGCGCCGTCCAGGGAGGCCGAAGCACTCGCCCCTTTAGCTACGCCACTGCCTGGAACTGACTGAAACACCCACGCAGCAATAAGACCCCAACGACCAATTTTAACATAGGCATAAGTACGTCATACATCTATAGGTCTATGCATACACGTCTTATACATATAATTACAAATACACACATATGTGCAAACATACGTAGCCTTGTTATAAATAATACAGCGGTGATATAATATGTATATACTGTATATATATATAATATATATATATAATATATATATATATATTATATATATATAGAACAAGAACAAACTAAGAAAAGAATTACTATAGATACGTGTATGTATATATTTATACATATACGTATCTGTGGTAATTCTTTTCTTAGTTTGTTCTTTGTTCAGTGGCCAAATATTAACAGCGCAGGCTTGTGATATTCCCAATGTTTCAGGCTAAGCATCGCTCGGGAAAATTGGTTAAAATACTTTGTCACTATTCAGAATGATGCGTGTTTGTCTAGTAATAGCTTATACAGTGTCTGTCATCAGCTTCACTTTGTAAATCATACGATTTTAAATTGATCATGTAGCCCAAATTAATCGGGGTTTACCTGTTTCAAATTGCTTATCCACCGCAAGCTGCCTCTTTGTCTTGTCGACTGGCTTTCTGGATGTTGACCTGATTGTGGCTTGGCTTTGGTACGCCATCGGTCGATGCCTTTGTGCATTAGACACCGGCTCATTAGAAGTTGCTAATTATTATTATATTATTATTATTACCTGTGTCTAGAAGCATCAATCAGTGCAGAATAGTGGGAACACGTGCTTCTCGAAGGTTAGACTGGAATTCCAAGGGTTGCACTTGCACCTCAAATATTGTGCATTTGCTTCACTCAAGAGTCATCGCTTGTCTCACTCGCTCTCTGCTAGCACATTATGCGTGCTTGGCCTGTTAACGATGCCACAAAAAAATCTTGATGGAATCGTCAGTTAACCACTTCGCAGAAAAAGAGGCTTTTACATCTCCATTCACAAAGCCATGTTTTCTTGGACCCGTTTCTCTGTAGGCTGTTTCTGTCCTTTTGGATTTCCCGCGTGGCGTTGATCTTGAGATTTCTAGTGTCGAAAGAAACCTACAGAGCAAATCGCTTAACACGAATGCAGAGGACTAGTGTGAACAAATTTGTGTAAACGAATATCGCATTAAACGTCTGCTCAACTAAACCAAGCAGAACTTATTCTGAATCCTAGACGCTGTACTGGATTTTACATACATGTATCATGATGACGGTCGTATTGGTTTAGCACAGTGTGGCAATATGATCTATGTCTAGCTCAGGTGACAGAGTTTAAAGCCAATGCCTAAGCCCCTGGGTCATATTTCATGCACGTATCAGATAATATCTTAAAGCCTTTATTACTAATATGTATCACTCTGCCACTATATTACTCTAGATTCCATTGACATCTGCCACAACAGGTGGCAAATATCTACTAGTCTACGTATTATATAATGTTACTTATGATATTCTGTTCTACATTAGAAGCATTTTCTCACAAATGCAAAGGCCATACTGATGCCGAGAGCTGGCCCAGCTATAAATGATGTAGCTCAAAATTGTCACAGCATTTGAGTATTGCATATCTCAACCGCCATCAGAGAATACCAAGCCTAGATCCGAAAGTGAAACAAAAACAACCATTCACGATGGACGAGCCCCGCCAGATGTTTTAAATAAATCAACATTTCGTGCGATTCAAGGTTTTATATTGCATCTTCTTCAGTGGAACCGATAAATTTATTGGTGTTAAGGGATACCTTCATGTTATAATAAAAAATAATTTAAATTAAAAACCATTAGTGCTGAAGTGGCCTAGGCATCTTTTCGTATTAACCAGTATTTCGTGTTAACTGTTTGTGCTAAGTGTTTTCTACTTTACGTTATATATCACACTTAACTGTTTAGGGCCATCCACAAAAAGCGATCTCAAAAAGGGAAGGAGGGATAACCTAAATGCGGACGTCTGCATCTAACTTTGGCACATATATTAGTACAGCCTGTGCCTTAAACACCAAATTCAGTCAAACAGCAGCAGTCTACGCTGCATTGGATGTAATTAGTCCCTTTGCTTCACCTGGCAGTATCAAGATAACCCACTCCATAACAGCACTGCAAAACCGACAGGGTAGCCTAATCTGTTCCTTAGGATTCTGTTAAAGTACAGAGGTCCGGAATGGGCACGGGGAGGGCAACGTCCAATGCGGAAAGGAAAAGGGGAGGGAGGTGTCCAACGTAGGTCAAATTTTTGAAAACTCACTTCTGCAGACTTCTCTTGTATAGCAAGTAGGCCTATGCAATGCATAATAAGGCCTATCAACTGACAGCAGGTCTGAAGATGGGCACAGAACCCGCCATTTCATGCAAGTCATAACAGTTCTTTGAACAACCATATACATGTAAGTGATAATTCTGTTTCAATTTATTAAATACCTACTTATTATCGGAATAAAGTTAAAGGGGCACTCAGCCACATCGACAGGTAAACCGGTTTAGTTAGCTACATCGGTAAATGCGTACGCCTGGGAAGCCTCTTTGGCGTGAGGATCCCGGTTCGAGTCCCGATCGTGGCTTATTTCAGACGTTTAACTCTCGGGGCAGTACGGTCCGTGCAGAGGCGTAGCAATAGGTTGTGCAAAGCACAAGGGCCCACGCGGCCTGGGGCCGTCTGGGCCCCCTAGGAGCCAAAGCCCGGTTGCTCAATTACTTAATGCAAACTAGCCAAAGTTCAGTTTGCACATGGGCCATCGGAAGGCTAGCTACGCCACTGGGTCTGTGCATAGTGACCTTAAATGGCATGGCGCCCATTCAAACGGCAGAGGTGGTGAAGGATCTCACTCGATCAATTCACTGAGAAATGAGTAGGGTCGAGGCCATACGGCCGCCCTATAAAACCTACACACGTTGTTGTCTAACACCATTCCGTCTCTTCTGAACTCGGAATGCCATCTCCAAAAATTTCCTGCCCCGACATTAAAATCTTCACTGTTCAAAGACTGTCAAAATAGTTTTCGCTCGTGAAACAATTTCAGTTATAGTTATAATTATAATTAACGGAAATCAATATTTTCAGTTCTAATTTTACTTAACGTTAATGAAAATATCACTGTTAGGTACAATGAAACATCCTGTGTCAAGCTGTTATAACTGTAACCTGAACTGCCTAATGGTCATCAGTTAGGAACATGTGCTGGTTTGGTTAATTAACTATTCTGTCTAGTCTACTATACCTGTTTGCAGAATTGATGCGTGATGCTGCATAAGAGTACATATAGTCTGAAATTTTGAAACTAGTTTTATAAACAACAACCACTTGTAATGTAAGTATGCCACTGTAATGGTGTGATAGTTTATCTTTTATGCACTTTGCCAAGCATATTGTGAGATAATAAAAATATATGTGAAAGTTGCAAATTTTTAAACATAGGGGTTGAAAAATTAAAAACAGATATACACAGGTCAGAAATTCAGAAACATGACGACCAGAAAATCAGAAACACGAAGATGAAGAGCACTCCTTGAAGTTAGGCCCAGTAGGCTCACATGGGCTGATGTATTAACAAGTTCATTTAGCTTAACTTTGATTATGAAAGTGGGTGGCCAGTCCTCTCTCCTACTACCAGATCTCACTGAGAGTTTACTATCACTGTACGTATAACAGCTGAGTTAGTTAGAGCATGCACATGGAGTTGAAATCTCAAAACAATTCCTGGCCCACAGGGAACTGAACCTGTGACTGGCAAAATCTGACAACCCAGCACACTATCCACTACACTACTGCAACCTCTAAGAAACAAAAGGTAAAAAATCAGAAACAGATAAATGAAGGTCAGAAAATCAGAAACCGATAGATACAGGTAAGAAAATCAAACATATTGACGAAGGTTGAGAGATACGTAAACAAAGGCCGAAAAATCTTAGACATATCCGCAAAACATGAAAACATATCCAGCCGACTTAAATCTATTTTCAACAAACTGAAAATATTAACCTAGGTCAGATATATGTATTGAAATTAGATGAATTTAAATTACTTATGACGTTTCAAATGAATTCGTTGAGAGGTTTGCAGACACAAAAAATGTGCTTCAACACGTCAGAAAAGTACACTGGTCAACAGCCAAACTATTTTGGTGATGAAATCAGTCAATTTTGACTAATCTTACTGTACTGAATAACAATATGAGTAAAAATGATTTTTTGCTCTAGTATTTATGATGCAGTAAGTTTAACTTAATACTTAATAAAGGAATTTTTTGAATATTCGGTAATTTTCATACCAGGCATAGTTGCTGTGGCAACCCTGCAAGAATTTCGTGCCGAGTCATTATGTTTACTGTCTAAAAATCTTCCTCTGCTATTAATCAGTCAGAGTCAAGGTTTTGAGCAATACATGTGAGTTTTTCAAGTCGGTCATCATTTGTTATTTCAAAATGCCTTCAATTGGGCCTTGACCTCTTGACCCAAGTGAGCTTTCTAATTACAGACCCATTTCAACTTTGAATTTTGTATCTAAAATTCTTGAATGAATAGTTTTGAATTGTTTGCAAACTCATCTACCTGCCAACTCACTATTATCCCCTTTCAGTCTGCATACCGTAAGTTTCATTCAACAGAATCAGTACTTCTTCCTCCTGTTCATGATGACATCATGTGCTCTATGGATAAGGGTAGGATGACAGCACTTGTTCTTCTTGAATTATCTGCTACATTTGATACAGTGGATCATTCTCTCCTGTTGCATCGTCTCCAGCACTGGTGTGGGGGTTCTGCTCCTGCCCTGAATTGGTTTGCTACTTATCTTAGTCCACGCACTGGAGCACTACATCTAAATGGTAATTATTTGTCTATTGCTTTGTTGACAAGTGGTGTTTCACAGAGTTTGTGCTTGGTCCTCTTTAGTTTCCACTAGGTACACTACTAGACAATCATTCACTAGGTTATCACTTCTATGCTGATGATAGTCAAAAGTGCCTTTCTTTTGACAGCTTGTCTTGTCATTCATCTGTGCAGTTATCCACTGCCTTTGAAAAGGTGCAGTCTTGGAGGGCGGCTAATAAACTCCTCCTTAACCCATCAAAAACGGAATTTATGTTTCTGGGCACTCATTAAGCAAGTTTGAATGGCTTAAATCTTTAAAACTGGGCGATTCACTTGTGGAGTTGGTTGAAGCTGCTCATAACTTGGGAGTTATTTTTGATTCTACTATGTCTCTCACCAACTATGTAAATAGAATTTATAAGTCATTGTACATGCATATTCCTGACATATGCAGAATTCAGCGATGTGTCCCTATGTTTTCAAGGATACCTCTAGCAAATGCATTGGTCTCCAGTCGCCTTGGTTACTGTAACTCGCTTCTTACCGGTATCACAGTCAAACATGCAGAAGCTTCAAAGAATACAGAACTCTTTGGCCAGAGCCATATCTGTTACATCAAAATATGAGCATATAGCCCCTTTTCTTAAATCCTTGCATTGGCTTCCTATTCAGCAAATAATTTCTCTTAAATTGGGGCTTATAGTTTACAAAACATTGAACTCTAGACAATCACAATACCTAAAATCACTCCTCACTCCTCAAACTCATCATTATTCAACCAGGTCATCTGAATGCCTTTTTCTTGTGGTGCCAGAAACTAGAACCGTTCTTGGCAAGTGAGCTTTTTCGGTTGCTGGATTGAAATTTTGGAATTCTCTTCCCACATAAGTGCATTATGCCCAGTCTCTTATCATTTCGTTCTCGATTTAAGACTTACCTTTTTCAGTTGGCTTTTCTGCTGTAGGCTGCCTCTCTCTGTTAGAGAATTGATCTTCTGGATATTGACCTGAAAGCGGCTTAAATCTGATGCGCCATCGGTTTGATGCCTTGCGCATTAGACACAGGTGCTCTAGAAGTTTCTAATTAATAATAATACAAATGATGAATATCGAAAACGGCACTAAAGGGCAGAAACAAAGCTCCACCATCACCTGCAGAAACCATACCAACAATTACATAACATGAACGTTTGATAAGTTCAGACAGAACTAAATGCACAAAGGCATCAAACAGCAAGGCATCAAACAGCCAAACAGGCTTCTAAAACATGCACAGAGGCACTAGCCGCCACCACCAACACTCGTCCAGTTTCAGACTCCAGCAATCTGGCATCATTTGGTGCTATTCTAATCTAACCTAATCACTTCTACAGCGCTGTTATCATAATGCCCAAGATATCAATCGATGGTCACTTCAAGTGAAAGCATAATCAAATTCATAAACTTTTGTTCAAGTCATGTGCAAATAAATTATCTCCATTTTTGGATCATTAGTGAATTCCAGTGCCCAGTCCTTAAGATTATCAAAATGTGCAAAAGACAACAAACCAGACACAAGGGAACACAGAGTCAAAAAGCTTAAAAAGCTCTGTCAGAAGAGCGTCAATATACATCCAGCTATCAGCTTTGAACAGTTCAAGATTGCTGGTTCAGAATTGTTTGTGTAGTAGATCGCAGAGAACCGGATGGTTAGTAGAACTATAAAGAAGACGAAAGGTAAGGGGGTTGAATTGTTCAGTCTTCCATGCAAGGAAAACTATCTTGAAAGCGCTTCTGAATCTAACAGGCAGACTTAGCTTTGCCATGCAGGGCAACATATTAAAATCATCGATGAAAAGATAATTAAGGTCGACGTTACCAGCCATCGCAGCCATAGGATGTCGTTGAACAGTGGACACTAATAAGGCTATATCCGAGCCGTGGAGTTACATAAGCTCTTCTGGGTATGCTGAACACCAAGTCAACTGGGAATTGTAATATACTCATATTATTTATTGTGAATACTTTACAACAGAATCAATTAGTCGTTCTCCCTGGAGATACGTTTAGCTGTCAGATTTCTATTGTGCTGGTTACCTTTACATGTAGGAGCATGATCTCTTGATGATTGACAGAAAGCCTGAATGGCCAGGCTGACAGACAACCAACAACGATCGTTTATCGCTACTTACTATACAGTAGAGATGTGGCGGGTCAGCCACAAGGTAGGTCTGCTTAGAAAAAAGCATGAGTATCTATGACGCGCTTAAGGCAGCAATGTGCTGTTTGTGTGCACAGACTGGCTGCAAGATTTAGCTGCATAAGATTTCTTGAAGCTAACTTTAATTAAGTGTGACCTGAATCTAATAATAGTTTAATAATTAGGCCAAACAGACTTTTTAGTTTATTTATAGTAAAATAATGCACAAAAAGGATCCATTGTTCATTTGTGTAGGCTATATAGGTCCTTAAATGTTTTGATGGCAAGTAACACTGGACAACAAATTTTTACAAAAGTCATGCTAATGAAATGAAATTAGTCAGTTCTTATCAATTTGTATGTGCTGAACACGAATATGACAGTGAAAATGCCGAATTGGCTCTAGTTTTTTTGTAATCTGAAATGAAGTAATTTTATATCGCACAATGCATGCCAATAGTGATACACTTACAGTTAATATTTGTAAAAACCAGGTCATAGACTAGTTCTTAGATTTTTTGCCTGTCTCTTGTACAGCTGTTCGGGAGCATCTCTGCGGAGTGTCCAGCAGTAGTCAGCCAACATTGTAGTGGACCATTTTCCCTGGTACCTTTGCTCCATTGTTGCGATATCTTGATGAAAACGTTCGCCATGTTCGTCACTAACCATACCACAGTTGTCAGGGAAGAAATCCAGATGGGAATGAAGGAAATGCATCTTCAGAAACATATTGCAGCGAAATTTCTGGTACTGCTTGAGCATGTCTTCTACTAGTTCCTTGTAGTTTTCTGCCCTAACATTCCCCAGAAAGTCTGTAGACACTAGACGAAAAGCATTCCATGCTTGTTTCGCATCACCCTCCAGCAAGTTGTTGAAGCGGTCATCTTTGAAGAGTTCTCTAATCTGAGGACCCACAAAAACTCCCTCTTTAATCTTTGCTTCGCTGAGTCGAGGGAATTTTTCATGCAGGTATCGGAAAGCTGGCGAAGTGCGGTCCATGGCTTTCACGAAGTTCTTCACCAAACCTAGTTTGATGGGAAGGGGTGGTAGTAGGATTTTGTGAGCCTCGACCAGAGCTGGGTGCTGGATATTCTTCTGTCCAACTGCCATGTTTTGTCTGGGAGTCCATTCCTTCCGCACGTAGTGCAACTCTCTTGCTCGGCTATCCCACTCACACAAGAAACACATATATTTTGTATATCCTTGCTGCAGTCCCATTAAAATGGCAACTACCTTCAAATCACCACACAGGTGCCATTTGTACCTGTTATAGTCAATGGAATGCAGTAGCTGTTTTAGGTTATCGTATGTCTCTTTCATGTGGACAGCATGCGCTAATGGAATAGATGGAAGACGGTTTCCATTGTGCAAAAGCACAGCCTTAAGACTCACTGTTGAAGAGTCTACAAAGAGTCTCCATTCTTGTGCGTCATGAGTGATCTGTAAGGCATTCATGAGGTCGTCAATATTGGAACAGAATACCAGATTACCTTCCTTCATAAAGAAAGGTTCCAACTGCTGATGGCGCTTTCTATATGAAGTAATTGTGACATCTTCTTCTAGAAGATTCCATTGTTGGAGTCTTGATCCTAGCAATTCTGCCTTGTTTTTGGATAAGTCCAAATCACGAACAAGGTCATTTAGTTCTTCCTGTGTTATTCTGTGTGGGGTTGATGATGCACCACAGTGAAAATCGGGATCACTGCACGCTGACGGACCAGGAGAAGAACATGTCGGCTCACCCTTGTCCTCATCAGATGAATCAAGGAAAATATATTCTGCTGGAGGTTCTGGAATAGGAAGTCCATCACCATGTGGAACTGGTCTCAATGCTGACGGAATGTTTGGGTAGACTATTGTCGACTTCTTTTGCGTCGTTATTCCACCGGAAAGAGGAGGAACCAAGCAGAAGTAACAGTCATCTACGTGGTTGCTTTGCTCTCTCCACACCATGGGAACTGCAAACGGCATTGATGGTCTTTTGCCATTCAACCACTGTGAAAGCTGTGTTGTACATGTAGCACAGCATATATGCGGGGCCCATGGCTTGTCTTGGTCACCAACCTTGCATTCGAAGTAAGCATGATATGCCTTCTTGACTTGATAAGTGATACTTTTCTTCTGGTTGGCAAATGTCACTTCCCCACAAATGTAACAAAAGTTGTCCACAGTATTTACGCACTTCCGAGGCATTACTATTCTGTATTGTATCTAAATGGATAAAGTAATAATAGTTTTATAAAACAGTAACTTAAACTGTCTCGCACAAAGTCTGTAATATTGTAAATGCTCAACCGTTCCGACTCGCTTTATATAGTACACTGCTGACGTCATCTTACGTCAGCAGCCGACTGGCTGTAGTTTTACATTGCATCAGAAAATGACGTAATCAACTGTGCATGATGTGTCCATGATGGGATTATGCAATGAGGTGGAATATTACATCATTCTAGACTTATTTAGGATATTGTCGCAGTCCTACTGCATAAATTTACATGGTGAAACATAAAAAATGAACTATATGAAATATTTTCAAAACGAGAGCCAATAAAAAATTTTTATGGTTATATTCGTGTTCAGCACACCAAGATGCTACACATTAGGGCCTTTTCCAGTCAGTAACGATTTCTATGTTGACCAGTGTAATCGGATACGTCACCTTTAACTCTGTATGACTGAGCTGATATAAATGATGTAGCCCAAAAATGTCACATCACTTTAAGCACCGAGTATCTAGTACCACCACCAGGACACACCAAACCAAATCTAGACCCAAAAGTGAAACAAAATATAACTGTTCACATAGGATTAGCTCAGCCAGATGTTTTAAATAAATGAATGTTTCGTGTTGTCCCAAGTTTTGTGTTGCATTTTCTTCAGTGAGACCAACAAATTTTTTTGTGTTAATCGATATTTTCATGTCATCAGTTTAGTGATAAATGAAATAATTTTAATTTAGACCATTACTGCTGGAACAGACTAAGTACATCATTTCATATTAAACAATATTTTGAATTAACTGTTTTCATGTGAAGTGTTTTCTATTGTATGTTATATCTCACACTAAACTGTTTGGGGTTATCCATAAAAACTTCCACAAAATGGGAGGAAGGGGTGAACCAAATGTGGACAAATGGAAAGGGGGTTATGCCTAGTGCATACACCTGCATCTAACTTTGGCACATACAGATAAAATATTTAAGTACACCAAATTCAGTCAAACAGCTGATGGTTTACAATTAGAGTTCTTTTGCTGGACATGGCAGTATCAATGTACCCCACCCATATCAAAGTTAGCAACTGAAGGATCAACAGGGTAGCCTAATCTATGCCTTAGGCGCATCCTTGGAGTGTGGATGTCCACAAAGGGGAAGGGGAGGGTAATGCCAAATGCGGAAAATGAGAGGGAGGGTTCCAAAGTAGGTCATTTTTTTGTGGACATACTTTATGGACATGGACAAACCCTTATCTTATTATGCCAAATTTTTAAACATTCACTTCTGCAGTAGTCTCTTGTATGCAAGCAGACTTATACAATGCATAAGGTCTACCAACTGACAGCAGGTATGTAGACAAGTACAGGACCTGCCATTTGATGCAAGTTTTTACCATTTCTTAGAAAAACCATAGCAGTGATAATTCTGTTTCAATTTATTAAATATCTACTTATTATCAGGATATTTTTAGAGGGGTGCTCTGCCACAGAGCAACAGGTAAACTAAATGTTTGCAACTACAAGTTCTAATGCACACAGAAGCAAAATTCACGCAATCACTACAGTTGTAAATAAAATAATTAACAACTTCCGAGTCTCACATAACAATGAGATTTGACTTCATCTCTGCAACATAGACAAGATCAACGCAAACTGAGGCATACCAGAGATAATTGCCTATCAACAGCCAGAGTCTCAAGTTGCTAAATATTAATAACCTCTTTATAATTCATAATCATTAACCTTCACAAACTCTCTGCACAAGATGGAATTCACAGTTCATTGACCAACCAAGCAATCTGTAAATCAATTGTTCTGTAGTTGGATTCTGTTGGTACATGAGGTACAGTATGTTACATCCTAGGGCCTTGCTGCTGGAAGAAAAATTTTAATCAAGGTGCTGCTAATCATTGCTTCAACTTAGCAAATCAATCTTCTCCAACAGAATAAAAAGCAGCACAATATTAACAAAACAAACATCTCATTTTGTCATGGTCAACTGTAAGCTGTCTACCCAGAGACACACACACTGAACAAGCAATAACCTTATCTTACTGTTGATGAAATTTTCACCTGTAGGTGCCTTATGCATACCACTATAAAATCAAATTCTTATGCCTTTGCAAGTCTCCCATTTGCTTGTTGCCAAAAAAACTTCCATAAAACCCATTATGCTTCTATTCATTTAGCACTGCAAAAATAGATCTCAACAGTTCTAACCTTCCTAGTTAAAATATCAAATCATTTAGGGGAAAATTCCTGGGATTTGACTCAGAACAGGAATGAGTAAGTTTGAATGCTGCATTTCTGGAACCGCAATCTATCAAAGACATGCGACCCTTGTTCCTCCGCAATAGTTCCCCTTCTTGAATCAGTCAGCATCCATCGGCGATGGTGAAGACGATTCCCAGTGACTGCTGCCTACTTGCTCTAGCTCTCTGTCCTGTCTATGACTGGCCACGTCTGTATCAGAAACGCTTGAACCTTGTTCCACTGCCATTTGAGCTTCAGATGTCCCCTCGTGCTCGCAAGACTCTCTTTCGGCCAGACTGTCGGCAAAGTCACCTGACTCAGCATCTGCAAACGAGACATTCATGTCACTTGTCTCAGGCAGACTGTCAACCCCACAGTCACTGTCTCCATTGCTAGCACTGTCTATGTTTCCACTGGAGTCATCTAGACTAGACCACTCGTGGCTAGTGGGTAGTGCCACAGCCAGGTCAGACTTGGCTGGGTCTTGTTTGACCGAGACATCTTCTGAGGGTACGTCACAGTCATGCTGGGCAGTCTGAAATCCTGAACTGTCAGCACTAGAGCTCGTAGAATCCTGGTCCATGCTTTGTGTCGTCACAATCCCTCTTTCATCAGATGCAGTAACTGTGAAAAAATTAAATCAGATAAATTAGATGTCATTTAATCAGAAATTTACAACACAATAACTGAAGGTAACTGGGCTCAGCCAGTTAACAGAATATGAAACGCATAAAGAAAATTTAATCATACCCAACAGATTTAGAAGTAAAACCAATAAGCTCTGGATAAAGTAAAGTACCATCTCATCACACATGGAAGAACTAAAAACCAAGACAACACTGTACAGCAAGATAAAACCTTGAACACTGACAAAGTATACCAGCACTAACCAATTTCTCAATAAAAGTGTTTTAAACAATGTAATGCACAAGTTCAGGCAGACTGTGGAATCTGCTCATAGATGACATAACAATGACTCATGTATTTCAAGCACTTATTACGTGTAGTCAGTACATCAGAATCTGATGTGCTTTATACTTTACCAATATGACTGAGGCCAGAAAATAATAACACAAAAATCTGAGTTAGTTCAACAGATGCAACTGAGACATTGCATTGGAACCGTAATCTATCAAAGACATGCGACCCTTGTTGTTGAACAAAGCCAAAAAAACTTAAATAATTTCTACTGAAATTCTTTCATTAAACTGTCACATAATATGTGAGACAGCCAACTCCACATATTTTCAAGTTCACCGCACCCTTCCTATAATACGACACAATGCAAATATGGCTATAACACGGTCACAACCATGGATCTCAAATTTACCTTTGCATACATGTGATGAATGGAATAAAAACTCATACAGTGCCAAAATAGTAACGCCTCTTCTCCTGACAGAAGCGCTAACCATGCTTTCATCGTTGTTCACCAAGCTGATAGTGGGTCAAACGCTCGTATAATATACCGAGATAGCCACTATAAAGCATTGATGTCATTTTCTGTAAGACTTTCGCTGGTACAGAACTGTCAGATCCAAGGTATGCACAAGATTTTATTCTACCATTTGCGTAGTTGCGCTGTCAAAAATAATTTATTTCAGTCTCTAAGGACAATAGCCAGATCTAAAATGCCAGAAAAATGTAATATAATAAAACTTCATTTTCCTTGTAAAGACGTAAAAAAATTTAAGAAAAAAGAAGACATACTTTGTGCAGGGGAAGAAGTTGGATGCAATCAAAAGATATTTAAGGCAAAACCAAGGCAAAAATTTCTGTATTATGTATTGTTTCTGTCAAATAAAAGCTAATTTTTAAGGATTTGTTTATGTGCTTTATTGAAGAAAACTAATTATGTCAAAAAAATTTATCTATGGCACTCCATATGCACAGCCCAAAGTTCATGGCACCTGCAAGCGTGAAATCAAAACAAAAAATACAAAGCTATTAACCAAATTTATTAAAACATGCTTTCACTTCAAACACAATTATGAATTAAAACAGTTTTCCTAGCCGGCAGCCTCCATTCCAAAGGCAATTTGTAATTTTCTGGTAACCTTTACAAATCCAATGGCACCTCTGGTGAGCAGCTTGAAGACTTGTTTTGCATGATAATACCACATTCTAATGCTCTCATAAGCCCAACGCAGCTGGCAAATACACAGCTACGTAAACTGGTACTGAAATTTTGGTCATAAAATACCATTTCAGTTCAAAATGTAGCCCTTGTTAGTACCCACGCGGTACTTAACATGGATCCCAAATCCCATGTCATAGCAACAGTGGTGTATTTAACAGTGGTGGTACACTCAGAACACCCCAAAATTCTAAAAAGATTGTACATCAATTGAAAATAAATAAAAACAGATTTTGTAAAGACAGTGTAAAATTGCCTTGTGGATCTGTTACACATTACAACTCTCAGGTGATTGTCACAGAAATGTTTTTCTTGTAATTCAGGGTAGTGGTGGACTTTGGAGATAAATAGGGACATTCCCAAATTTTTCCACACAAAAATGAATACACAGCTTGAAAGCAAAAAATGCTCACTTGTTAAAAAAACGTATCTCTGGCAATAAAGAAATCACAAAAATTCTTTTTTGTTCGATTCAACATATATTTCTGCTGATGTAGTTGTTATAGAAAGTTCTGCTACAACATTTTTATATCACAAACTTTGTATTTTGGGGTTGTAGTAAACATTGGGGATTACTTGAAGATAGATAAAAATAAAATCTAAAATATATTTTTATATATTGTTCTTATTTTAATGATGAGGCACAAATATAAAATAAAGCATTTTCAAAAGTGTGATATGCATTTATGCATTTTAAACTGTTGCACTGTCAGCAAGTTAAGCATTTTAGAATAAGCTGACTTGATTTATTTAAAATTTTATTTAATTTATTTAAAAATTTCCTGTGGCATATAACAGGTTAAACCAACAAGGAATTCTTACCATCAGACTCAGAAAATCGGTTTTCTCCAGAGGTTTCAGGGTTGCTGTTTTCGTCAGCTGATAAGTTGCTAAAAGCCATGGTCGAGTCACAGGCATCGTCTGCAGCAGCTGGTGCATCCGAATTGTTCTCTGCTGCACGAATTTGTTTTTCTGCAGTATTAACGGGTGTTGTACTGCTGGTTTCAATCGGTTCTACTTTGTCACTCACTCTGACTGGTTCTTCAGTTCCAGTAGCTTCTTCTGTCTGGCTGGTTTCTGTTTCTGCCTCGGCTGTTCTTGCCTGCTCTGTTGCATTTGAGTTGCTCAGCAGTTGCGTCAAAAGCGGTGCAATTGCTTTCTGTTCGCCACCACCTTCAGTCAGCTGAGGAGCATCACCTGCTCCATCCATATCCCTACCTGTTTCACCACTGCTGCTGTCATCTAACTTCAGCATTTTGCGAGGAGGTTCGAGGGAGTCAGATTTTTCTACAGAGGCCCTCTTCTCTGTGGATACATCTCCAGCTGTCTCCTGGTTGCTCCAGTTTGGATAAGAGCTAGGGGAATCCACGACATTTGATAGACTTGAGAACCATGACCCTGTGCTGCTGCTGCTGGTTGTTGGAGAATTCACAGGAACTGGGGGAAGAAATGAACTGTTCAGCGGATCAGTCTGGCAAAGATGGTCATGTGTATTCGGCAATTCGATGCCATTCACCTCCACTTTGTTCTCGTTCACAATTCGGCTAAAACAGACAATAAAAGGCATCACACTCCTTTGTCTGCCTAGTTCGTGTAGCAAAATGCCCTGGTCTCTAGTCAACACGACTACTGTAACTTGCTTTTTATCAGCATTTCATAAGGTAACTCGACAAAGCCTCAGAGGATCCAAACACTTTGGCCATCACCAAAACTTCAAAGGATCAGCATACATCTCCAGTTCTGAAACCATTGCTCATATGTGGAACCACGATGATGGCGATAAGAGCGTTCAAGGGCTTTGAACTGCATTCAAAGCCCTCAACTTTGACGAGTTTTTCCATTTAAGCTGATTTCTTTTTTGAACTATTTTCTACGTTTGAAACATTTTAATTTTCTAAGCCTATATGATTAAAAGGTCGAAATAAAATTTCTTTATCCCCGCTGGTTCATGTTGTTTCAAAAATAGTTTTTACATACTAAATTTAAAAAAATTCAGTTCAGGTAGGTGTAAAGTTTATATTATTACTAATGACATCTACTCACTCTGTAAATTTGAAAATACAAATTCTTTTGAATTTGTTCATTAGGTCTCTGCCATTCAGCTGAAATTAATTTTATGTTCACCGACACAATTTTTGCGATTGCCTTATGACAGAAAATAAAACTTCAGATTTTTCTGATGCACTACAAAAACTTTAAAAAATTACTATTGTATGTAATGCACACCTAACTATAACAAAACAATAATAAAAAATGCATATGTATCATGCTTACTATTTCGTGATAGCTGAACCTATCAAGGATGTAAACAAAAGCATGCAGACAAAGTGGTTTGAAACAAAGACAAAGTCTGCTCATTAAATTAACCTACCAAAACTGCACAATCTCTTTATGTTAAGTTAAACTGGGAAATGCTACTCACTTTCCATAAGGATCGACTGTTGTCACAACAACCAGATTCTAGAATCAACATATAAATGGTTTTAAATACAAATGTAACCTAATCTAATCTGAAAACTTCTACAGTGCCATTACTGTAATGCACAAGGCATCTATCGATGGTCACTTCTAAGCGAAACCATAATCCATTAGACATGAATAGTCCACATCAGCGCTGCTTCTGAGATTGGAAGACAGGCTGCGGAAGATAAGCAATCTGGAAAATATGACACTTAGCTCTGACTTATATGCAGAGAGAACAGAAAAAAGTTGCAAGTAAGTCTTGGGTCAGCACCCAAGAAAGACTGGGAATGCAGCAACATTCTGGCTTTGGATATAACAACAGTGAAAGCTAATTCCAATTAAAACAACAAGTAACTAAAATTTAATAAACAAACTCAATTACCAGAGTCAACCCACACACTATTATCATTTTATGCAAGTATGGAATCTTCTCTGTTTCACCAGTGTTTTCTTACCTTTTCGACACCACGCATATATTTGTCCGTTTTCTGGTAGTGCTTCGTAGGGTTTGTCACCAGTTCACATAGTCTTTGAATGGTAAAAGGAATCCTACAAACACGGCATCAGAATTTAATATCAAAGTCATTTAGAACTTTATTAAATCAGATAAAGAAAAATGCTTACTGTTATTTTCAATGTTAATCCTAAAACAAGCTTAAATCCACATCAAGGACCCCTTACAGCGACGTTGGTATGCCGAGGTTGTCTCTAAGGCTGAACTAAATTTGGGATCCATGTACAAACTGTTATATCAGAATCCATGTTATAATGAACAATATATATGGAGGGTCCAGTGTAGTCGAAGGAATTCTAAAATAATTCTAATAAATATTTCTCCTATGTGGTTTTGTCTAATTGATACTTAATTGTTTCTCATATCTTTGCAAAATTTATTTGACTCACCCATTAAATTGATTAATATCATCAATTAATCGCTTTCTCATCGCTTCAAAAGTGACATGCTCTATATTGGGAGACGGTGATTGCTGACTCATTGGAGATCTCTCTTGGAATTCCTGTACCACAGTATCCAGTTTGTGTATGAGAAGTGGCTTCAGTTTCATCCAAGGAAAGCTGAAAATATCAAACCAAACTTAATCCAACTTCCAAGTTGCTATTTTTGTAGTAAACGCTGAGTTGACTCAATGCAGCAGCCATTATGCAGCTGGGGATCCTAAGCCAATTTGTCTGGGGACAATGATTCTTGTAGACCTGGGATTCACAAAAACTCGCTGTACAAGACTAAATATTCTGTGTTAACTATTCTTTACTGCTAAACTAATTCTTGGTTGGCTATTCTATGGCTAGGTCATCCACTAGTCAAAGCTATCTTGTTGACAGCATTCTAATATCAAATAGCAACAACTTTGAGAAGGTAAAGTGGTTGTAAGCAAACAGCAGTGGAGGTTTTCGAGGATATTTAACAAAGGTGTGACTCTAGGAACACGAACTCTGTGGACACTATGTTCAATCATGTTCTAGACGTTGTATTGTCTGTGCTAATCAATTTTCAAAACATTCTGCAGCACATATTATTTTACAATTAAATTTAAATTTATTATTAAATTGCATATAATAAGATAACCAAATTTATATTATTTTGTGTTTTAAATTTAGATCATAAACTAAATGTAAAATATATTAAATTTAGTTAAATGAAATAAAGTGTTGGTTGACAGGCTTACTGAACTATGCATGGGTTTAGTTACACAATATTTTAGGTTATTTCAGCATTATACCCCTGACAGCCATGTTCGTAAAGTCCATTTAAGACATTAGGTGGCCACCAGTTGTCAACATTAACACTAAGTGGCTCAGCTAGGAGCCCAATGAATGCGGCTGTCTTGGCCATTTTACACACGGTTTGGTTTACATGCTGTTTCGACGGCGATTTTGCGTCAACGGGTCCAAAACGTAATAAAGAGCAGATGGCCATCATCTTAGACAATATTGCATATCTTAAAATATTAACATCTACCTAGAAGATTTTAGAGTCCGAAGATTACTCTGCCAAAACACAAAGACAGCCAAAATAAATATAATTTTCATGATCCATTATCACTGTCATCAAAAAAGTAAAGAAATGGATGTCCTCAAATCTTTCATGCCTGAACCAAGCTCATACGAACTTACTTATTTATTGGATAACTGCTACATGGGTGTCCAGAGTTCTACCTCAACATTTTGACAAAAATCAGGTTTCATATTGCTGATAATTGCAAAGGGTAGTGTGAAAGATTACCACCCTAAGTTTAGCTGGAAGAAGTTGAACTCCAATCTCTGAGTCCAAGTGTGCTTTGAACACCGATTTCCACTGATCTCCTCTTCTAAACATCCGGCAAGTTGGACATCACAGCTTCAAATGCTCTGGTGTAGTCCTACCTAACCATAATCGTAAACTCAAGATTTCTACAGCGCCCAAATAAATCCAAGTCATGGGAACCAGCTTATTCAGAGATGCTCAGTCAAAACAAAATTGATCACAAGAAGGGTTTGGTTCCAGGTCAAGATCCAAGAGTCAGGCAGGCAAGCAGGCAGGCAGGCAGGCAGTCAGATGGCTATGGTAGGTGGCGTTTGGAATTTACTTCCTAGACTCACAGCCGCAATACATCCAAAGCATCTAAAGTACGAAATTGATTCATGCTCTGGCAGATTTTTGTGTTGGTGATGTGTATTGTTTTGGAAATGCACAAGGTTCTCCTCAAGCACCAGTGCCAGAAGGCATCCGGATTCTGTACCAGTGATTTTGCGAGTGTACAGGTTTCGTCTCCATACGGCTGGACAGAATACAGAACCTCAAGAGTCTGCAGTCTGCTAATCAACACTGGATCTAATGTCACTGGGGCATACTTACAGTATCGGGGACAGCTCCATTTTAGGCGTGGCTCCAGCCTGGCTTCTGCCTACTGTGATTGATAGTATCTGCCGCTAAGATGAATCTCTTCGAGCTAAACATTATTTGCAAAGATCAGTTAAGCGTTATTCAATATTTACAAAGCTGAACTAACCTTTACTTTTACCCTAACCCTTTTTTAACAGCATGAAATAGAATCCATGTTTCTTTACTGCAATCAATGACGGGACACTTACTGAGGCCACGCCTATAATTCACATCAATGCGGTGGGCGAAAAGCAACGGCCAAAACAGCGGTCCCCGATGCCCCTCGCCGCTCAAGCTCAGCAAATAACGTTTTTGATTTAAAAACTTACACGGTAACTCCCGTTGCGGCGATTTTGCTAAGGTATTGCTCGAGCACATGTGAAATTTTTCCGCCAGGATGCTTCGCAAATTCTAAAACACGAAAAAGTAAAACATTAGAATCTTGTTATTTTCCTGATCGTACGATAGGCGATGATCTATGCCGATAAAATGTGAAAGATTTACCGTCCAAAGCTTCTAAAATCTCCTCTTTGTTGTCCATTGTTGAAAAATCTCAACATACACAATCAAACAATACAAACACCAAAGATGGCGTACTATTCGCGTAAGATTTTAAATTCGACTGAAGTCATTGGAGAACGAACTGTAATTTGTATTGCGCAATTATTTCGGTGCGTTGAAAACTTCATCGAATTGAGTAACTATACATTTTCTAAGTAATATTTTTTGTCATTTTACTTTTAAAAGTAATGTAAAGATATGAAAATAATCGCATAAATATGAAAATAATCACATGAATAAAAAATGACAGTAGCAAATTAAATAGTTAAAGTAATATTCTTTTGTTTCATTGGCTAAATGTTGGCTAATGTACGGGTAATAATAATAATAACAATAATAATAATAATAACAACAACAACAGCAACAATTATTAGTGTAACGTTTTCAAATGATTGTTATTTATCGCTCTAAAATATCTTTTGGTGCCATCGATTTTGCATCTCTCAGAGGTTTCTTGGCGTCTAGTTTGATGCGATGACTCACCAATGACGTCTCTAAGTTTTATTTACAAAGAAGTCTATTTACAGCAGCGTAACTATACGACTATCTATTTTTGATTTGCAAAATACAGATTTTCGGCCTAGCTTAAGACTTAGAAATATGTAATTCTCCTCATCTTGTCTTGTTCGTCGTAGTGTCTCGAGAGTGGATTCCCCATATATTCGCGACAACCAGAGAGTGAACCCCGACTCAGTCATTTCCTTACTATACTTGTTTCTCTGTGTGCTCTTGTTTCCTTTTCCAATTCTCTTCCATGTCTTTACATCTTCCATCATATTACTTGCCTATCTGGTTTTAATTAACTCTTCCTGGCCCTAGAGTGGCTGTCTCTGTCGCGCCTCCCATTGCTCGAAGCTGAGAGGACTTCGTTAGTAACCCTGGAGAAGTTGTTTGTGCACACGTCCTCTGTCATCAGTAAGTATAATTTAGTCATGGCTTAAGATGCAAAGTTAACGGAAAGCCCTGCGATGCGCTGGCCCCACGTCCTGGACCGTGAGATACATTTACTGCCGGCTCAAGGGCCGATAGAGCGTGAAATTAGCACTCCCCTACTTTCCACTAGGGAAATGGACGATTTGCTGTTTAAGGCTCAATTCCCATTGACACACTTAGACTTGACAGGTCAATGCTACAGTGGCATAAGAAACTGATCTGTGAATAATGAGACAGCTTGATGGACATGTCCATGTATAACATTGGATATCTGCAAACAACAATAAGCTATGCAGATAAATTTCAATTGCATCTCCCTTCACTGCGCGGCAAATAATACAGCTCAAACTCAGAGCATGACTTTATGTCAGTGATTGCATTCTTTTTACCCTGAATATGTCACAGTCTATTTGGAAGTATTGTTTAACTTGGTTCTTACTTCATCACCACCAGAGATGGAGACAGAACTGTAGAATTCTAAATCAATTATGTTGTCCTGTTGGCATATCTGGGACATAGTTGATGCTACACAGTTCAGTGTCCATAAAATAATCAGTCAACCCTGCAATCATTATGTCAAAAATTACTCTAACTAGGTTAAATATTATAATCAAACTAAACATATAATCATACTATTAGGCAGTACTGTCCAAATATTTCAATTAAATTGCCACAAATAAAGCAGTAAATAAGATTTATGCCAGCAAATTTAGAAAATCGTTTCTCTCTGTTTTGCAGATGTGGACATTTTACTGCAGTATAATTCTGTAGGCATGATATATATAGTTAGTTGATCAGTTGATCAAAGGGTGCATTGTTACGAAGCCACAACCCATGGGTTTATTGTAGGAGTGCTTTAGATGACGGATATGATACGCATATAATGAATGAGCAATTGCCTACTTATGCCTTACTCATTCTAACTGTAATTGTAATTTGAGATTTATAAAGCGCCTCTTAGATGATAAACTCAACAGAGGTGCTTCCAACCCGAAGGAGTAAAATCACTGTTAAACAGTACAGTCTTCGTGCGCCTGCAGAACACTGAGACGGGAGAGAAAGGAGCTCAAGTCACAATTTTCGAGGGAGACTATTCTAATAATAGTGTCAGCAGTCTCAGAAGCGGTGGCACTGGGACATTGTAGATTAAAACCCAAAATGCATGTGGGCTTTAAGTTCAAAACAACATCTTGTTAATTTTACAACTGGTTGGATTGATTGTAGGCTAAAGAACATAAACAAGTAACAAAACTACTCAAAAAAAGAAATTGCACTTTATCAAGCAAGAAAAATAAAAACAAACACTACAGGATTGCAGTAATTATCACGGTGATGCAAAACAATGATTCAAATTGGGTTGGTTGTGCAGAAATCTTGAAAGACAGGTCCACTCTTTTATTCTGACTAAAGAGCAAGACAATGTCTTGAGATTCTGCTTAAGTAAACAGTGTAGCTCAAATAGGAGTCAACATACATCTGCTGAATGGGACTAACAATTTCAACGTTATAAATAAAAACTAAAGCGATGCAGTATTTTGTAACCAACTCATTTAGGAAACTTAAGTACTGGTACTATAGCAGTATTACTAAAAGAGAAGCATGAAAAGTTCCGAGTCGATGCTAAATTATTTTATACATGAATGACATTACAGAACACTCAATCAGTCAGTTCTCTGATGTCATTCAAATTTGGACTTGAAAATTGTAATCTCCAACTCTCTATCCAAAATTCACATCTACTGCAGTCCAGTGTTGAACATTAATGAAGTAAATTTACTGCATTACTGTACTTATGTAAAAGTTTTAGCAATTTGCTTGTAAAGAAGTTTTAAAATACTTATATTTGGATTACATGTTTGCTACGAAGTATTTCTCTTGACAGTGCAAGCCAGTCTTACGGTAGGCCTAACAGTAATTCTAGTCAAAATGCATTATCGCCTCACATATGGTCATCTTTGTTCTACTGGGCCATTAATTGCAGCACGACATGAACAAATTATGGTGTTGAGTGTCAGACACTTGACTGGGGTGTCAAGTAGGAATATGCACTGTATGCACTGTTCTTCAAGCGTCTGAGGAACACAGGATGAGCCAATTTAAGCCACTAATCCAAGTATACTTGAATCACACACATGAGGTGGGACATGGATCTCAAACACAGTAGTATTTGAAGTCCACTTCGACCTATGACCCCAGCGGATTCAGGCTGGGGAAGAACAGAATCCGAAATTTCAAACAGGAAAAACCACAGTCAATGAGGCACACTGTTTATAAACCCCTAAGCTGCCAGATAACTGACCTTGTGGCAGAGCATTTAATATACATGGCATTTACCTTGTGATCTAGACCCTTATCCCTGGCCCATATACATATATAGATGCACATATATGCATACATATATATATATATATTGACTTGGTACTAGACTGTATACATTTACTCTTTACTTTAGAAGTTTTATTTGGAGAAGTACTTTTACTTAAGCAAGAAAGTTGTTTACTTTTACCTAAGTACTTTGGCCCGGTACTTTGAACAACACTGTTGCAGTCCATTTCTCATCTCTCTTACGGCCCAAATCTTGACTGGACTTGTATAATAAATTAAGGCATGAACTGCAATACCTTGACTTTAAGTAACCATTACCTCATGTATTAGAAAACTGGTGGATCATATTAAATTCTAAATGCCTAGATAAGATTGCAAAAGTTGACAATGTATCTCATTCATTGCTACAACCAATACAGATACAAAAAACCAAGAACTGAAACAGCTTGCAATGTTGAGAAAATTTAAAAAACAGGACTAAACTGCAACTTTTAGGAAACTTTTGAAGGCTGGCCCTTTGTAAAGGTAAATGTAAAATTAAACGTAAAAATGCATTTAACTGATTTGAATTGCACATGTTGGCAGGTCTGCTAAACAAACTGTCTTCCTCCATCATTAACTGATTTCACTGGTATGCAATTCAAGTCTGCTATTGACAGATTTCTACAAAACTAGTTTACCTAAATTTTATGCATCTGCACTATACTGCAATGTCTAAACCCGGGATAATACAGTAGGTTCACAAAGCACTGAAGTGATATTACTTTGACGTGATGATTGAATGATACCAAGTGTTATTATAATTACACCATAAGTATTTAGATTAGATATATGTTTATATAAGAGATTAAAGGATATATTAACTGTAAAGAAGGTTCCAGAAACTACTGGAAATTGGAACCAAGCTAAGCAAGATATATCATCCACCAAAGGCTAAATGCAATACTGTAGTTCTGGATGACTAGGGATTTTTAATGCTTGCCTTATCTACGTCAAGACAAGTTATGGATGCAAATCCAACCTCAAGCCGTGTATACATGCAGCAGTCAGACAATGCCCAACAAAGCTTGGATTTGAGTAACAAACCTAGCTTTATCAACAAAAAGTAATAATTCTATCATAGTCTGACTTTAGCAGAAAGAAACTTTTAACAAATAGGATGCCTTGTTTCAGGCACACATAGACATAGAATTCGACATGCAGAAGACTCAACCAGTTGGATACACAGCACTTTGGCTCAAATCTCCTTAGTCACTCGGCTCTCAAATCTCCTTAGTCACTTGGCTCCTAGTGTCACAAAAGCCCTTTGATTAAAGCAAGAATCTTTAATCAGTTGAGTCAACTTTCACCTAAGATAACCAAGCTAAGCAAGCCCTTTTACGAAACAAATGGGAAAAGGAGAGTCAACTGGAAGAGACTCCCAGAAATATATTAATGGTCATACTATGACCAGAAAGGGACGATTAATAGCCGCAAAAATACTCAAAGTAAAAAAGAACAGATTAAGAAATTCTCATTATAGAAGAGCAATTTACTTGGTCCATAACATGGAAGCATTTTCACCATAAAAATGTTACCAGACTCACAAATGACAGAACACTTCAAAACAACTAGCAAAGCTGAAACAAATCTCAACTATTCAGTACAAAATCAAACAAAGAAACATGAATATTTACATATGAAACAAACTGAATACAAACAGTGAAGAATAATTTGAAAATGCGTAATAACAATTTTGGCCGACATATCTACAATCACACAATATAGTTTAAAACAGTACCATAATGTATGCTAGATATACCAAACAAAACTATTTACACGCATATTTAATGCAACATTTCTATAATCTATCTGTTTATACAGTGTTAAATTTATAAATGTATCATCTTTAACACTGTCAAACAATTTACAACAGAAGTACAAAATAATGGACTTAACATAGATTACACTTCTTAAAAGTCGGCCATAACCATGTTATGCACAAAAATTGTATCCAACATGTTAACGTTTGAAAAATTATTATTCAAACTGCAAGCACTTTAAACAATTAGGTGCAGACACTGATAATCTTATATCATGTATCATATTGGCGAAATGATGTCATTAGATATAGGAAATGATTTTGGCAGACTTTGGATGCGCTGTCACTAATCTTTCACTTTGAGGACCTCTCTTGGTATCACTTGCCATGTCAAAGTCACCACACCACCTACACCACCATTCTGTACAAGCACCATTATTACAAGTGTCTTACTGTAACAAAGGTGAGATAGTTTCTTACTTATTACAGACAGCTTTCAACAAATTCTCAGAGTCAAGGTCTTGGCTGTGAAGGATGTTTTGGCTAAGGCGCAAACATGAGAACAGCAAGCGGTTAACCTTGGCTTGTCATCAAATTAGGTGCAGAGGTGAGGTGAAAGACTACTGCATTAGCAATTTGCAGCCATGAAACCAATGGCACTATATATTGTACAATTTCTAATGGACATTTATCTATACATGTGACCTATGGTGTAAGTGACACACGAGAAACACATCGTACACAAGAAACTCATAATACATAATCTTGCTGTGTCACAGTCCTGATATAAATTGGTCTGAGACATGGATCATAAACTGAATTCAGCTTTAGAACCTGACTTCCTTATGATACATCATCATATAATGAAGTACTTGATACGGCTCCCAAAGACTACAAGGACATTACATTGTGTAAATACAGTAAATATTTTACTATATATACAAAGGTATTGGGAGAATTCTTTCATGAAAGCATGATGGAGCGAGTGCATTCTTTAATGAAAGCAAGGTGGAAATAGACATGAGCCACCATACCAATTGTACAAATGAAAAATGCCAGGATATAGTGCCTACTCTGTTAAATGCAGAACAAAGTGCAATTATTACAGAATTCTGTAAGACAAATCACTGGTATGCCAAACTAGAAATGCTACAATGACAAACCTTCTCCTAGCCTCGTTACCCCTGCGAGATATCCAAAGTCTTCTTGAACATGCAAGTTCTCTGTGTTAGCCCGGCTAACTGTTTATGGATGGCAAGAAATGAAAACAAATGGTTTCCAAACACAATCTTTCAACAAGACTTTATCTGGAATGATGCTACAGCTAGGCTGGAACTATGCAGGTCCTTGGTCAGCAAAACATGGAGTGTACCTCTGACAAATTCATGTTATGATGTTGCAATAGAAGGTTGCTTCCTGAGTTCCTCTAGCTCTTTGGACATCATCTCCAGATCCTGCCAAGAACATTATCCACTGAATTCAATAATTCAACCAGCAATTCAGAAATGATGCACACCAACTAAATTTGTGCAGAAAATGAGCAGTATAATGATAGGATAGTGGTGAGGATGGTGATGATGATATTGGTGACGACAATTCATGTTCAAATAAAGATTTTTGAATAAAAAATGCCTTCAGAGTGATAACTCTGATATCAGTGTTTGGCAGAGCAAGTTTTGTCAGTGTTAGGCAACAGCTAACAACAATATTGTGACTGCATAAAAAAGGTGTACTATGTTAGTAACTCTTTGGATTTGACAAACGGCATGATGGAATGTATGGAAGACCTGTTGGAGATGCATGTTCTTTGTCAAAGTCTCCTCCAGAACCCGTTGTAGTTTCCGGTTGATGTCCTTCATTCCATCATCACCCTTGTCGATCACAAAGTCAACAACACGCTTGAGTGGTGTCATCTTCTCATTGGATGGTGAAGTGACTACGTGACCTGCCAGAAAGAGTACAATGAAACATTTACACAGTGAAATAATTACGCATCTCTTACTTTGGAGTTTTTCTTGCTTCAACTCAAGAATAATAAATCAATTCAACTGACATTCAGAGAAATTATTTAACAAACTGTCAAATTCATATATGCAGTTTATCAACATTAGAAATACTGGTAGTTTATTGACATAAAATGTCTTAAAATTGTTCAGTAAAAACCAATCCTGATGCAACACTGTTTAATGAAAATCAATGCTCATGCAAAATTGTTTAATAAAAACAGTGCAGATGCTGAAACACATATCAATATATGAAGACAGGTCCTTCTAAGCATTCTGTCTCAGCAAATAGTTGTTCATAACAACTACGGTGTGGCCAAAGCACTGAGCTACGAAATCATATGAACTTGAGCAAAATGTAGAATACAGACCAGCCTTGCTGTCCATCGAGTAGTGCTCAATAACAGCCGTCTTTCTCAGCAAATCGTCAACCATTGCTGCATTGCTTGATTCCAAATGTGAGACCTGAGGCAAAACAGTAGGCAGAAAATAAATTAATTAGTTCAAAAACACTTATGTCTAGAATCAACGCCTATTTCACACAGGCTTCCCACTCGTAACATTTGATTCCAGCTCTTCCATGGGCTTTCAGAAATTTTACTAATTTACTATCCATTACTAAAAATAAATTACTGCTACTAGATAACAGCAGCAAAAAACTCTAAAAATTTTTGATTCCCATCATTATCTCCAGGACGTTGGCTGGAAATGAAAGAAGAATTTCAGCATGACCTGAAACAATTCATCACCTTTTCTTCAAGGATCCATTTCTGCTCCTGTAAGTCAGCGAATCTCTTCAGCAAATCATCGTTCTCTTGTCGAAGGCCTGCATAGCTCACCTCTTCATCTGGTGACTGAACACAAATCAAATCAACTTCATCAAACACTCATCTTTGAGCCTCTATTCCAACCTTAATTTTAAAAGACTATTTAATATCACCAGTCCATCATATCAATCTTCAAAACAGTTTTGATTAGTAGCTTCTCAGAAATACAGAATTTTAGTTTTGTCACAAAGCATTGTGTGGCTTGAAAAGACATCTTAGACTTCTAATACAGCATAGCAGGACAGAAAAATAAAATTACAGTTTCTTTTTATGTTTTAAGAACTTGAATAGTAACAAATTTATATAGTGCCACTTCAATTAAACTCCCAACACACAACAACATCAAACTGCCACTAAACAAGATGACTCTAACCATCGACAGAATGAAGGAAGGGGATGATTAATAATAACAATAAGATGATTTATATATGAAGATGATGAATAATAATAATGATTTATATAGTGCCATAGCACGGCTGATGCTGAAAAAACGATGATGTACATCAGTACTTCTGATTATCAGGAACATTACAATTACCACAGCTTGATAATCAGATTCAACTGCAAAAAGACTGTACAGTTACCTGTGCAAGGATACTGTTATCTCTGCCGAGGCCACTCGGACTCCAGGAAGAAATTGAACTTCAATGGAAAATGACACAGCATAATAAGCACTTTTAGTCTTTACAAGAGTCACTGTTTCCTAACTTAGACAGCTGTATGTAACTTTCCAACAGTTTGTCAACAATTTCTAAAAAGCACAACCCATACTAAATATTCAGCTGTTTTTACCGGTCTATAGGATTGTTTAAGTCAACCAGTGATAGTAATCTCAGTTTAATCAAAACAGCACACAACTGTTACCACTGTCAGTCCATCATCTCAGTTAGGTTGCCCAGTAAAATGGAACATCAGCCGTTCTCAACCTCCATTCAATCAGTGATTTCATTGTGGTTTTATGCTTTCAGGTCAGGAGATGAGAGGATTTTCCTTCAAAGAGGTGCTATATAAATGTGCAATTACAAGTATGAACATCACATACAGTTTAACACTGAGTAGTTTTATCATGCATAAACATAAATATCCCTTCCAACAAACAAATGATGGAAACAAGGAGATCAAAACCTGCTGTCTCCAAACTTCTGTCTTTCATTTGCATCTACTGGTCGGAACAATTCTTCCACGGCTGAAAAATAAAATCAGGATTCTATAATACTGGTGCATTTTGCTAAAAAAAATCTTCATGTGAAGGAACTAGCACCAGGCAGCAGCGAAGTATGGCACCAATAAACATGCTGTCAATCACTAACAGATGGCTGACAGCACATTTATTGCACTAACTGGTGCCATACTTCACAGAGTTGAGAAAAGATTATGTTCTATGTAGCTCTACAAACGCAAACCCTGTTCTAATCACCCATTTGGTCTGATCGTTCCTACTTCACTCATTTACAGTATAGCTCAAGTCTCACAATTACATTCTGATGCTGTTCTGAATATTTGTATTCAATTCATTTTGAAACTGAATAGTGCTCCAAACAGTTATTTGTATTGGGCTGAACAGTTTCGCGAATCCAAATACAATTTTGTGCTTCCATTTGCAGTCTCCACTCGTCATCTAAACCGCCCATTAACTTCTGGTTTGATACTTCTGAGTAAAGCAATCTAACTTCTTATGCATTTTCCTAAAATTTAATTTATATAGCCTATAGTTTGGGCCAGAGATAAGCAAAGTCCAGCAGAAAATTTTTTTAAGGTAATCTAGATAAAGATTCAAGCAAAGCCGTTTGTGCCTCACACAAGGCATCAATTTTCACGAGGCACCGGCCATTCGCAAAGTTTTAAAACAATGCTCTAAATAATCCTTTAAACTACAGACATGCTGATAAATACGAAATTATGCACTTGAAATGCAATGCACTGCAACTGAAGATCTTAATTGCTAAAAAGGAAAACTCAGCAAACTTTACGCAACTTTATTTCAAAGAACCACCATAAAGGAACCCCTCCTGCAAAGTTCTCCAGAAGACTGATTTTTGGGCAGGATGGTATTCCTCTCGTCCTCAAGTGAGCTTTGGTAATTAAAGAGACTTCAGCAACTACATATGACCTGCATATGGGCCCACATGCAGGACATATGAAACCCATATGGGAATACTGTCTTATTCTCACGCTATCTTTAAAATATGATGTTCGGGTTAATATTTTTCTATAAAAAAGCTGTTAGCACTGTTCTAGGTTAGAGGTCAGTCCTGCAAAAGTCCAGTTACTAACACTGACGACTCCTAGAATCTGATAAGAACTCCTGTAGTTTTTCTTGCAACTTGTCTGCACGTTTTCTTTCAGCCTGTAGTTGCCGTTTCAAATCTTTCAGCTGAAACATTTAGAACAACCTACTTTTTTATAATAGGCATCGATCAATACATGCACCATACCAATAGGCAGTCTTTCACACAATGCAACCAGTGTAAAATGAATGTTCAAGCAAAATACAAAAAATTGGACTGAAATTTCATTACAACAATTTTACAGTGCTAACAAATTTTGCAAAAGTTGGGCTAAATAAACATTACAAAGCCAGTTAAATAAACTTACAAAGCCAGTAAGGCATAAAATAATACCTCAGTTGACCGTGAAGTCAAAAAATAGTAGTGGAAATGGTACCACATGTGGTATAGCATATTGAACTAATTAAAATTTCTGCGCATGTCCACGGCCCTATCGGTTATTGGCTCTCTTTATGCGAAATTTGCTTGATAATTCTGTACTTCTACTGCTGTCGAGTCAGTAGGTCAGAATTATTTTTCTTTCAACATGAATTTGTGTTTCAGACGGTTTTATTGCATGTTATCATGACCTTCTGTGACTGGAATGTTCCACCTACAGAAGAAGGACAGGATTCCAGCTGGACAGTGAACCTCAGACCCAGAGATCTACATAGAGCTGGGAGAACAGAGAACTACATTATGCTGGGAAATCTTGGACTCTGTGGAGGAAGGGCAAAGAAGGTCTTTGAAGTGGCACCAACTGTCAACAATGGAATGGTTCAACTATCTACCACCTGGCAGGCGACAAATGCCTGTCCTGCACATATCCAGCTGTTCGAAGGATATCCAGATACCACACTGGCTTTCATCTATGAGGGTCTACTGGATGGTGAGACAACTGTGAGCAGCTGATCACATCACCTATCATCGTTCCTCGTCCTTAATGCTACGTTTCAGGAACTCTAACACATTCTGTCATCTTTCAACTCTAGCTGGGAATCCTTTGCATGTGTGCATGAGCTAACCACTGGTGACTCTTCCAGGTATCTGAGCAATGTTTACTAACGGATGAACATTCTATTCTTAATGACATTAGACATTGTTAAGGCTAGCACAGAGAATGCCTTTGATTAGCTTCTCTTGAAGCGGCACTATAGAAATTTCTGATTACAATTATATATGGAAAAGGCTGAAATACACTTTCAAGATTAATCAAACATTGACTAAACGTCTTTATCAGGGAAGTCCCAAAAGCTGTTGTAGGATATTCAAGTGAAAGCAGACAAACACCAATCACAGCCCAAAAATATTACCAATGTTGGCTGCAAGCAATGATTGGGGATGTGCTAGCCTGAACAATTGTGAATTCCATGTGATGCAAAGGAATTGCAGAACACTGAATACTGGCAAAGGACTCGTTCTTTTTCATTATTATTACACTGCATTCCCAGCCAACTCGAATAAATCAGTCAAATTACAATTAACGCATAATTAATTATTAGATAAACAGCCACACCATTATTTGGTATAACTGAAAATACAGTTACCAGGTATGCAACAGAACCACAAGGCTAGTACAATCTCCACAACAAACAACAGATGGACACTGATCCATGAAAAGAAAAAAAATACAGAGCAAAGAAGAGTAATATCATTATAAATCAACAACACACCTGTTTGGCAATAACCACATGAAAATAAGATTACTTGCTAGTTACCAAGGTACCAGCAGAAATCTATAGAAACAGAGTTCTCTGAGTACTGGCTTACATGCAGTAAGTGGTGCAGCCTTGGCCACAGAAGGTGATGCTGACTCCAGATTTAATTTTATGGCTGAAAGAAAGACTCCAGGCAGAAAACTGCATTGAAGGCTTGCACAGTTTGAATGCACGGCCACAACACAGCCTCAGTACTGGGAATGTAAGAGCATCTCAGCTTTACTGACATGAGCTGCATAGGAAACACAGTAGTCAGAGATCAGTGGCGTAGCTAGCCTTCAAGGGCCCTTGTGCAAACTGAACTTTGGCTATTTTTCTTTAAGTAATTGAGCAACCGGGCCTTGGCCCCTTGGGGGCACAGGGGGCCCCTGGTCTCGTGGGCCCTTGTGCTTTGCACAACCTGCACAATCTATTGCTACGCCTCTGAGTCAGAGATCAGTTTAGAATCAAGGAAAACATTCAAATCCCTCACTACTTAACACAGATAGGGTTATTTTAACAATGTTACCTAACTTTGAATGGCCACTTCAAGTTGGGTATTTCCAAACACTTTCAGTAGACCTATTCATCATCGATCCAAATAAACTAAACATAATCTGCAAACTGACATTACCATTGTAGATCCCTTCTTTTCATGTAAAACCTTGTCATCCATTTGATCCTGAATCTCCTACAATTAAAAAGAACATGTACATCAATCACTGTTTGATGTTGTTTAACAGGTTAAACAGCCATAAAAATTAACCTCTCTACTCAAATATAATGAATGTTTACCAACAAAAAACTATACTTTTCTGTCATAAAAAATGATCTTTAACTACAATACCTAACATATCAGTCACAATTTCAGACCTGCTCCAGTTTTTTGATGGTTTCCTTCAAGTCCTCCTTTTCCTTCTGCAGGTGTAAAATCTCATTTTGAAGTCCCTAAGAACATAACAAAAAAAGATAAAAGAAATCAAATGAAAGCAAGGACACAGCATTTGAAATTAAGAATCAAAACAAAGTGTTACAAAATGAATGAAAAGATAGTCAGAGCTGAACTGAAAATGCATGAATTCATGAAGAAAATAATCAATTTACACAAACTTCCCAAGGAACAGGAATAGATTTAGAAGTTGAATAATAAAACTATTATCATCATCATTTTTGACTAGTCTTTGCTTTTAGTGTTTCTGGTGGAAAGGTGCTGCGAAATATGACTGCACTGATTTTCCAAAAGATTTCTTAAATCCTGAGGAATCACATCTACCTCAGGTAAAAAATAACAAGCACAAACAAGAATGAGTACAATCAACAGTCCAGAAGCCCAACTAAAAGTAAACCACATGACTTCACTGAATATCTAAAGATTTGTGAACATAATATTATGCTGATTAGTCAGCAACTCTAACGCATATATTCGTACAATGAAATTTCCACAAAGTAACGATGAGTTATCACGTTGTCAACTTGTTTGTAATTGGCTGAAGGGTTTCCAGTGCTAAGGAGAAATTTTTCCATGACGTCATTGGGTTGTTGACTTATTTGTGCATGCAATGATCAAGCACTTATGGGTGTCGGCGAGTCTAGCAGATACACAGTGATCATGAACCTCAGATTGACAATGCATCTACGACCCCGCATTGAAGGCATTGTGGGGCGCTAAAACGATGTTGGCTGGTGCTTATTTTATCACGCCGGTGCCTGCACAGTAAATGACGTGCTTACATTATGATAAGCCATGGGCCAGTCTAGGCTGGTCTGCTGATATGGTGGAAAAAAGCGATCACAGATGCATTGTAGAGTGAGCGCAAAATAGATTTTGCAGTGGTAGTATGCTATGTACTCAACTGACTTTTGATTTACAAATGTTGTAGATACATTCAGGTGTGGAGAGACTTGCATGTCGGTGGTTCAGATACTGTCATCATTGAACTGTTCATTTTATTATGTATAAGAAAAGCTGTCTTGTCTTGAGTGAATGCAATGATACAAACTGGGCGAGTCAACATCTTGAAGCATGTTCGACACTACCAAACAAAGTCAACAAGCTAGTTAACCAAAAAGTAATATTGTCCAGTAAATACAAATTTCCCATTAATATTTAGGACATAACTGCACCTGTAGTTGATTGGCACTGTTTTCTGACAGCTCCTTAATTGCTGTCTCATGCTCCTGTCTAATAGAATCTATCAGCGTTTCATATTTGCTCCTAGTCTCTTGGAGATTTTCCTAAATAAAAATGACTACCAACTGTACCTTTAATAGCACAATAACCACTTCGTCATTCATAAAAAGACTTACATAATTTTACACATAATTGATTTTAAATTGGGAAGTGATGAACAGAGGCATTAATGGCAATGTTTTAAATACCCCATATTGGCCATTTGGAAAGAAGATCAAGACTATGGTGGACTGACAACACAACTGAAGACATAACAAGACTTGGACTAAACATTAGAAAAGTGTCGGACTTGGAACACCTGAAACAAACTGAGAGCTTTATTTTCACCTGAGGTGTTATTGCCATATGGCTGGTGTCAGGAAATGATGATAATGATCCTGATAATTGGTGCTATATAAATACTTCAAAGGTATTACCTATCAGCTCTATAAATACATTTTCAGCTAAAAACTGTTGGCTCTAAATACTGATCGACATGCTTTTCACTTTGATTCAGATATTCAACCACCATTTTTACCAACTCAAAATTCATCAAAAGTATATCAAAATTGGTTAAAATAAAGGATTTCGTGAATCCAAAATAGATCTAGAATTTGTTATCAAAAGTATAAATTGTAACGCAACTGTATAGCACCTCTTAACAATCTTTAAGTGCGTGTAATACAGAGCTGAAGATTTTCGGATAAGATGGCACCTACTTCAGCCTCCGTCAGTCTTCTTTCAAGCCAAGACTTGGCCCCTTCAAGGTCTGTAATCTGAGGTTTCAGCTGTTCCACCTGACTTTTCACATCACTCAGCTCAGCACGTGCCATCTACCAATAGATCATTGCATTAAACTGCACAAGTTAAAGAATAGTTGAGTCCTTCATCTGCCAAAGACACCTGCTAAAGACTGGTAAGAGCTCTTCAATCCATTTGCACTGATTAAACGTTGCACCTGCTGACCTAAAACTAAAGATGTTACAGACAAAAAATGACCCAGTAATCTTTCTAGCGGACACTACAGTGATATAAAAATTGCTGCATATAATCAGTTTTCATGCCATCTGAGAGGTAAAAGAAGTTGTTAAACCTGCAACTATATAAGGAAACTTATCATAAGTGACTTACATCATACAGAAATTGCAAAAAGCTTGGAATAAGAGGCCAGAGTCACATACTTTGAGTTGTTCAATCTCGCCATTCAGTTCACCGACTTTGCTGTCATGAGAAGCGGTCAGTGTTTTGATCTGATCTCGATGACGATCTGTTTCCTCCTGATATTTGACAGCCAACTGATCTAAAAGAGACTTGCGCTTCTCTGCCAACTGCAAAATTAACACAAACTGCATGGATAAATTGGCTTCAAGGCCATTCAAACTGACCTATGTGAGCTGAATAAAGGGAATCCTTATTGTGCTTCTCTGAACATGACAGTTAGAGTTTTTAATATCATTTTCATATTTTAAAACATTTTCATGATGTTTTGTTTAGCAGTCAGTAAGAGCGAGGAAACATCCTGGTTTGCCAATAAATGTGTTTGCTTTACTAGTACCAGTACTTAATAATGATGATTTTAATGTAAGTATATATAACTTACATCTGTCTGAGTTCTTTTAGCTGCTGCCTATGACTCATCATCACTATCATCAGTCACTACCATCAAAATCAATGTCATCATTGTCATCAGCATCATCACAAGTCATTATCATCAGTCAACTTCACCTATTTCTTATGCATGCATTGCAAGGTTGGTCAGACCTAACTTGAGGTAATATGTCATGGAGCTCAGCAGGGTTAGCCAGTATTAATGTTCCTAATACTAGTAAGAAAAAGTAATGACTGTAGATGTACATGTAAGACCAAGACTAAAATATAATAAATTATAGACTAAAATATACCCCATTTGCTTCCTGCTGTGCAAGAATCTGATTGTCTCGATCCAACTGTACAGCTAATAACTGGTCCATGGTAGACGAATGAGCCTTTTGACACTCCTATAACAAAAAATCATGTGTACTCAATTTAACAAAATGTAATAAATTATAACTACAAATAACCTTTATTATTATGAATAATGCTATGAACTGTACTATAACACAGTCAGGCACAAGGATTCCAAATTTAACTCAGCTACAGAAAATGACCTCTTCATAATGAAAGCCTGTTATAAGGCGGTTCTTGATACGGCTCCCAAGGTTCTGGTGTATTAAAATAAAAAATGAATGTTTACAACTTTTAAAGATTACCACAAACTGAAATCAGTATTTATTTTCTTACTAAATTCATTTGTCACCAAAATATTGGTGGTGCAGACCTGCAGCTGTGTGTTTAGATCATCAATTTTGTTATTTCGATCAAGAATCTGGTTCTTTAACTCTTTGACTTGGCTCTCATAATGAGCCAGCTGTTCAGCCAGCTTATCACTGTTCTCTTGGCTGACACTATCCATCTTCTTCTGCAACCTAGCCAGCAGGTCCTCCAAGTCCAATATGTGGGCCTTTGATTGCTGTAACTCATCCTCAAATTCCTACAAGATGATAAATGACACACACCAAACACATCAAACGCTGGTGAAAAACAATTAAAAACCACTTAAAGAAATCAGAGAAACAAGCAATTAAATTAAGCACCTAAACAATTAAATAAACGAACTCACTATAAGAAAGTCAGCATCCACTGAACCACTACGTTTGAGCTCCCCCGAGTAGTTTGTGCTTTAAGCGGCACTATATAAATTGATAAGTAAAAGTACATTTACATACAGAAATTCTATCACAATACTTTATAACAATATGGAATAGCACGCTGAAAACACATAAAACATGTAAAATACACAGGAAACCTCTTTCATGCAAATTGTGTTTAGCATAAGTGTTTTATATAAATTGTGTAACATACTTGTTTTGCAGAGGACAGTTCTTGCTGGAGCTTGGTAGACAGCAGTCGAAGAGAAGTAATTTCATTGTCTTTGTTCGTCTGAACATCTTGCACTTTCTCACTTCACACAAATCAATGAATTGGCTCATGTTCACATCTTATCATTCATGATTCCATTTACAAATTTATTATTTTTTTTTATTTATATCTTTCCATTTTTTTGATGATCTATACATACAAGCGATCTGAAACTGAAACTCCTTTTAATCCAACGCCTAACAAGACACCATGGTGCATTTTTTGTTTTATATACCCAATATCTGGAAATAAACAACTGCTGAACAAAGGAACTAAAACTTAGATTCCTGTTCCAACTGCTTTTCAAAACCAGATTGCAACTAGCACAAAAGCTGGGTAAACTTGATGTTCTCTAAGACCACAGCTCCTATAACGCATCTACTCCTGGTAATCTACATTTATCAAAGCCTATGCCAAGGCACCCCTCTGTGTGCAGATGGTGGTTTGCATACCGACTGCGGCTCTATTTAAGAGACTTCAGCCTCGGGATAGCACAGTCCGTACTAATGGACCTTAAGTGGCAAGGCGCCCATTCAAACAGGCAGTGGTAGTGAAGGATCTCACCCAATTAATTCATTGAAAAATTAAGAGTCAAGACCATATGGTTGCAATAGCAAGCCATGTACACTTACACTTTATTTAACTAGCCAGCAATGCATTGTGGAAGTGATCTTCAAAATGGTTTATTAAAAGTTGCAAACATTTATTAAGTTTGGTGCTGATTTGAAATAGTCTGTAAAATGCAATCTAGTGACTTTTAAAACATTTATCACACACAACAAATAACAGTACTGGGCAAGCACGACTAAGAAGTTATGAGGAATCTTGATACCTTAGCTCACAGAAGAGACGATCCTTATCTTCCTGAAGCTGCAGCAGACTGCAAAAAAGGCATTTATTAACTTATTCACATACCAAAAAAATAAAATATAGACATTTATGCCAGCAGCAAATAATTGGTCAACTAAATGAAGGCCCAAAATTCATGCTAACCCAAAAGAGTTTACTGATAATTATTTTTAAGCAGTTGTGCAACATAGTAATCCTGGTGATTTATTATCACTGTGAGGCTACTACTGTCAATAACCAATGTCAATAAACAAAACTAAGTTCAAACAAAATATGATTAATGTCCCTATATTCACTACTGAAGACCCACGTTTCTATCTGACCTAGTACCACTTCCACACCACCTGGCAATTCCTTTTCACTGCACACTTGTCTGGGGTTTTCAACATCCTTGCCCCCAACATCACTGATAATTTAAAGTTTTATCATGCTCCTGCATCAAAAACAATGGGTGTCCTATCATCACTGTTATCTATTTTAAACTCATGCCATTTTTCTGAGGTTATTAAAAACATTTAAAAGTTTTACAATACTTTGTATAATACAAGTACTCAAATTCTATTTCACGTATAGTATACTTCTTGCTGCCATGGCATTATGAGATATTGTTATCTCTCAGGCAATATGGTGAGCTTTGAAAGTTCTACGATTCTGTTCAGTGGACAAAATCAAAATTGTGATTAAGAGTGCATGTTTTATATCATTTAAGCTCAACTGTAGCCAGCCTTCTAGTCTCCCTAACCTATTGGACTTTGACTTATTAAAAACAGATTGCGATTGTGATTTGACTTCAGAGTCAAAAGAAGTCCTTAGTTTAGAATTAAAAGATACAACAAAACTTTTTTTCATAAAAAGCCTGCAGTTTTACTAAACTGTTATATACCTTTCTTGCTTCTTTTTAAGCTTTTCATTTAACCTGTCGACTTCATTCTGTAAACATTTTGTTTCTTCTTTGTGTTTTGCCTTAAAACATTCCATATATTAAAATCAACATAAAACACTGATTTATTATAATAACCTAAATAATTTCCAAAATAAAAATAAAACCCATAACAGAGGTCAGGCAAGCAACTCAAGCAAAACAGCATACTACTTTACCATTACATTTGCCATGGGCACGCGTCCAAAAAGATCTGTCCTTGGACACTTTTGTATCTGCAGCACTCAGCCTACTTGACCCAGCTTATCATCACTGTGAGTCAATCGCCATGCTCATAATGTCCACTAGACATGTCCTCCCACAGTATCTTGACTCCTGTTTTCTCTGGCCTGTTGGATTTGGACCAGGCCTCTTCAACAGATGATTCTAACTACAAAATTCTGCAAATTGTCCTCCAAAAACAGATTCATGTGCTAACTGCATTACTTTATGATTGAACAACGTTTTCGTGCATTTATGATAATTGCACTATAGAAGTCATTAGATTAGGTGCTTAAATGAGTGGACCATCATTTAAAAGTACAGAAGTCATAAGATTAGATCATCCATCAGATGCATGATTGCATGTCAAACAAGTGGGCCATCATTTAAAAGTATAGGCCTTGATGTCATGGAATCAGCTCAGGCTGAATCTGACTAAAACACCGTTCAATGGCTTTGCATTGGATGGGCATGAACAAAGATAGGCAGCACAATAATACTCTCAGCCTGGAACCAAATCAAGTCGTCCAGGACCTTGATTTATTCCCAACAATGATTTAACTGTGGTATACCACCATATCTCCCTCTGTAGGTACACATTCTATCAACTGTCAGATCATCAGACTATCAGAGTCATTCAGTGAAAATTAAATTATCATTTGACACCTCTGAAGTCCACTCTTTCATTCCAATGTACTTGAACCACTGCAATAATGTCCCTGCAGGTCTGCCAAAACTCTAGATATGCCAGCTGCAATCCATTCTTACCTGTACTGGTTGATTTGCAATTTCAGATATGTGAGATAGCCATGAACTCGTGTCTTGCAGAAGTTTTTAAAAGGTGCTATACAAGCATTCAGCTGCATAGGTAGACGCATACTGATACATATTCCACAACAAAGGTACCAGTATTGATATGTTCAAGTGTTCAGTTCCAACATGACTTAAGACAGATTATGTAACCACATACAGTCTTGCTGGGCCCACTTACTTGAAATAAAGAAACAAATCACCTAACAACAAAATAAGATTTTATAAATACCATAAATAATAGATATAATGTAATGCCTGTAAAATAAGTGAACATTTTTATATATAGCTTTCAAAGTACTGGTACCTCTTGAAGGCATTCCTTTCAAGCTGAAATGAGGAGAGGAACAAGTTCACTGGTAAGCCAATAATATTTAACAGCAGGAAAAATCATAGCTAGCCCACTCTTGTACACACACAGAATCTAACCAACAGAAAGATCTGTTCTTACTTACTTCCATCATCTGAAGTTGTTCCTTTAGTAGACGGTTTTCTTCTTTCTCAGTGTCCAAGTGTAATCGGAACTCTAAAGAAAAATTAAAAATGTACATTTAGTCAAAATGAACATACCGCACTAACAGAAAACTAGACATACAATGACAAACCAAAAGAACTGTCAAAACAGAAACTATAACTTAGACGTGGCACCTGGCAGTGTCAAAAGTCGCCTGTATATAATGAAGTACAATTAATTCTAAATTGTTCTTTGGACAGATTATAAAAATAGAATGTCATATAATCAGCCCAACAACCAATTAGCTCTCTCAGTCATAAATGAAAACATTTAATGAATAATCGCAAATATCAAGTCACAAAGACAGTTCTACATATCAATCATGCTAAAATTGTATTCTACATTCTCTATATTTGTTTACATAAATTTGTCCTGTATAACAGTTAAATTATTGATTAGGGTTTTAAATTTATTTTTTGGCTACTTTGCTTTTTTCTGTTTCAGAAATAAGTTTTAATTTTTTATTCTTCTCTGTGTTGATTTGCGCGCCACTTGTCCACGTGCCATTGGCTGATCTGCACTCTCTTGAATGGACACAGCAAGCCCCCTCCACATTCTGGAGTGTACAGTTTCCCCAAAGCCAAATAGTAACAATTTTATACCCTACTACCACATCTAATGTAGTTAAATCCAAATAAAAAGAGAATCATTACATATAATAAAATATTTCTTATTGTTAGCATATCAGTAAGTGCAATACATAATAAGTGAAAAAAGAAAAACAACAGAAGTAAAGTTAAAGCTCAGGCCTAAGTTCTTGTTCTTTGACACATAGAGAATGCTGTATCCTTGACATTTTCATCACCTTTAGAATATTTATCATTTGACATTAAGAACATCAGATTCAAACCAACAGTATACTATACCAGTGACTACAGAAGTCAGTTAATTCATCAGCAACATTACAGTCATCACTATCACCATCATTACCATGATTACACCAAGATTATACCACTGTTGTCAGTAATCAGTGCCATCATTTTTACCATTAATTTGCTTCATGCTATCATTTAAAGGAATGGTCCCAACAGAACTGTCAGCAATATCTTCAGCTATAAAGCAAATCACAAAAAGTCAATGGTAATTCAAAATGACACAAGTTTTAAACTGCACTAAGAAAGAATTTTTATCTCACTTCAAACTAAAAGGTCTAAAAGATCTAAAGTATTTTAGCCACTACCCAGACATGAAGTTGAACCAGTTTCATTTGGTGCTTAGAGCTACAAATCAATAAATACAGGCAGTGTAAAGTTAGCAGATTAGATACCATCATAATTATCATAAAAGCATTCCTGTTATTAGTCTCCTCGACAGAATTTAAAAGCTCCTTAATTATACCAGAATAAACTCAATATTGTAATCGTAATCATACATTTGTAAAGGGAAACTCCTAAATACCTCATACAGCCACACCAAGTAATGAAGCAGTTATGTTTTAAAGACGTAATATTCTGGAGCTGAATTTGGAATACATTTTCCTAACCATATCATATCAGGCACATTAAGAAAAGCACGCAAAGCAAAAGCGCACGGCAAAATATCACTGACGATAATGTGCCGACATAAGAGTGTCACATAGTCAGGATAAAAGCATGTTGTGGAAAATTAGCTAATATGTCAGCAAATATATACTGGTTAATTCCTTTCTTGTCAGTTTAAGGTGTGTGCACCATATCGTAGTCATTATGTAAGCGAAGCTTACACAGGAAATTCCTTTTCTGTTGATTCAAGGAAAGCGTATTGTCGCACGCACATGTTAAGCTTCACTCGTGTTGCTCAAAAATAATAGTGAATCTTAAAATGTACATTTTTTAAATGGCATAATTAATTTTACTACTGCAACATCCCTTTAGATTAACAGTGTGGGTAACCAAATAACTGACAATCTTCTATTCACAAATAATTCAGTGGAAGCTTCATATCATTTGCTTCAGCTGGCAGTTGATCATCACCACCTGACTGATATGTAAATTGGGTGACCATTTTCATTTTTATGTAGAGCTCCAAGTTCAACACTGCCGGTCAAGTGAAATCCTTTCCGAAAGAGTTGAAGTCGAAACATATGCAGCTTAATTGTCACCTGAACACACTAATTACTTCTTGTGATACTGTACCTTTATCTGAGTATCTGTGTGTAAACACCAACATTTCATGCTATAGTGGTTCGAATTTTGTAGCTAAATACAGATACACCTTAGATATCAGAATAAAATATATGTACATTACAACATAATGTTTTCTTCTCAGTTTTATTAAAAATTAAATGCTCTGCTGCACGCTTCTGTCAGTGCACTTTTGTTGGCTAACGCTTATGTTGCCATGCCTTTGTTGGCGTGCTTTTGTCCTACATGCTTTTGGTGGGTCACTGTAATATCATAATTCATGTTATGAAGGTGCAAGCAAGTTATTAACAGGTTTCATTGTACAGTCATCAAAACAAAAGGCAGTAAAATGACAATCTTAAAACAAAACGTTTTTCTCAATGACATAATTGCATCATTGTTACTATCTGACTTCATGACATTATTAATGTGCCAAGTAATGATTAAAGAAGTCTCGAAACTCAACCTCATTTTATCAAATGGTTGAAGAGGCTGAAGAGAGAGGATGGACCAACCTGTTTTACTGTTACCATTCATCTGTTCGTCCTGCGCTTTTTCTTGATTGCCATCAACGCTGTTGACCTCACTGCATTGAGAAATGAAGCAGTCAATATTTCTTTAACAATGGTATGATAAAGGTAAAATAGCAGAAACACCCAAAATGTCAGATGATTCATTACTCAGGAGGAAAATGCCTCCAGTTCACAGCATATAAGGCTGCTGCTCATTGTCTTTGCTACAGAAGTAACTAACAATAAAAACTGCCAAAGACATGTTGCTTTCTCTGATGTCTGCCTCATGAGAGTAGTATCTTTTCATGTTGGCTTATTAGTGCTTAAAATAAGAAGCATTTGTTAAACAAAATAATGTTGAAATACACAGCCAGATGTTTAGTAAAAATAGAGTACAGAACAGTCAGCAGTAAAACTGAATAATCAAGACCTGATTGGAGTTTTGTTGCTTCCTGTTGAAGTCAGCTTCTGACACTGCTCTCTCAGCTCAGCTATCGTCTGCCTCAAAAGCGCAGATTGGTCTTCGTGCTCCTCTTGGCAGCCTGTAAGCAAAAATGAAGCTTTCTACACAAATGTTTTCTGCTCTACCTAATGTCAAAGTGTTTGACAAGAAATATATTACAGGGAAAGGTTGTTAGTTGCAGGATTGCTGTTGGGCCAATCTACATAATACTGTGTATGCAGACATTATCGAGTATTGCACCATTTAAGAAGCTCTCAAAAGCACCATCGTTTTAAATGGTTTTTTGTGTCTAGTTAGAATATTATGCCACCAAGTTGTCACATTTTTCATTCAGATGAAAGATTTATCAATCATGTTGAAGTGTTTCTATAAGTGTCTACGAAAAGCAACAATAATAAATAAATAAAATGGCCTTATCTTAGAAAATCCTCCATTTAAATCCATCCTTATCGAATCTAATGACATTTTAAGTGCCATTATCATAATGCCCAAGTGAAATCACATTTAAAAATCAAAATCTGTTGTAGAAGCCAAGTCGAATTCAGATAGGTCAATCAGAAATAACCAACAACACAACAATTTCGACAATATAAGCACCCATTTTGAAAATCTTCCATCTATATAACCACTCAAAACACAACCATTTCATTTACAGAATTACCCAATTTCTTGATCATTCAATGATATAACAATCACTAACATGATAAAGAGTTCTGCAGTGCAGTGTTCTGTGCCTGTAGCCTCCGAATGTCATCAGTGAGATTAGCATTTGCTGACTCATTGACATTCTTGGACTGCCCAGAGTTCTTAAAATCATTTAATTCTTTCTCCAAGGTCTCATTGATAGTGACCAGCTGAAATACAAAGAAACCATGAATCCTTTTGTAGTCGTCATGTGCAGCAGCACCAGGCATATTGATCATGATCATCATCATTGTCATCAAAACTGTAACATCATTCCCACTGTTTATCATCATTGGTGTCATCACCACCTCCACTATCATTGCAGACCAATAAAAGGGTTTAGGAAAATGGTTAAATTATGCTAAGAACCTTTCCAAGCTCGCTCATTAGCGCTTCATTTTGCAGCCGAAAATCCTCCTCCTGACTCTGCAACTTCATCTGCATTGACTCATTTTCATGAATAAGCAGTTCAATTTCCTGAAAAAAATAAGCACCAGGAAATCTGCATTGGTCAACAAAGACTAATGTCAAAACTAATGACAAATTTGGTTTGTATTTGTCATCATCAGAAAGCAGTTGACTAAATTTTGACTTCTTTGTTAAAACTGTAAAACTGTTAAAATACAGTTTTAACAAAGAAGTCAAACTTTATGCTCTACATGATGAAATATAAGCAAAGCTGCTAAAATACATCTTAAAGTCTAAAATTCATATTTTGAGATTTTTAACTGAATGCCATTAAAAATATTTATATTAAAATTCCTTCATTTAGCTTGTAATATAAGACTGAAATCCTTCATATTCTAAGATTACTGTCATTACTTTTTCACACATCTGGACACCAACCTTAGCTTTCTTGCTTCGATTTAGGGCCTGTCAAACACAAGACACAAAGATTAACATAAAATAATTAAACAAATAAGGGTGCTTTGAAAGTTATTCACATTACGTACGTGTGAGTAAGAACCACTGCACCATCCAGGCCTGAAAGTCATTTTCTCATAACTTCCTCATGAAAACTTCAATTGTGTTCACAACGAGTCAGCACTATCATCTAAGCTGTTCCACAAGCCTGCTACTCTTGCACTAAAAAAATCTTTGACTTAATCAGTCTAATTTTTCCTCTTTATTACAATTATCATCAGCAGCAGCACTGTGTTCTTCCACATTATTATCAGCATTATCACTTTTGCTATAAATTATCAATTATATCTGATAAACTATTTCATAAATAGTCTAATGGTTAGCATGCTGGACTGTCAACCCCAAGTTCAGAGATTCTAATCCTTGCCAGAACGGAAAGATAGTTCAAGATTTGTTCCACTAGCACCCCCTGGCAAGCTCAGCTATAATGTGAGTACACTAACTGTACAGTCAGTGGGAAGATATGGCGAGGGAGAAGATTGTCCGACTGTCCTTATAGGCCGAGGCCAAGAAAAACGTCATACCTATCGTTGCATCTCTGGGTTAGCTTACCTTAAGAAACTGTTCTTTTTCTTCTCCTTAATAAACGTGACATTCAAATAGGCAGCTACATATTTGCCAAAGAGCTACATGAAAATGGATAACACATGCAAATTCTACCCTGTTCCACTTGCTTGTTACATGTATTTGTCTTGTCTCCCTCTAGTTGAGGACTGGCTGCACTACAAACAATTTTGTGCCATCTGCTTCTGTCCCTTGTCTCCTGTAATAACTGGTTGAACAATAATTCAGTCCATGACATCATTGATCCATAAATTTTTCACTGATTTATTCCAACATTAATCCAGCCTAACACCTTTAATCAAATCTTAAACTAGGCTTGCACACGACTGAAAAACTACTCAAACAGAAAAATAAAAACCTGATTGGCCTTTTGATAATCCTTTTCCAGAACAAAAAGTTGTTCACGTAGCAATACAAGTTCTACAAAATACGTAAAACAACACACTGTGATAAGTGTCTACCTTTTAAATAAAATATTGCACACTAATTTCTTTTTCAGCCTAATTTCTGTGCTCAGCCTTTAATAAAAAAGTACTTATTTAAAATATTCTAAAATGGAGCTGACCCACTGAATTATAATCAGCAGACCAAATCAATACACCAACAGCACGAAGAAAATTTTTAAATTCAACAATAAATGTAACAAATTTTCTAAATTTTTGCACAAAACAAAAACATTCAGCATTTCAAAATGTAAAGACATATAATGCAAAGGCCTCGTCAGCAATGAGCTAGAAATGATGCCAAGAAGTTTCTCTGAAGTGGCGCTGTTTAAACGTCAATTTGTATTTCTTGGCAACATTAATATTCTCATTTAAATATCAAATTTTTACACAAAGAACTTTAATTTTACCTCTTTCTTGTTTTCTGCATTTGTCTTCCAACTCATAATTTGTCTCTCTAAGTTCCAACAGTTGTGTCTGTTTAAGTGTAATACAAATTCATGAAATTGAAGATAATTAAAGAAGTAACTAGTCCTCAGCCAGCCTATTGAGCATTTAATCACAATCATTTCAGAGTATTTATCAAGTTTAAAAAAATGTCTGCTAATACGATTTAGATTTACAAATACAAGCATCTTCAGCAAAAAAACTGGATTCACTGTAATTTTTCCCTATAGCACCAGTTTATCAAAGACATCTAGTAAAGAACTTGCTGGTCATTATGTCCTGCTATGAAATATCATAGCCACCATAGGCATCAATCCCTGTGTCACAGGATGGAATCTGGTGGACATGTCCCCAATATTTATGATGCGAGACACTCATGGTGATGTTCCCTCAATTTTTAGAATGCTTTCACAATTTAAAATGTTAAACGAAAACAGCAAAAATAATATTGACTGCTGGTGAATTTGCAGCTAAACAAAGGCAACTATGAGAATGAAGTGTTGGCGACTTCTCCCAGGCTACTTGACCTCTCCACTGACAGTGTATGGTAGTGTGCTCATTTTATAGACGAGTTCGCTAGAGGGCTAGTGGAAAATTTGTCTGAATAACTTTCTGTTCTGGCACGGACATGAACCACCGATTGTCAGGCCAGCGGAATAACGTCTAGACCATATTGCATCCCTGAAAGCCTAAAGCTATGAAAAACGGAACACGTTAGAATTCAGCAGGAATTCCAGCAATAATTAACTGATTTTCTCTTTGCAATAATACAGCCTTCTGTAACTTTCAGTTTTTTAAATTCCTGTAACCGTCTGTAACAGTTCCCGCCGCATTCAATCTTTGAAATTTTGCTTGTAACATAAGTAGGCCTAATGCCTATACGCCTACCAGTCAGTGTGTTGTTTTTGTCAAACGCTCAGTGCGAATGTCCAGTTCAGCTTAACAGGTTTGATATAATGACTTTGGCGACAGTAGCATATCGACCAGAGGGCTGACCACATCGCCAAACTCTTCAGGTATCCACTGGCATCAACAATAATACGGTAAATCTTGTATGCATAATTGGTAAGGAGATTACCTGTATCCGACTAAATTCGCCATCTGATAGTGACGCCGCCATCTTGGGATGCGATGTTTATATTTTCTTGGTTGACGTTCGGTCACGTGAGTTAGGTGATGCAGAGTTTCAAGTAAGTAAGAATGCTTAGTATTTTCTATGGCTAATTCCATAACATGTTAGCCAGGACGCTATCATAATTGACACTATCATATTTGGGAGGAAGCTAGGGAGGATTTAGGGAAGCTAGGTAGATTGAGGGCGTATGACAGAGAGTGGAGCATTAACATGTGTAACAGTTAGCTTTTGGTTACTTGAAATAATGCTGCAAAAGTACTTTCAATTAGAGATCTACTCAAAGAACTTTAACATTTAATAGTGAAGACTGTAACTTGGAAGAAATGCAGCAATAATGTAATGACAATGGATGGATAAGTTTGAAGGTCTATGACATAGATAGGGGCAAATGGAACAGTTAGTTAGTTTTAGGTGGTTCTAACACAGATTACATGTCTTCCAAAGAACTTAAACCCCTATCTTATGTTGCCAGTACAAAATAGTGCTTATAGCCTAACACAGAGTAGGCTTGTGGTTTGCTGATTTTGTCAGAGGCATGTAGCTACTTTTTTCTCCTTTTTGCACCATTTCCGTTCACATATCTTTCGAACCATTGAAATTGCTCATTACGAAAAAGGCAAAAAAATGCACAACCAGTTTGAGATACCCAGTAGCACAACACAGTGGGGATTGTATTATATGACAGGGGCTGAAACAGATACCTTTATCAAGTATAATACTAATCCTCTGGACATGGTAACTTAGATCTTACTGGCTTTCGTACAAATTTTGACAAAAGTGCAACTTCAAAGAAAGAATATCAATGAAAAAATCTGATGCAGAAAATGATTGTAACTGTAAACTCAGTCAATGAAAGCACCTTTAGAAAAACGCAATCACCTGGTTTGACTGGAAACATATTATCTAAGCCTTCTGAGCATAACAGTTTATGTGGCAGCTACTGATCCAAATGCCATTAGAAGCCAATTATAAAATCAATTTATGTTATAAATCACACAGTCTAAACACAAAATATGATCCTGATTACCAACAATAGCTCATTAGTACTAACAAATTGAATAAAGTTGTAAAAATAACTCAGAGAACGTGTATTTCAATAAAGTACATCTTATAAACTACCACTGATGCATGGCTTTGAACAGTCACATACAAAAGGCTGGCATCAAAATCCAAAATAGATGTCTAAAAAAATTAAACATTTGTTTATACTGTCAAGAGTAAACAATTTTAATTTTTTACAAAGCAACTCTACACACAAAATTGTCTGAATCAGGAAATTAGTTTAAGCAGTTACCAAAGTTTATTGCTTGCTGAATAGTTGGAACACAGATTGGTGCATTTTTTAAGATTGCTGCAAATCCCTGCAAAATACCAAGTGTTTAATTCTGACTCATGTAAGAAATTTATCGCCATTTTCCGTTACCCCAAAAACAAACAAAATGTCAGACTAAATTATTATATAATAATAATCACTAGTAAAAGGCCAAGTTAAGCAGGTTTTATCATTTCATCAGGTCAACAACCTCTATTATTTCCTATCCCTGATTACTAATATGAAATAATTGTAATGGTATAACAATTACAATTGTAGGAACCAGCTTCAGTTAAGATTAATTTTATCTAATTTAAGCCATCAGCTAATAACCTCTATTTGAAGCATCCATAACCAACTCAACGTCTAGCCTCACAGTCAAAATATAAAAGCATTCAGAGCAAGCCACATTCACGAAGATTGTTCTTGATGATGACATCAGCAACAGACTCCAGGACGAGTTCAATGTTGTTAGTATCTGTGGCACATGTGAAGTGTGAGTAGACTTCTTTCAGTTCTTTGCGTTGGTTGAGTTTCTCAAACTGCATTCTGATATATGCACCAGCATCTTCGTAAGTGTTCGGACCTTCACAAATAAAATCAACGATTCATATAAAAGTGCTATATAAATGTCTGGATACAAACATATACATGCATATATGTTTTGGATATGCATATACTATTTGACAAGAGTTCAATTCTGTTCAGCTTGTAATTTTATAGGTTCAGTAGTGCTAATGTTTCACATTTTGAAAGGAGCTTTAGTTCCTGTTCAGTTTGAGGTCTCCGGTTGAGTTTTGGGCTGGAATCGTTCCATGGGAATTTCAGTTCAGTTGAAGATTGTGTGACAGTTCGATTTCAGTTCATTTACAACTGATTAAACACACATTAAATGAGCAAAAATGATACATGTTTTTTGTAAAAGGATATATAAACAGTGCATTTGCTGGTAGTTCAGTTCAATGGTTAATGCTCTTTGGCACAAGGTTTGATTTAGTTTGTTTGTGTAAATCCAGAGTTGAAGTTGAAAACAGGGTCTGAGTTTGAAAACTGTTGTTTTTTATTTTATTTCTGTATCTAGTTCAAACAAATGCATACACCCACACACGTTTTAGTATATAAACGTACACACACAAGAGGTGTTTTCCAAAAACGTAAATTTCGTTTGAAACTTTTAGCCCCATCTATGGCAGATTACATCTGTTCAGCTCTGAATACACTGAACACTTAGTGGTTAGGCTTTTTATTGGCTCATATTACATTTTTATTGGCTCATATTACATAATAGTCTTTAGATGTTTTATATATACACAAGAACTCCCATACAATATTCTTCATCACAACATGTATTCTGATACAAAACAGTCATTAATATGGCTCTCAAAATTTAGCTACAGAAATAAAGCTCACTACAGCAGCCTCTATAAAAGGCAGTTCTTGTTATGGCTTCTAAAAAAATGTTTAAAAAGTCTCTGGTATACTTTATTTTGGCAAGGAGACAACAAAAACTTAAACTCTTTTGGCTTACACAACTGTTAAGAAGTTTAGTAGAAATAAATGCAGCAAACAAGACAGGAGAGTGAACGAAACTATCTGAACCTAGCACCACTGAAGTTTATCACAAGCTACTGTCAAACAAACAAGCTTACCAGTGTATTCTGGAAAGCACACGGTAAGTGGCGACGCTCTGATCTTGGCAGCAAAAATATCCTTCTTGTTGAGGAAGAGAATTATCGATGTCTCCATGAACCACTTGTTATTGCAGATGGAATCAAAAAGCTTCAAACTCTCCATCATTCGATTCTAGACACGAACACCATTTCGTACAGTCACACAGAGGTCTCCAAAGTAAAACTTGCCAGCAAAGCTCCCATCAAGTAACACAAGTGAACAATCCTCTTTATAGAACACAGTCAACTTAACAACTAACAGAACTTTAAATGTTTGCCCTCGTTGGATTCTAACTAAACATTTGCATAGTAGTAAACAAACATGGATAAGTGACAATAGTAATAATTCAGATTTTCTTAAATTTGTTGATGATGATGATGATTTCTCTGCCCGAAGGCAGGTCCACTGGCTTTATGCCACCCGGAGATGAGATGAGTGAGGTGGTTTCCCGTTGCCTTCCTCAAAGACAATTGTGGGTGAGCAACTTGTCCAAGGTCGCTACACAGTGGCTTGAGCAGATAAATTTGTTGCCAACTACCAAATAATGATTTATTCTGATTTTTGGACAAAAACCCAAGCCTTTACAAATCTCTCCTTGCTTCTAATATGTTGGGATATTTATAAGTGAAGTATTTCATAGCATGCATGTGATAAATAAGCAAGCATTTGTTCACAAGCCATACATGTCCTTTCGATGAACGAAGAGTCATTGGTCAGGCAATAGATAAAACTGAGTAATAAGAGGGGTTTTGTGGGTTGACATCATTGTTTGGTCACCTCTTAAAAGCTCTAGACTACCAAATAACAATTTACTGATAGCTTAAAAATTACCATTTCCTGATCTTCGACAAGTGTAAGGTCATATTCACTCATTGCCACGAGGAAAAGGATTGCTGTTACGCCTTCAAAACAATGAATCCACTTCTTGCGCTCCGACCGTTGCCCTCCAATGTCAAAAACCCTTAAATGGAATAAATACAAATATAAAAATACAGTTTGTGCAAAATAACTAACTTAACTTGCTAGTTCATTAAATTAAGTGTTTACAATCTACAGAATATGATTCTAGTTACTATTTCAAAATTCATAAAAACAAAGCAGACATCTAATGTAATTAAATAACTTCTATTATGTCAATTAACGAAAATTTATATCAAATTGGCAAAATGTCTAAATTCTTACTTCACACTCTTTAAGTACTTTTTTCATGCTGTCTAAACCAGAATAAATGTTTAAAAGCAAAATTCTTTAAAAAATTCATTCACACTTACTTAAAGTTCAGCCCTCGTCGAGAGAAGTTAACTTCAACAATTCCTGTAGTCTTAACTCGAGTCCTTAAAACATCCTGTACAAGAGGAATGTAAGATGCCGAAGAAATTCGATCTAACGCGTTCAGGTAACTGTAAACAGTAAGCAAATACAACAAGTACTTTTTACACAGTTAATAGCTGCACAGATTTAGTTAAGTGATTTTAGTTATCGTACTTGCACACAAGATATGCTTCTAAAAAATCAGCAACTAGTAAGCAAATTTTATTTGCAAACTATGTGTGTACACACCTTTTTGAACAGTATTTTACAAAGACATGGTCAAGGATTTGAAGGACACAAACACACCAACAACAATCCAATAACCTTTCCTTAACAATACCATGGAAAGACAATGAACTGTCAACTTTACAAACAGATCAAAAGATTTTAAACTAAGGCATAAATTTTAAAAATTAAAATAGTACCAATCAGCACATGTTCCACTGAAAGCAGAAAAACGACATCAAATGAACAGTTCTGTAAGAAATTAAACAAAGAATTGCAAACTGGAAAGTCACTGAAACAGCTGACACGTACTATTCCGCTGAGTCATTTAGTTGATAGTCTCGTGATCGTTTAAAGCACTCTTTTACACCGCTGTCGCTCCATATTTGCTTCATTAACACAGCCAGCTCAGGCGTCAAAGGATCTTCTTCAGAAGCAGAAACTAGGCTCAGAAACTGCTGACTGTCTTTCTGGAAACAATTTGTTAAAGATAAAATTAGAAGATTGATAAGCTGGAAAAAAGCACCATTGCCTAGTCAGCCTCGATTATGTCAAGCAAATGCTATAAAATGCAGCCACAGATTCACTGCAGAAACTGCATCATTCAAAGAAGAGTTGACTCACCATACGTCCAGGATTGTTGAAGGAGATTTTCAGTTGGTTCATTGCACGAATGATGGCCAACAAGCTCTGAATGGCATTGCTATAGATGACTGGCTTATATGCAAGACACTCTTCACGTGAATAGCCATTCTCATGAATGATTCTGATGGTTGGCAAACAAAGATAAAGCAACTATTAAAGTAACCAGAAATTTACAACACAATTTTTTATAGCCCTGATATGTGATAGAGTGACAAAGTGACAAAAGCACTAATGTGACTAAAGTGACAAGTGCAAATGTAAGGAAACTGCATGCAGTGAAAAGATTAAAATGTGACAGTTAGTCGTTCATTATGAGCCAATGTCTAACTTTCATGTATAGAACAGAAGTTCATTCTGAGAACATTCTCCTTTAGCGTTTTGTATCACTCAATTGGCCATAAATGCGTATATGAATGGTTGAATTTAATAACAGTTGTGCTTCTAGCAACCGTCTTTGTGGCTGATAGATCTTCCAGCTTCTACACCAACAAACAGGAAGTTTAATGTTGTTGTGTTCCATCTGAACTAAATACACTCAAAAAGCAGCATCTGTATATCTATACAATGGAACTAATAGTGGCCACAGTATACATAAGTATTTTTTATCTCAGAAATGATCTTATCCAGAACCATCACACACACACACAACTTATCATTAACTGTCAATAAACAATTTCCATTTATAAAGGTAAAAGTTGTAACATATTGCTGATGCCCTACTAGGCCAGCTGTTGTTTATAGTTGCATGTCTACAAGCCTCTACAGAAACTCCTTAGACATATGATTTCAGAGTTGAAGGATCTTTTGGTTCAGATGCAAACATGACTACAACAATCCAACAACCGTAAACCTGTTGTAACTCATAAACTTGCATTAGTACACATTTACCAAATCCAGAAGGAAAAGGCTGAATTAGCCTAGATGGCTTGTTATCTACATGGATAGTTATCCATCAAAGTACTAACCAGGCTTGATATTGCTTAACTTGACTGTGCTTGTCAGCATTGTATCAATTGTAGTGCTAACAGCAATGTAACATAGGTATAAGTGGTGCATTAGAAATGTGGTGTTGTATTGAATCTTACTTCATCTGCTTCAGAAAGGTGCTTTTCCCAGATTCTCCAGCCCCTAAAATTAAGAAAATTTGGACCTGTTTATACTTTTTATAACAAAATGTTAAATCTTTGCAGAATTAAACATATTCATTTTAAAGCTGTGCCTAATTATAAAAAAATGCTCCAGTGCATTAAAGGATGGAAATAATAATTGATGAATAACGGTTAGCTATATTAGCAATTAAGTATAAGCGGGTTTAGGGCTCTTGTTTGCAAGGTGTTATGCCTGGGCGCACTTGCTGTTAAAAATATAGGCACATGAGCATACGCTTAGTCTTGTAACTTGTAAAGTATATGGGTAACTACAGCATGTTGCTCACCAGATTAGGCTTACACTTAAACCAAGTAGAACATGTATCGAAGCCACCAGTCCATGTTCATCTCTTGAATAAACAGAGGTTCTGGGATCTTTCTCAACAGACTGAGAAGGCAACCAAGACACTTGGAGATACTCCCCTCAGTGGAGAGAGTGTTCTCCACCCTTCATTGATGGCACCACAGAGTGGCTGTACTGCTGTCATACGGGACTAGTCACACACAGAGAGACCAAAAGCTTGGGGTGTGTTTGTAAGCTTGCTTGGATCCAGCCTGGAGGCTGAGCAAGACAGTTCCTACGGAACATGTACCAACGCTGTACCTTGACTCACGGATGGAATCCAACTGATCGGAGGACTTATGCATATGGTTTGCAGCTATCAGCAATCTTTCACCACCATTACAAGCACTACTTCCTTGATTTTGTGTTCTGTTCAACTGAAATGTTACATCCTGTGCTACATCTACATCTCAAGCCTTTTTAAGTCCTTTAGCATTGGCAACATTTACACTTAATACGAGACTAAATGCCACACCATTTTTTAAGCCTTCCCTGTTACTTCTGTCTCCTACAAAGTGAAAGTTATAAATATAAATGCTAAATCTAATCTACTGCGTTGATACGATACTGCAAGACACTTCACACGATACATTTAGGCAACAAACCAAGATTAAAGCCCATGGCTCTTAACACATCAGTACTCTTCATCAATTCCTAAAAATATCAAATTATCTCACCTAGTAGTAACAGCTTCACTTGCGTCTGTGAAGTCTGAGCATCATTTCTCAGTCGCTCGTCAATCTGCTTAGATCTCTCACTCGCAGATTTCTCATCTTTGCTCACAATACAACCCATTGCCCTGGTGTGCTAATTCCAAGATAACTGTAAATCTGTATGAAAAACATGTGTTAAATTGTATTAGTAAATTTATACAGCACATACACAAAAAACTACCCAGCAGAGTTGTTCAGAAGTCTAGGGAGAAAATTAAACGCACGAGAATTGAATGCATAGTAGCTTGTTTTGTTCCATTTGCATCACAGATATATGGGAAAACAGTTAGCAGTTAAAACAAATTTAGGGGCTGCTCAATGATCATATAAGTTTCAAAATCACCTATTTTTCTTATTGTATGTCAGAAAACGTAAAAGTGTGAATTAATATATTTGTTGTCTGCAAGTTATGTATTGTTATAATTTCCCTACCACTGCTGTAAAGTAATTACCACTAAAGCCACAGATTGCTTTTAAAATTATTTAGCAATGGCTTTACATATTTCAGGTGCAGTGCAAAGCACAAAGATGTCAGTTTCACTAATTGGTTACCCTCAATCTAATCTGCCAAAAAATATCCTGCCCCCAAAGTCGCCATAAGGCACTGGCGTTGTATTTCTGTAAGATTTTCGCTGATACAGATCTCTCGGATCCAAGGTACATACAGGATTTCTATTATACTGTTTGCGTAGTTGCGTCACTGATATAATTTAAGTCTCTAACGCCAACAGCTAAACCAAAAAACTAGACAAATATGATGGCATAAAATTTCATTTTCTTTAGAAAGCGTCAACAATTTTGGGTAAAGAAGGGCCTACTCTATGCAGGAGAAGTTGGATGCAATCTAAAGACATGAAATGGCAAAACCCAGGAAAAATTAATACAGAAGCTTGGCATTTCTGCAGCAAATATTACTGTATTATGCACTGTTTCTTTTTAAATAAAACTTAATTTTAAGACATTGCCTATATACTTCACTGATGCTAAATAATTATGCCACATAAATTTATCTACGGCACTCCATATGCGCAGTCGGAGGTTCATGTCACCTGAAAGCGGAAAATCAAAACAAAGAATACAAAGCATTTAATCGAATTTATTTTTAAAATCGCTTCCACTTAGAAACACAATTTTGAATTAAATGCAGGTTTCACGATCTGGCAGTCTACATTCCAAAAGCAATTCTCAATTTTCTGGTAACCTTTACAGGTCCAATGATGCCCGTGGCGAGTAGATTGAAGACTCGTTTTGCGTGACAATACCGCATTCTAACGTTCTACAAACGCCCAGTGCAACCTTCTACATAAACAGCTACATAAAGATATACTGAAACTGTGGTAGAAAATACCATTTGTTGTACCGAGGGTTGCTGTGTAAAACTAAGGTGCAAAATAATCCAAGTTCGTTACCCTTGAACCAATTTCACATATTATTTAAAATATCCTAACGAGAAGTCACACACATCATTACCTTTCAATTAAACAAGAATCTTCCGTTTCCTATCGAAAACTGTTATACAGCCACGCCTTAACTAAGTTTTCGTAACTATAAAGTAATATTTAATTCAAACTTGTCCCTAAAATTTCAAACGAGCGCTCGATAGAAATGCCCGGATGTAAACAATGATTTTTTTCGAGAGGTATGCGCCTAGGAGACCATCTAGGATGTGTTGTTTTATTTGCGTAAACTAATCTCCCCACATTTCTGTATTCTTGTATCATTCTTTAAGTATAAAAGATGAATATCAAGTCTGTCACTTAACACTTTTGCACACAAATAATTACCATACCAATTTTGCGTGCACAACCGACTGTAAGTAGGCCTACAATGGTAGGCCTTTACGGTAATTACATTAGTGGCAACAGGCTTATTGATGAAACTCGTAGGTAGAAGAAACAATTTATAGTTAATAGGTTATGTAAGCGGCGAGCTTATAGTGCCTATATCTCTCCACCCTACTGCCCAACCCTTGTTTAAAGTATTCAAGCTTGGTGCAGATAATGCATTTTTGTTTTATCTGAATTCTTTATCCTTAAAGTTTATAGTCTGAGGTTGCCGTTGTGCATTGTAAAATTTGCAGCTGCACAGGAAGCAGTACTGTTTTACTGTAAGAAATATGTGTTACAAGTTAAATTTGTATTCAATGAATTCAACTCAACTGTGATGGTCAGTTCTTAAAATGTCTGCAATTCTGGATACCCATGCGATGCCCCAAAGCAGCTCATTAAAATGCTCTTAATAGGCTAATACTAGGCATACAGTAAAGATTTCAAGTTGATCTACTGTATTTACCCAAGAAGTTCGATCTTTGGTTTTTTCATCCTCCGACAAATTTTGCGTTAGAGCATACTACACACACTTTGAAAACACTCTCAAGAGCTATAGATGTGGCTGGAGTTCCCACCACGACCTACCCAGATAACCACTACTCTTCGGGCCGACGTCGGCCCGACGTCCTCTACATCAGAAACTCGTCGGCGAGCGAATTCTGATGTGAATTTTACGAGATCCCGACGAGTTTGCTACGCAGTTCGCCGCTAGCGGCGCATCACTGATGTAATCAGGTAACGTTGCGAGGGACACAATATAGCGACCTGGGCCCAATTTATAAATTTCGATTGATTGATTGATTGATGGCCCACCATTAGAGTGGACTGCTGTCTTTTGGTCCAAGTGCCGTGCACGACACGACAACTTCCGCTACATAGTAGGCCTACGTCATTTCCTCAAGTCTAGCATGGCGTAGGAGGCCTAAAAAATGAAAACTAAACTTTTCCCCCAGTAAGCTACGGATATCAACTCGACACCAAACAGCGCAGTCTGATACAAAATTCGCATTTAAATGGCAATTTTGCATTGTTAGTAAACTGTTAGATGTATTTTAGGTTCTAGGTCTAACAGTCTGCAGGTTGGTTCGTTTGTCGCAAACGATGATCATTCAGGCGGTAGTCGTCGCCAGATGCAACTTCTGGCGCCACCAGCATTCTGTAGAAATTAACTTCCGGTTAATTTTAACTTTTCCACGTGTTTTGTCTTTCTTAGGCCAATCACATTATATCACCTCTGTATTATTTTATGAACTTAACAATTTTCAACTTAAGTCTAGTTATGCTTATAATATGCAAAGCTTTTGCAACTAATAACGTTTACATGTAGGGAGCCTACATGTAAACGATAATTAATGATATCCACGACAAATCCAGAGTTTAGAAAGGAGAGCAAATTGCTTCAAGTATTGTATGGGGGAGCAAATTGGTCCAAGTACTGTATGGCAAAAATTTGTTGACGACCATTTTTAATCGTCGAAATTGGTAAGGCCGGAAACTTACTTTCACGTTATAAACCTCTCTTGTTTCTCGTCAAGACTTTTATTCCACATCTTCGCGCGCACAGAGTCAGCTCTGCGTTGAATAGGAGTCGGTAATTCGTTTTCTTAAAATGACTGCGGGATTCCAGGTTAAGGCGACCAAATTATAAAATGTAAACTTGCCCCTCAGACCAATCATTACCCCACCAAATGCTCTGATTGTCTTTCTCCTGTCGTGCGTCGAGTGTAGAGGCCTACTGCTCTTGGCAACAAAAGTTTTTCTGCTGCTGGACCAGGGTTCTCGTCTCGAATACATTTTCATAACATGTTCGTACTGCTGAGACCTTGATGTCTTTCCGTTCTCGACGCAAGATGCTCTTGTTTCAGCATGGATTGCGAATCTTTTCTGTAATGCCATCAGTTAATGTCTAGTGTATCATTGTAATGGTGCCATAGAAGTTCTTGGATTAGTTTGCTGTGAATGGACTATTTTGTTTTATCCCACAGACTTTGAGACAATACTGCTAAGTACATAACTGCGAATACTGCACCAAGCAAAGGCCATGTCACATATCAACCTATATATTTGGAAGCACGTACATTTGTAAACAAAGACTTTCAGGGATTCTTTTATGCATCAGAAGCAAGCAGCCTTCATGCATTGTAGATCGCCCACATATAGCCTACCGAAGTAGGCCTATATCCCAATATTTGTCCACATTATTTTTAAACTATACAACAACACGTTCTTTTGCATCGCAACAAAACTGCTTCGATAAGGTCTATAACTACGTGTATAAACATTGTTAGAGTCGGCCCATGGGGAAGACCCGGATATAAGGAGTGGTTGAAGGATGAGCCGTCTCTTTGGGAGGGGGGCGTAGCCCCAGAAACCCTATAAAAGGGGATGTTTCCTTCAGTTTGCCGAGCTTGGCTAGTTAAGATAGGCCGAGTGGCTTTGTTTTCAGTTAGTTGCCAAGACTCCGTTTTACGAGCTTGTGTAAAGGTCCTCCGTCTGTTGGAGGAACCTAAGAGGTTTTTGTGTTCAAGGTGTTCTCTGATGAAAAGACTTCGACTCGTGGCTTCGAAACAGCCGTCGTCGTTCTTGCTGATGTCGGGTATTCTGTTGTATTTGTACGTGTTATAGCCTCTTGCAAGTGTACATATAAATTTTATCTAAACCCAAGCGAGTTATTGGTTTTCCCTAGAGTAACACATAACAACAAGTATACTATTAGTATATATAGGCATAAGCACTTCGAATTATTATATTCATTTAGCGAGATAATTATTTTCCTCGCCAGTATTATGTACATCTATAGACGGTATAGGCCAGCGTAGGCTTATAGGCCTTCATTATCTGTAGAGCTTTTGCATGCTGACTTTCATATGCATGCGCAAATGCGCATACATGTATATCTGCTGCTTGTATAAAGCGCTGCGCGTGCGCATGCATTTTATGACCAGCAAATTTACAATCGCTGTTCATGACACAGATAATGCAAAGGGCATGCTCAAAAGGCTGAAATTATTTGGACTTCAAGGCTTAATAATAAACGTGCAGGCTAAACAGCACAAGCCATTATATGATCTTATACTTTTATGAATACACAGCACAGATTGAACACACATACGTACACACACAAGCATACAGACCCAAAGAGACATACTTACACAGATACACGCAGACAGAAACACACGCAGAAACACACACACAGATCGGCCTTCAGCAAAGAAGAGTGTGTGTGTTTGAAGAGCAGGCTATGACACTATGCACAGCCTACAGGCGTGGCACAACGGCCATTTCTCCTGAACTTATAATGCATATCGCAGTGTGCACTTAAACCAATGCGTAAATCTGTAGATACAGAAATGAGCGTATAGGCCACCATAGGCGCTATAGGTTGAGCTGAGAATTGACGATTTAATCGGCCTGCTATAGGCCTATGTGCTGTGGCCCCCTATTTACACTACAGACCGATCAAAGACAGTTTTCCTCACACTTGAGTGCATGACAGCCCGAGTGATGTTTAACAAATCTGTTTATTCCTGAAGTTGAACATAAAATGTCTAGCGGAATCGACACGAAAAGAGGTATGTACAGCACTGTATTGCACTGGTTTTCTAGGGGTCCATGCATACAACGACACAACACAACAGCCAAAGAGGCATTTGTTGCAGACAGTGGAGGAAATACCTTAGAGCAAGAACGCAATGACTGGCGGAATATTCAGAACCAGTGAGATGGATGTCCTCAGGGTGCTATTTTTAAGGGGAGTTAAAGGCATCCTCCTCATAAATTCAAAAATATTGTCCCATTTCCATCTACAAATACTTACTTACTTACTTACAAATTGCACCCTGGTTATAGCGCGTATACAAGTACGAGGCCGATATGCTTGCAGGAATATACACGGTCGAGGCCATATTATGGTCGCCATGGATTAAAACTTGTACATTTACATTTTACATTGAAAACACAGAAAGTAGGCCTAACTTGGTGGCAGCTTAGTGCAGCAAAGTTAAGCACGATCGAGTCCGGCTAGTACTTGGCAGAGTGACCGTCGTAAAATGCCACACCTCGTGGTGTCCACTCAGTCCCACATTCTTTCAACATCGCTAATTTGCGTGGTTAAATTTTTAAAGGAGGATTTCAGACAACAGAACTGTCTCATACAACTCCAGAGACTAGGTGAAGTTTGGACAAACTGGCTGTCACTGAGAACGAGTTACAGTGGTCCTGCCAAAGAATTAATTCTAGAGAACAATGATTTTAATCCGCCATTATATTATTTTATTTGTAGTTAGCCAGCATCATCATCATCATCAGCAGCAGCAGCTGACAATGTATGATATGAACGTTAACGCGCCACCTGTGGCACCGGTCTACTTGGAGAAGGACAGGCTGTATCTGCCATCCTTCGACCAGCCGCAGCATCCTCACTGTCGTCCTCCGGAAGACCATGTGCATCCCATGACCAGTCAGAGCCGAGAGCTTCTCTTCGGAAACGACAACAGCTCCGTCAACAGACAAACAAGAATCGGCCGACAGTGGTCCAGGCCAGACCCAATACCCGGTAGGCATCGATATAAACGAATGAATGGAAGGATGGATTAATGGATAAATGAATGAACGAACGAACGAACGAACGAATGAACGAATGAAAGCTTGTGGATAAGACGAAATCTACACTCACAATCTCATATTCACACTTCCTGTGATTGCACACAACGCTCGAACTCGCCTGGCCTATACAGTATATATGTATATATATATATACCGTATAGGCCAGGCGAGTATATATATATACGTGCCTATCTTTCATCGAAGGATTCTGTCAAAGCTTGATTCCTCTTCAGCTGGTCATCGGCACTGAAGCTTTGATCACATCTGCACGGAGGAAAAACTTATTAATTGTCTCGGTTCACGCGTTGAATATTAAGTAAGACTTCTGCAGATTTGCTTTCGGAAGATTTTGGTGGTGGTGGCGGCGGCGGCGGCGATGGCGGTGGTGGTGGTGGTTGTGGTGGTAGTTGCACAAGTTTTGAGGATAACGCGCACAACAATTTTCTGCCAGCGCACACATTTTGTGAGCGTTCAGGTTAGTTCAGATAGGAAGTTGCCTCTGAAAGAGCTTAGTGAAAGTAAGTGGAACTGCAAAGACAGTTCACTGGCTGTTTATGCTGTAGGTAACCATAATGGAGATGCCAAGCTATGATGCTTTAGTTTATTTAGATCAATTTTATTCCAAGAGCTAAACCTAACACATTTGTAGGTTGGAGGCGGTTTAAATTGGAAGTCAAAGATTGAAAAAATAGTAGTATAATTTGAAATATATGACTTAATAGGAGTATCTGAATGAATCGATTGTGAATCAGAACGAGTTATCAGGATATCTAGGGTATAACCACTGTTTCGTGTCAAACCCTTCCACCATATAAAAAATGCTGAAGAACAATGACCTGATACAACAGGATGAATATTAAAGTCATCCAAAGTAACTATTTTAGAAGGAGAGGAAATCAAACATTAGAGTAGTGACTGAAATTCATTCAAGAAACAAATAATTACTAATATATCTCAGCTGAAGAGGCAGACATATTATCCAGAAAACAAAACTTCACAGACCAAAAGTGATTACTTATTAAAACAAACGCAATGAGTTACTTAACTTTGGAACACACCCAACTTACTCATTTCAGGCTTCCATCTTGAAAAGAGCATTTTATGAAAAAACACGCCACGAAACTAAAAAGATAACATTAGTAGAATTATGAGGAAAACTAATAATAATAAATTCTTGTCTTTGTTTATGTGTGCAGGCGAACCTTACACGGGGGCAAAGTGGCAAAAAATTGGGCACGCCCTTCTCGGAACTTGTCCTATTCGGTCATTCACTCCAGCCTATGAAACCTTGGCCACCATTTCCGATTGAGGACTTACTCCATTGTTATCACTAAATCGATTGTTAGGTATACCATTCGAGATATCGATTAACCACCTGTCTCATCCGCTGCCACGTATGACGAACCTGATGACGACAGTAGCCTCTGCATCCCGTTTAAGATGAGTTCAGTGCCAGCTTAGAGCCTGAACATTCACGAGTAGACCTATTAATCACAAGTATTATCATTCATCAGTATTATTTATAAGCATTTTTCGTAACTGTTATTCACAACTAATATTCAAAGGCATTATAATTCACAGGTATACTATAAATGACTATTATTCATGAGTAGGCCTCTTAGCCTATTTATTGAAGCTGTAACATGACATAAAGAAGTAGGCTATTTAAAGTCGTATTACAGGCGTTCAGGTTGAAAGAAATAATCAAAAAACATTCAAAACTGTAGTAGTTTGCCAATTATTGATGACGTTGTCTTCGAACTGTAATATACGATTTGTTGTAAGTGAAATTCTTATCTTCAGATGAACATAGGGCCTGCAACGGTCTTTTTGCACAGAATTACAAAGATACGCACTGCTGTCTTTCCATCTGACTGAAACCATTGCCAGCATCGGTAAAAAACTGAACTATCGGATTCTCGATCTAACCACTAAATTTTATCAGTAAATATTATTCCACCAGCCATGGGCGTATCTAGGGAGTCATGGCCTGCGTCGGTTGCAGCATTTGAAAAAATACGAGGATAACAATAAATAATCCTGTAAAAGTGATATCTAGTTTGGATTTGGACTTTGATTTTCTCCATTTATTTAAAGTTGGCCCTTAGTACATTGGCTTTGATCAATCCGGCTCCATCATTTTTTCTCGGCAGTCTGTCCAGCCGACTCTCACAACTCCCACGCAGTCTGGTAAGGTCTTCAGGATCTGATGTTGAACTGCTTCAACTGTTGCTTGCGATGTCTACGCAACCATGGCAACAAGTTGCGCTAAACTGCCAACCTCGCTAGAGATTTCTCCACCACCTCAGATGCAATGGACGACAGACTTTAGTATATACTTAGCCTGGACAGTATCATCCTGTTTTAATGAAAACGAGACGGGCCCCTTTAAAGAACCACGAACCCAGGTGCCAGCAATCCTATGTCCCCCTCTCCCCGTTCGTCGGAGAGAGGGGAGCCTAGGATTCCAAGTTGCCCAGATGCTATATGATAATAAATCTAGGCTGATAAAGGAACCCCTACCAGGGCTATCGTCTCATATTCTAAGAAAAGCCATAAAATATAATTGCATATTTGTTATATATACATATAACTACACTAATCTTTAGTCAATTACAGATCAAAATTCATTTATTTGATTAAAAAGTATGGCCTACTACTAAATAATTATGCTACCAGTTGTAACGTGCTTGCTTAACGGATTGCTTCGATAGTGGTTTATGGCTGCAGTGTTATTTGTCAAAAACGCAGGCGCGTTGTTCCAGTGGTAAGCATGCTAGACTGTCGGCCCAGAGATTCTGGGTTCAAAATTAATCTCTGTCAAAGACAGACAGATTTTTCGAGATTACTGATTCACTGGCGCTACTTAGCGAACTCAGCTATAAGCCTAAAATAAGTACATTGACTACATTGTCAGTAAGAAGACCAGACGGCGGGGAAGAGGACTGACAATCCGCCATCATATACCTTTAGCTAATTATTTAACAGTCTGGTGTTGTAGTAACACGTCATAACATGAAAACAAAGCAAGAAAATCCACTTAGCCGATGAGACAGATCTGCGTATCTGTCACTACTGCAGTCGAGTAAAAACGTTTTCAGCTTTTGTTAGGTTGTGCAGTACATCGTCTACAAAGCTGTGAAATCTGGACCAGAATAGAACATGAGAATCTAAAGCTAACGTAGGGAAATTATGTACTTTGTGAAGACAAAACGCTCAGCTTCAGTGGGTTTCCTGGGCCTCACTGAGGGCTACGTCCACAGACTCTCGTATAGGCTGGCCCTCGGAGCTCGCCATGTGACCCCCTTTGCTGAAATCCTGGATCCGCCCTTGCCACCATCTATGGAACGGAATATTGAGGTTTGGTTGTTTGCTTATGGTGTTGTCGCTGCAACTTGAAATGTTCAAGTGGCTTTGATCAAGTGCACGTACTGGCGTGTCTATACAAATACTTTGCTGAGTCTCTTGTGTGATCAAGTGCACATAGTCGCATATTTGGATAAAGTCCTGCTGAGTCTCTTGTACGATCAAGTGCTTATAGTCACGTGTTCAAACAAATACTTTGCTGAATCTCGTGTATGACTGGAGGTCGTCATCGAGGGTGTCATTGGCGTCATCGTTGCTCTCGCTGCAGCATCCGTGGAGACACAGAGGACAGATCCTCTGCAGATCCTCGTAGCACTCCCTGCAGTAGACGCCCTGGCACCTCTCCGTCTCGCACATGCGGAACCCGCCACGCGCACCTGCACCCCTGCACACGAGGCAGCGCGGCCTCGGGCACAGAAAGCGACGACTGCCACCGGAAGCGCTGCCATGGCGACGGGCGGCCATCTTGTGGCAGACGCTGACCTGGGCGTACATTTGGTCTTGGTGGTGGTTACCTCGAACCAGCTGGTGGAGTAGGTGCGGCAGACGAGCCCTCTGGCCAAGTACAACGCTGTGCAGGTAGACGAGTCGTGTCTTCTCGCGGTCGGGGTAGAAGTACCCGGTCGCCCAGTTTCTCAGCCGAAGAAGGTAGGCCTTAAAGAGCAGGGTGCCGAGCAGTAGCACGTACAGACAGACAAGGGCCATCAGGGTGACGAGTGACGGAGCTTTTGGCACCGGAAGACAGGCCTGTGTGTCGCCGCTGAAGTTGAACCAGCGTCCGGGGTGGAAGCCCTTGAGGAAGATGTCCAACAGTTCGACGATGATGCCCTGGCCAGTGACGACCAGCTCCAGGCTGTCGCTGCCCGTCACGTCGAATCCCGAGCGGCTGTGTCGCTCCACGAGGGCCAGGACCCAGTAGAGAACGTAGTCGAAGGCGTAGCAGCTTGCCGACAGCAGGACGTGCAGCGCAAAGACACACAAACCGGAACTGGTCAAGCCTCTTTCTGGAGGAGCCAGAGCCAGATTGTCAGTCTCGATGAGGTAGTTCTTTTCATACTTGCGCAGCGGAAGCACCGAGACGCCGCCAAACTTTGACCTCTGCAAGTCGATAGCCTTGAACTGGTCGGTGACGTAGAAGTTGTCGTAAGCGTCACGTGACATGTAGTGCTTGAGGTGAAGGTAGGCGGATTGGATCAGCAGGAACAACGACAGTGGCGCCATCTTCTTCAGCACTCCGATGACCAGTTCGAAGTAGGCTGTGCGCGACTCGAACTCCTCGCCCACTCTTCGGCGGATCTGGAAGAGGACCTCGGTGACGTTGCGCGATCGGTCGTAGGGCTCTGATGACACGTAGAACTGCAGTGACCCCTGAAGGGCGGTCATGGCCGACTGGGTGGCGTTGATCGCGTCCTGGATCGCTTCACCCGCCCACTTGGACGGCTGGCAAAGCGTCTCGCTGTCATTCAGACTGTGACAGACTAGGACCATGTCCAAAGGTTCACAGATGTCGCGATCAGATCCAGTAAAATCGATCTCGTCAATCACGCTAGAAATATTGATCGTCATATGCATAACTATTACCTGAAATTCTCAAGCATTATGAAATTTAAGTGTTTATATTAGGCCTATTAAGTAAGTCAGTTATTATTTCTCAAAAGACTTAACTGATGGATCCAGTATTACATAGGTAGATTTTACTTTGGTTTCATCAATTCAAAAATTTCATAATTTATTAGGCTTATAATTTTCTTTGCCTTAAAGTACTCTAATTATTATTTTTAAATTGCAATTAGCGTTTTTTTTCACGCATAAACACGCGGATATACTTTTCGTAAAAGAAATTTATGAGACAGCGTGAATGAGCTGTGACTGCAGAGCACGGTGTTATTTTATGTTATAGGAAGTAACTTGAGTAGGCGCTCAGGTCTGTGAGTGGGAGCGAAATAAACGGAGAAAATGCATTCTAGTGGGCGATTGTTTGAACCTGCTGACCCCATCTCCTACAAAAAGCACTGTGCGGTAAACTAATGCTGTAATAATGCAATTACCTGATGTAACAGACATTTCATATAGGGCCGTTCAAGGTAGGGACTTCAGCTAAGAATTTGAAGGGGCGCTATATGAATGCTCATATAGTTACTTTACCTTCCATCTTCGTCGAAGACCTGGCGCTTGTGGTGCTGCTGCTGCTGCTTTGTTGACCATCGGTCAGGGTTAATCCGGTCAAGAACGACCCTGGCGTGGTGGTAGACGGTACCTAAAGCGCCCATCACTCCGAGACACTGGTCCTGAGCCTTGTGGATGCCAGTGGCACACGCGTTGAAAGCCAAGTCAACTAGGTTCTTGCAAGTCTACAAGAATCACATGGTCCACGAAATTTAGAAACACTCATTGATTAGCTTATCTATTTATTATCTATTATCTATTACTGTAATTATTATCGATACTATACTACTGCTTCCACTCCAACTCTTCCTCCCAATACTACCACAACTCCAAATACTACTCCCACCATCACTGCTTCGACCATCACCATCAACACAACCACTACTGCCGCCACCACTGGTGGCAACTGGTGGCGAACTATTGGCACACTGTGGTCCCAACAAACGTGGCTGTCAGTGTCGGCAATACACATGTACATGCCCTACCAAACTTGATACGTACTGAGACACGGACAATATATGTGACACGGTGTCCGAAAGGCTACCTCTTCGGCTTTTAACTATGCGTCTTGAGTTCGAATAATGGCCCAGTTAGTCAGGCCACTATTCGAATAAGCCCACTGCTTAACCAATATACTGGTCAAGGACCGGGTTGACCTAGGCAATCGGTTGTAAATTGTAGGGTGAAACTACACTGGGCCAATGTTAATGGCCGAAAGTTGGATGGAGTTTCAAATAAGCTGTTGGCCGATGTCGGATGTACAATCATTCGCCGATAGTCACCATGATGTCGGGCCAAAATAGATCCAATGTATGTGAGCTGACTGGGATTAACACTGCAATTACCATTTAGACTTACCCAGAATGGCATTTCTAGTGCGCAACTGGCACCCTATTAAGATGCCCATAACATCCTTATCTGTCAAATCTTAGCACCTTTGAGAGGCTCATAAAGGGAATTTCACAATATCGAGATGCACACATAAATAAGTAAGCGTCTGTACACGCGAAAAACCCTGACCTTGCGTGTTCCGAAGAGCTGTAGTCGTCCGTTGTGAATGTCCATTTCGACTCCGTTGAGTCCTTCGTCGAGGGGTCTAAGTCCGCGACTGACGTTGACCGCTGCCTCCTGCAGCCTTCCAATGGTTCCGTTCAGCTGGGCCATCATGCTGTCGAACGGCTTCAGGAACAGCATCATCTGGTTGTACGACTGCTCCGCGCTGCAACCCATCGACCGCGAGATCTCGTGCACGCTCACGTAGACGTTGCTCACCGGTCCACAGAACAGCAGACCGGAAATGAGGACGACGAACGACAGGCGACCTCTGGCGGTACACAGCGACGGAAGGAGGATGCTGGCGAGGCAACGACAGACACGCGACAGAGACAGGAACACGCTAAGCAACAGAGCAACGGCGCCACTGATGGAGGCTGATACGAGGAAACAGTAGTCGAGATGATAGAACATCCACAGACAGAGCACGATCCCAACTGCCTGGCCAACCGTGACGGAGACAGCCAATCGGTAGCACTTGTTCTCAGCCTGGGAGCCAGAGTAGTATACCGGTTCGCGGTAGATCCTGTCCATCTGTAACTCGCCCGTCTTTTCCTCGTGAGGATCCGCGAACCCATGACCCGGAAGTAATTTCCGGTCTGTGCAGGTATGAGAACATTTAAAATTTCCAATACGCTTTGTGTCCATCCTCTCTCCGACCGTATTTCTCATTTGAGATGGCACCCCTTCTTCCGCATTTATGTAGCGCTCCTCGTCTTCGCAAAGCTCCTCCGGCGTCCGTGTTGGCACCCCTCGTGAAGCCCGGATGACGAACCCGAGACTCTGTGACCTCGAAGTAGCTTCCGTGTCAAACACCAACGAAGAGGGCTTTGTTTGGGGTAGTAGGGGCAGTTCCGTCGGGGGAGTGGCGATCCTAGACTTGGGCGGAGGCAGGACCAAAGTGGCCCCTGGAAATGGAGGAGTGGTTGTAAGTTGACCAATGAGGGATCCACGACAGCTGCACTCCATCGATTCTTCTTCTCGAAGTCGTTCGAGAATCCTATCTTCCGCCGTCAATTTAGCCACCATCGGTTCTGTTAACAGCTCCCTCTCTCTACAGGCCAAGTTCTTTTCCAGGTTGGGTTTCACTATCATCCGCGGCTTCTTGATCCAGCGCCCACGTTTCTGACTCGCCTGCGCGTAGTTCGATTTGGTACCGCCAGGGGGCAGCGATGGAACTCCGTACTCTGGACAGCTGGAACATTCCTTTAGAAAGCCATCTGGTGTTGGCAGATCATCTGCGGGCTCCTCCTCGTCCGACAGTGGAGTCGTCCCGTTGATGGCGGACTTTGTGCCCGGGGCGTAGTACCTAATCTCCGATGAAGGGTACTCGTTGTCAACGGGGTTCGAAGCCTGTCTGTCCTTGCGTGTCGACTTTCCCAGGTACGACCGCCTGCGTCTATCTCCTCCCTCAGCAGCAGCCGTAGGACTAGACGCTCTTCTGTTCTCGCTGTCCGACTGATGCACTCTGCATCGGTGTCCTGTCTCCGCAGCCGGCGTGGGATGCAGCGAAGATGGATGGATGTAGCGGATGCACCTCGTCGGAAAGATGCCAACTGCGCTTGCGCGGCTGACGTTTCTGCCGAGGCTCCATCCGTTGCCGAGGTCCCTTACAGACTCGAGGACGTCTCCGACACGAAGGGAAATCTCTCCGTCCAGCTGGGGTTCGTAGCTGAGGACCGTCTGATGTAGGACGCCTGGTGGAGCTGGGGTGACTGGGCTGAGTGGAGTGGTCGGTGCTGAAACGGACATCTTGGCGCCCTGCAGGCACAACAGACATCTAAGCTTTGACGGGCTTTGCTGCCCCGACATCGACATTGAACGGATTACATCCATAGCTCCACAGATCTCTTCTTCGTCTAATTGCCTTGGTCTTTTTTCCTTCATCCTTCTTCGTCATTCCTTGCCTCTATTATTGCTCTCTCTGTCTCTTTCTCTCTTAACTCTCTCTCTATCTCTCTGCCTTTCTCTGTTCTCTCTCTTAGGTGTCTGTCTGTCTGATTTCTCCCTTTCTTCTCTCCCCTTCTGTCTTCCTAGCTCTTGCTTCTTTTTTCTCTTTCCCGCTTTCTCTTTCTTCTTCTCTCTTTCTATGTCTGTTCAAGTCTCACTCCGAGTCTTTCTGTCCGGATCCTTGGAAATTTAGTTTTATTGATTCGGTCGATCGACCATTATTGGCTTGATTACGACAGAATCTAATTTTCTAGCGGTCCTTGCGCTGAGAACCTTGCCCTCCCCCAAGTACACTTCTGAGCGCCTTAGATTTGATAAAGACGCGAGCTTTCAACCCTACTCAGCGCCAGTACATCTTCCCTCGTCTATACGCTAGTAAATAGGTCTATTGATTTTGATCTGAGATCAGTCGGATTTCCTCAATCAAACTTGAACATCAAATAGAACAACAATTTGTATCTCATTTCCAGCTTGGAATTTAATAGACTGCTGACGGCATTACGTTTACTTCGTGGCTTACTTCATCTACCAATATACTTGATACATGACCATGAGGTTGAGGCCCATCTTTTCATCTGCAACGTAGAATTCGAGCAACTTACATTTCTGATTGTGTGGCTTAACAGTATAATCACTGTATAGGGTTCTCAATGCGAAGACATCTTATACATTTTTGCATGATGTTGTCCGAGCGTAAACATTACCATAGGCATTCATCAGCACCCAAGATGCTTAGACCGGCCTAATTACGGTGCCAGGATGAAGACAAAAGTCGATGAGACAGATCAAAGGTTCAGATTCATCTCTGAGTTCAAAGTCGCGTCTCGGATTCGGATACTCTATACTCGTCAAGAAATACTTAACATAGTCCGTTTAAATAACACATCAACGGAGAGGAAATAGAAAAGGTAGAGGAATTTTGTTACCCGTGAAGCATTGTCTCGCAAGATGCAAAATGCCACAAGGAAATTAGAGGAAAGAACAGCAATGGGGCAAAGACGCATTCTCAAAGCGAAAAAGTTACTGAGAGGAAAACTGAACAAGAACTTTTAAAGAAAGGAATGGTTAAAGGTCGGATATGGGATATGGTGTTCTATGAATCCGAAACATGGACCATGAGAAAGTAGGGCATCAAGCTTTTGGGAGCCTTCGAAGTGTGGATTGGGCATGGAATAGAAAAATTAGTTGGTGGGAAGCATATAACAAACGCGGATTTTCTGCGTTAGCTACAAAAAGGGATTGGCAGAGAAAATGGATTAGTCACATACTGAGAGGGAATTGACTTCTGAGAACCGTAACTGAGGGCAAAATTCATGGGAGTAGGACAAGAGGAAGACCGACACAGATGCTGCTGGATTCGATGATAACGGATGGATACAGGAGGCTGAAATAAGACGCATGCATGAAATTGTATGACATTGTATGACGTATTATGGCATTGTATGATGTTCAGCACTGAGAAGAATGGCGTGTGTCATCGGTAGCTAAAACCTACCCGAGGGCAGAGAACCAGAAGAAGAAGAGAGAAAACGTCTCTCAATGGCGATTACTAATTTAATTGCGTTTAAAGAAGAGTCACACAATGGCGTTCATTAATTGTTGCGTCTAGGAAAACGTCACACAATGGCGATTATTAATTTAATTGCGTTTAAAGAAGAGTCACACAATGGCGTTCATTAATTGTTGTGTCTAGGAAAACGTCACACAATGGCGATTATTTATTTGACTGCCGTTTAAAGAAAACGTCACACATTGGCGATTATTAATTTGATTGTGTTGAAAGCAAACGTCATACAATGGCGATTATTAATGCTTATAGGTAGGAAAACGTCGCACTATGGCGATTAATAATTTGATTGTGTTTACAGAAAACATCACACAATAGCGATTGTTAATTTGATTGTGTTTAAGGAAAACTTAAACAATGGCGATTATTAATTTGAATGTGACCAACTAACAAAACCGTCACACCGATGAGGAAAACGCTACGCAATGACCATTGGGTGTGTTGAAAGAAAAGTCACACAATGGCGATCATTAATTTTATTGTGTTTAGTTAAGGAAAACGGAAAAATGGCGATTCTTAATTTTATTGTTTTTGAGGAATACGTCAAACAATGGCGATTATTTTGTGTGTGTGTGTGTGTGTGTGTAGGAAAACGTCACACATGGAGATTATTAATTTGATTGTGTTTAAGCAATACGTCAAACAATTACGATTATTATTTGTCTAGGAAAAGGTCAAACAATGACGATTATTAATTTGGTGTTGTTTAAGGAAAACGTCACACAGTGGCTGTGTATCCAGAAAACGTTACATAATGATGGCGGTTAATTTGAATGTGTTTAAGGAGAACGCCACACAATGGCGATTACTAATTTTTGTTTGTAGGAAAACGTCAGACAATGACGATTATTAATTTGTATGTGTTTATTTTTTAAATCACAAAATGTCTGTATGAATGTATGTGTTTGATAGTAATTATTTGAGCATTGTGCTTCTTTACAGATGGTACGTTATTGAAAACAGAAAGGGTCTATACAATAAGTATCGAAATATTATAATCTTGGTTAAGCGTTAGAAAAATAAACATGAAATACTTGCCTGTGTCTGCTGTTATAAATGTATTGTTTGAAATACATTATCTTTTATAAGGTTCTAATGTACAACTATAATAAAGTTAACTGACTGTATAGGCCTATGCCTATAAATAACCAGAACATAACAGTTGATTGTGTTATAAATGAAGGTTCAATCAACTATTATTGATATAGATGAAAGATTCATTAATTTCCTAAAATATTACACTACATGCTGGTTATTAGGAAGTTTGTAATTATGTATATACCAATACATGATAACATTATTTTTATTATTCCTAATTGTTTCATAGAGACATAATAAGACATTCCATAAAATACAGACATTCTTTAACAAGAACTTTAAATTTCAAGTGCATTCTTGGAACTGTCATCAACGGTCTTTTGTAATCATGTTATAACAATGAAAGATTGATTTGTATGTAGGAAAACGTCACACATGGGGATTACTAATTTGATTGTGTTTAAAGAATACGTCACTTCTAAGTTTGTGTATAGAAAAACGTCACACAATGGCGATTATTATTTTTTTTTCTAGGAAAACGTTAAGCAATGGCTATTATCAATTCTGATTGTATTGAAAGAAAAGTCACACAATGGCAATTAAATTATTAATTTGATTGTGTCTAAAGAAAAGTCATAGAATGGCGACTGTTAATTTTATTGTGTTTAATTAAGGAAAACGTCGTACATTGTGATAATTAGGCACCTAATTTGATTTTGTTTAACGGAAAAGTCACACAATGGCGATTAATTTGATTGTGTTTAAGGAAAAGTCGCAAAATAGCGGTTACAAATTTATTTGTGTTTACAAAAAACGTCACAAAAAGCCGATTATAAATTTTTGTTTGTAAGAAAACGTCAGACAATGGCGATTATTAATTTGAATGTTTTTATTTAAAGAAAACGTCATACATTGCGATAATCAATTTGATTGTGTTTTTAAAAATGCGTCACAGAACGTCTATTATCAATTTCTTTGTCTAGGAAAAATTCATACAATGGCGATTAATAATTTGAATGTGTGGAAGGAAAACGTCACACAATGGCGTTTAGTAATTTTATAAGGGTTAAAGAAAATGTCACATAATGTCCATTATTAATTTGATTGTTGAAAGAAAACGTCACACAATGGCGCTTATTGATTTGAATGTGTTTAAAGAAAACGTCACACAAAGGCAATTATTAATTTTATTTAGCTTAAAAAGTACGTCACACAATGATTTTTTAATGTCTAAGAAAACGTCTCACAATGGCGTTATAAATTTGAGTTTTCTTGAGGAAAACGTCACACAATAGGGATAACTAATTTAAATATGTTAAAAGAGCACGCCACACAATGGCGATTATTAATTTGATTGCGTTTAAGAAATTGTCTGTTGCCTTTCTCCTAAGTTCGCAATGCGTCTTTACCTATGATCGACCAAAATATATATTTAGTTGACTCTATATCTTAATGTCTTGTAAACAGGCCTATGTCTGCTTGAGTGTTACATGTAAACGCCAGTCTTTGCGTAGTTTAAGAGTTTAATAAATTTATTCCATCATAAATGAGCAAAATAGTTCGTTATTATTGACTATGTACAATGTCTGGTGATTTCGTCTAAGGCAGGGATTCAGAGGAGAGGATTTAGATTTGTAAAGGATAAATCGAATGTCGTCTGCTTTTCACGCTCTGCGAGACCTCACTTTACGGTTTGACTTCAGTTGTGCCTCGACCGTCTAAAGAGTTCGATTTGTTGGTGTTATGGCAATCTACAACTCAAAATTGCATCGAAAAAGTCCGTAACTATGACGGTAATTGGATGAAAAGACGATTTTGTAACAAGTCTCGTCGTGCGAATATGCAGTTCATTCGTACGGAAGCAGTAGTTCACGCGCTTGGAATAGCGAGTTAGTAACATTGTACGTGAACTGGAACTTAAGATCTAACTGGCTGATTACTCTGGATAGAGTAGAGTTACATCTCGCACAATGGCGATTATTAATTTGATTGTGTTTAAAGAAAACGCCACACAATGGCATTACTAATTTCAATGTGTTGAAAGAAAACGTCATACAATGGAGATTATTAATTTCATTATGTTAAAGAAAACGTCACGCAATGGTTATTAGTAATTTTATTGCGTTTAATTAAGGAAAACGGCACACATTAGCGATTAATAATTTGATCGTATTTACAAAAATAACACACAATGAAGATTGTTGATTTGCTTGTGTGCTAAAAGGAAATCATGTCTGATGATTTGAAACTCAAGGTCATAGCGTCGCAGTCAAAAGATCTATCCATCAAACAGAGGCAGCATCTTTAATTTAAGGACCACACCCTATTGCTGAAGCGCGAAATACGTAATAGATTACCCTATACTACCACGATCTTATTAATGGTCGCATGCAATGACAGTAGGAACTTTGATGGACCCACTCAACAAATTATTATATTGTATATATTTTAAATTGGGCTTAGGCTTACTGCATAAAATTATCAAATCAATTTAATCTAAATTCATTTTCATGGCTGTAAATATTGCAATAATCTAAAATTTTAACCTGTATCTAGTTTCGTATCTGTACCTGTATCTACTTGCCGAACATGCTGGACTAAAAATAAATGTGGATAAAACAAAAACAATGGTATTTGGCAAGGAGACAATAGACATGGAAATTAAAGTGCAAGATGAGGTGATTGAAAATGTAAAGGAGTTTGTGTACTTAGGAAGTCTCATGACATGGAATAATGATTGCGCAAAAGACATAAAGGCAAGAATAGTAAAGGCAAAAGGAGTTATGGCAGGGCTAAACAACATCTGGAAAAGCAGGAAAATCAGCCACAAGACCAAACTAAACGTCTTGAAAACATGTGTGTTTAGCACAGCTCTGTATGCATGTGAGGCATGGACAATCAAGAAGACGGATAAAGATAAGATATTAGCATTTGAAATGTACTGCTATAGACGAATATTACATCTGAATTGGACAATGAAGGTAACAAATACGGAGGTCCGAAGAAGACTGAGCATAAAAGAAGATCTAATACAAGTAATAATGAGAAGGAAATTACGCTTGTTTGGACATATATGCAGGATGGATGACAGTAGAAAAATAAAAAGCGTGATGATGGGAATTATGGACGGAAATGGGAGACGAGGAAGACCTAACAGGGAGTGGACAGATGATATAAGGGATTGGTGTAAACAAGACTTGCACACCTTGATACCATTCTCGCCCTCTACCGACCTGGCTCATCTCCGCTTACTCCGGCTTTCTTCTCAGAGTTCTCATCTCTCCTGGAAGTCTTCTCTACATATAACTCCCAACTGATCATCACAGGAGACCTCAACATCCATCTCGAGAATCCCTCCTCACCCGACTCTGCTCGCTTCTTAGACCAACTCGCTCAGTTTGGCTTAACTCAACACGTTTCAGAACCAACCCATACACTTGGTGGATGGCTTGATGTAGTCATTTCTCGCGATGACTGTCCTATTACTGACCTCCTCGTCGAACCTCCTACTCTCTCCGACCATGGTCTCATCCTCTTCAATGTTCCCTTCCTCTGCTCCCAACCTTCCTTCGCTCTTCGTTCATCTCGTGGCTGGAGGAATCTTGATCGAGAAGCCTTCCGTGCAGGTCTCCTCAGTAGCTCTATCTACGCTGATCTCTCCTCCTTAAGTGAGTGCTCAACCGAGGATCTCTTCACCCTATTCAACTCATCGGTTCTTCCTCTCATTGATGCCCTCCTTCCTCTCCGTCCACATCGGATTCGCTCGAGACCACTACGACCTTGGCTTGACAGCCAATGCCGCGCTTTTGCGTCGGAACACCAGACGTCTAGAGCGCCGATATCGTCGCACTCGTGATCCTGCTGATCGCCTTACCTGGACCCATCACCTTCGAGATATGTATTCCGTTTTCCGAACCAAAGAAACTTCGTATTGGGAGTCGCTGATAGACAGAGAAAAAGGAAACCCTCGTCGCCTCTGGTCATCACTTGCTGACGTCCTAGGTCGTTCCTCACCTTCCTCCTCCCACTCTCAACATCCGTTCTCTGCAGACGACTACTTGGACTTTATGCGATCCAAGATTGACTCGATCCGTCGATCTACTGAGGATTCACCTCCACCGTCCTTCCCTACCACAACTGCCAACCTCTCGTGCTGGGAAGCCCTTCAACCGGATGTCCTTCGTCGACTTATACTGGACTCTCCCTCGAAGTCATGCGAACTTGACCTACTTCCTCCATTTATAATTAAGGAATTTGTTGATGACTTTCTTCCTTTTCTACATTTATTATGTAATTCGTCAATGAGTCAGAGTTCCATTCCAGAGTCACATAAAAGGGCAGTTGTTTTTCCCTCCCTCAAGCGCCAAGGCCTGGACCCTAACTCTCCTAACTATCGTCCTATTTCTAACCTTTCCTTCCTCTCGAAGCTCCTTGAAAGATGTATCTTTCTTCAACTGGTTGAATACCTTGAATCTAATTCTCTCATGCCTCCCCTTCAATCTGGTTTTAGGAAATTCCATTCGACAGAATCACTCATCACCCGCCTTCTAGCTGACATCTTTCATGCCTTTGACCATGGCCATGTTACTCTTCTTGCTCTCTATGACGTTAGTGCTGCCTTCGACACTGTTGATCATTCCATTCTTCTAGAACGACTGTCTAAATCCTTTGGCCTTACTGACTCTGCTCTTCTTTGGTTTCGCTCATTTCTTTCTGGTCGCTCCCTTTCTGTTATTTTTGGGCCCACTCGCTCTGCCTGGACTCACATTCCCTATGGTCTTCCACAGGGTTCGGTACTTGAACCTCTTCTATATATCCTGTATACTGCTGACCTGGCCAGCATACTTCTTCCCTTGGGTGTTTCATCTCACCAATATGCTGATGACACTCAATCCTTTACTCATGGCCCGGCTGCCTCAGCCACTCTGATGGTTGAGCGGATCCTTGAGGCCACCTCTGTTCTAGATCTCTGGATGTCTTCTAACCGCCTCTGTCTTAATCCTGATAAGACTCAATATATCTGGCTAGGTGGCCATGTCCAGCTTGCCAAAATTGACTTTAGTTCCCTTTCCTCTAATTTCCCTCATATCCACTTCTCTTCCTCAGTCCGTGACCTCGGAATCACCCTGGATCAAACTCTTTCTCTGACTGACCATGTAAATAATATCTCTCGCTCTTGTCTTTACCACCTACGACAACTCCGCTCTATTCGTCACTCGCTTCCTCTTCATGCGATCACTACTTTGGTCCATGCCCTGATTTGCACTAGGATTGACTTTGGCAATGCTGCCTATATTGGACTTTCTGCAATTAACACCTCCAAGCTTCAGTCTATACTTAATGCTGCTGCACGCCTTATCGGTAGTCTTCCAAAGTCTGCCCATATATCTACTTTTATTCGTGATTCACTTCATTGGCTTCCTGTCAGTCAATGGATCCAGTTTAAGATTCTTATCCTTATAAGCAACTGCCTTCTAGGCTCTGCTCCGTCCTACTTAACTTCTTTTTGTATTCCGGTTTCCTCGTTGCCTGCCCATGCCTCCCTTCGCTCAGCTACCCGTGGTCTTTTGGTAGTCCCTCGCGTCCGCACTACAACTGCCCAGTCCAGGAGCTTTGCCTTTGTTGGCCCTTCCAGCTGGAACTGCCTTCCTCTTGACCTGCGGCTTCAGTTACTTAGTCTCTCTCCTACCCAGTCTCGCAAACGCCTGAAATCCTTTTTGTTTGTTCAAGTCAGGAGCGCCACTGTTTCCTAAGTGGCGCTTTATAAATGTTCGTTTACAATTACAATTACAATTACAATTGATAAGAACAGCACAAGATCGGGAACTGTGGAGACAAGTGACAATGCATGCAGTGGACACCTACGGGCTCTCGGCCCATGGATCATGATGATGATGATGATGATGATCTAGTTTCGTGATGACTTACCATAAATAAGTAGACTTAGGGCTACTTACTATGCAGCAAAACTGCGTCCTGAGAGAGTTCGTTTAAGCGAATCTAACGTTGTCCAACGACCCTTGTATATCAAACCCGTGTCGCATGCGCAGTTCAGTAGTAATACGCGATAGTCACAGTTTTCATTATTTTGACTGGCTTAGAGATTATTTGTAATTTTGGCAATAGTGTTATTCTTAGTAGAACATGTAATTAACTGTTCCAGAGTTAACTATTTCAGCTGACATTTCCTATATGACAACTGCGACTTCGACATCATCTCAGAAAAAGAAGAAGCCTAATGATGCAATATACGGAGATCTAGAATTTGTGGGTCTACCACACGAACTAATCTCTCACGCTGCGAAAATTCGGAATGGATGAGAGTGGGAAGAGGGCGAGATTATACAGATGAAATGCGCGCTATCGTAATAACAGATTTAAGCGATTAGCCTGATAAGCCGGTGGATTTGAAGGATTAAATCGGATTTGATGCAGATTAGACGAAGCGAGAAATTCGCAGAGTGCGAAAACCCACGAGAAAAGTGACGTCTGTCCGAATCCTTCGATTTCAGCCTACGCAAATATGTGTACGTTCGACCAGTCTGTCTCTGTGTGCATTTATCTAACCCGTAAGTCTGAACCTTCACCCCTCTCATAAGCTAGGCTAACATTACTTACATTACTGTGTTTCTTACCAATAAGTTGATTACCTTGGTCAATCAAACTCGGGTCTATACCTCATCGATCAAACTACCTACAGGATTATTTTAGCTCCAAAGTACCTATTGTAAAGTATACCACTCTGGTCCACTCATAAAAAACTCACAACAGTTTACTTATTTACTCGCTCAAATCTACATTGTGATAACACTACCAAGCTCTTTATCACACACTTCCCGACACGCTTGTTCTAAAAAGACCATGGCTCCTTGACTCAAGTTGTATAACTATTCTTCCTCAGTTGGCTTATCATACCTTAAATTTATCCGAGCCCGGTTTTTAGTTTACGTCAACCAACAGCTGTGACTGAGATTTTTAATTAATATTGACATCGCCTGATGAGCAGTGTACTCTAGACATCGTTCCTGCTGCTCTTCTTAAATAATGCTTCGTTCCTTAGACGCAGTCTCTCTCTCTCTCTCTCTCTCTCTCTCTCTCTCTCTCTCTCTCTCTCTCTCTCTCTCTCTCTCTCTCCTCTCACTGAAGGCTGTTTTCCCCGTCATTTTTGCCCTTGCCATAGTTTACCCTCTTCTTAAAAAACCAGCTTTCTGCTTCTGAAGAATTATTTAATTATCGCTCTATCTCTGCTTTCAATTTCATTTCCAAATTTGAAAAAAGTAGTTGCAAATCGCTTGAATTGTACCTCTCGTCCCAAAACCTGTACTTCTCTTCGCCATCTGTCTACCGTTCCACCACCATTTCACTTAAAGTGTACTATTTTCTGTTGGCGATCACATGGACAAAGGGAAAGTAAATGTTCTCATTCTTCTGGATTTACCTCCCGTTGATCACAATATACTCCTTCACTGTCTTAAACTGGTTCGGTCTTTCTGTCCTGTCTTTCTTACCTGCACAGTTGTACTCAATCTGTTCCTATCAATCAATCCAATTCTCCATACTATCTTGAACGTTGGTGTAACATAGGATTCTTTACTGTCTGTCAGCTAACTAACGTAATTAAAGTCTAAACTTAAGATTCTTCTATTTCTACTTATTTACCAACCACATAACCTGACTTCTGGTTTTCCTCACAAATCGGATTTCGACATGACTCCAGTGGATTATTATGAGTTTATGATTTTTTCATTGTGGTTTCAAGTGAAGCGGTCATAGACTGATACCTTGTACATTACGAGAACGGCGCTATAGGAGTAATCAGATTAGCTTAGATTAGGTTTAGTTTTTGCGCAAGTGGTTGAGATTGGGAAATCGCACTCCACTGAAGTATGGTTTGAACCAGTGAAGGGGATTTTCTCTACCCGCCTTTCTCGATGTTGGACAAATTTATGAAGGTTTATGAAGCAGTAAACCTGTTGCTAGACAACGTTTAGATATATTTTGTAGCGCAATATCTGCCTAGCGCTTGCAAATTCCAACCTGTAACAGTTTACTTTATTACCCAACCAAGCAATGCATGCAGTTTTGTAAGCATGTTCGTAACACTTATTGCACTGCATCGCACTGCATTTGAATTTCTTTGTACTTTCCACTTTACCCTGTTACATATTACTGTATATCAGCCCAAGCAAATGCTTGCGCATTTGCATGCATATTTGTAACATTTATTGCACTGCATTGTATTTCGAATATATTTTATGGTCTTTCCACTGTTGCAGGCATTTCACTGTGAGTGAGCGTATTAGTGCGCACAGGTTCAGACGTGAAAACCTCACCAGAACAGCGGCGACCGCAATGAACTCATTGAGCCGAATGACATCGTTACAGTTGCCTGGGCAATCAGTCCAGCGTATAATAGATTCGGAATAATAAAAGCATGCGTTCTTTCGTGATCAGATGATTTTACGAAGCACGCACTGCTGAATAATGTCTCTACAACAATCCCGTCAGAATAAAAGCACACTCAGTGGCCCTGATGCTTTACTTGTTTCAAAGATACTTATAATGATCAGTCTAGTCAGAGTTTTCTTATCACGGAATTCCACGCAGGCTTCGCAATTTATTTCCGATGTCGTTGTTGTCAGAAACCAGGTTTTCGCGACGCTAATTCATCAGACGATGGTCCTTTATATGGCGCCCCCAACCGACTACGCTGCAGGAATCTGCACGGCTGATTAAGTCGAGAAGCTTCACAAACGATTTGTTTGATTCAATAGGAGAGATGTTAGGACTATATAAAGTATAGCAGTGAATGTATTCAGTTTTCGCTTCCGCTTAATCATGTCGACCGGCCATACAGTTTTTAGGTCTGCAATGGAAATTTTAGCAATTTCCCGATACATTGAATTTCTAACTCGGCATGTTTTGGAGATTGCTTTGTCTGTACTACATTGCATTATACTGTATTGCATTGGATTGTATTGTATTATATTGACATTCTTGTACTGTGTATGAAAACAGACAAAGGAATTCTATCAAACAAAAATGAAATTTATTTTTCGTTACGTCGATGCTTAAAGAAGTACGGCTGTATTCATGGTCGTCATACAGGAGTGGACAGTGTTTCTTGTGGATAATAAGTTGGAGCAAGCGCCGATGAAGATGTATGGGACAAATCATTAGAGCATGACGGGAAGAACAAGAGCATGGAGATAGAATGATTGACAAGAGTTCCCACACGAACAGAGATGTTCGCTGGCAGGAATTAGATATTCCACACACGATACTTCGAAGCTTAATTGAATTGAGTCGACGAACAAGCGACAGCAGCCGCTGAAACTTGCTAATCAATAAACTGTGCACAGTTTCAAACAAAAGATGTGCAAAATTTATTTAGTGACGCTTGTAACGGACGATACAGGATTTTAGAACTACAGCTGTATATTTTGAGAGTCAAAATTTAAAGGAAAAACCGCTTAATGCATCCCTTTTGGAAAATAATTCGATAAACTAAAAATCTTAATGTGGTACGACAATACGACATTCCTAATTAGGCTTATGAATTAAGAAAAAAATATAAAATAAAATATTAGAGTGATTCTTGAAAGCTAAGGAAAATATTTTACCTTTCCGTTCTTACTCATCACATGTGGTCCTTTTATTTTAAAACATAGGCCTATGCCAGAAAGTTTAAGCAGCAAATTTTAATATTTAGGGGCATATAGCTCAAGAATTTGTGATATATGTGTTTTGTAACATTGTCGCTAATCACAAATTATAAAATAATAATTAAAGTCACTGGCATTATCATTCTTAAATCACAGCGCTAAATCCTAACAATGTTGCAGACTAATTCTTATATTATGAATTAGGTTGCACAACAAGTTTTTATTTTATAAATTCAAGTTATATCTTGAAGGTTCGTCCAGTGACTCATGTCTAGCTAGCGTTTGTTGGCTAAACTGTAGAACCTTATAGACAACTGTTTTGAAAATTATTCTCTTTTCTATGGTAATGATAGTTCTGGCGAAGATTTTTTGGACCCTTTGAAGTTTCATCAAGTTAACTTTGAAAATGCCAAAGAGAAGCGAGTTACAATTGTCAGCTGTCTGAACTGTTAATCCCTACTTGCAAGACATATTTATCAAATGCCAATATATACGTGTACAACAAAACAAACAGACAAAAATGCAAAGCTCTGTCTGCGTGTGTGTAACAGATGTGATTGCATATCTATCCTAAAGGTTAAATAAAATCTTATAGTAGTACGCCTACCAATAAACACCGTAGTTAATTGTAATAGCCTTCTTTAGATCCAACTGCTAATTATTAAGAACTTGTGTTATAGTATCAAGTCGGCTTATTAATTAATTAGATAAAGTCATTTTCGTACTGTATTAGTCTACATATTTTTTAACGAAGTGCTTTGTGCTGACTACAGCAAATTCAAAGGGTTCAAAAAACTGTTGACTGTCCAAGCACAGGAATTAGGAAGCTAAATATCGTATTTTTGATTAAAATATTTTATGCGATATCGCAGACCTTATATATATAATGGTTTTCATACATAGACAAAACAAAGCCCATGCTATGACAAAACCCAAAAAGATATGTAGCCAATACAAAACTGAGGTCTCTCTGTATACATATACTCTATATACTAGGGCGTTGTTTTTGATTCCACTATGTCTCTCACAAACTATGCAAATGGTATTTGTCAATCATCATATACATTGCAGAATTTGGCGTTATGTCCCCGTGTCTTCTAGAATATACCTGGCAAACGCATTGGTCTGCTGTAACTCAATTCTTGTTGGTATCGCAAAGTCAAACATGCAGTTCAAGGTCGACAAAGAGTTCAGAATTCCTTGGCTAGAGCCATAACAAATGCTTCAAAATAGGAGCATATAATCCCTGCGCTTAAATCTTTTCATTGGCTTCATATTCAGCAAAGGATTTGTTTCAAACTGGAACTTTCAGTTTATAAAATATTGTACTCTGGCCAACCCCAATACCTAAAATCAGTCCTTATTCCCCATTCCATTATTCTGCAAGGTCATCTGATTGTTTTTCTCTGGTCATACCTTGGACTAGAACTGTTCTCGGTAAATGGGCTTTTTCGGTTGCTGGACCTAAATTTTGTAACTCCCTCCCTGTGTCTATTCGTTCTGCTCAGTCGCTTCTGTCATTTTGTTCTCGACTTAAAACTTACCTTTTCCAAATTGCTTATCCACCGTAGGCTGCCTCTCTCTGTCCTGTGGACTGACCTTCTGGATATTGACCTGATTGTGGCTTGGCTTTGGTGCGCCATCGGCTGATGCCTTGTGCATTAGACACCGGCGCATTAGAAGCTTTCTGATTATTAAATATTAATATTATGTAATAGTTTGCATATACAGATAAAGCAAAGACCATAGACTATTATAAGAAACACAAAAATAAACGTAGTCTGTATAAAATGCAAAATAAATGCCATACAGATGCACAGTCTACTTACCTGTTTTCTGGATGTCTTCCACAAATGAAGCCCATATTTAGCCATCTCCACCATCTTCGTCCCGAACATTTTCTTTTTGTTTTATTCAAAGTTTCCCTATGCTACTGAAGAGTGCGGAAGTGTGCAATCAGTCTTTCCCGTTATGACTAACGGGTTGTTCAGATGGAGCGAGAATGTCCAGTTTTAATTAAAGACTCTTCACAGCTTTTCGACAGCCCTGCTTTAAATCTGTGTCGATATGAGAGATTCTAGGACGTCTGCGAGTGAGATTGTCGTCATACCTGCTGTGGAAGCGCGTCAGTCGAAAGGATCAGAGGATTTGTGTGGGGAGGGGCCTATTTGAAAGGGCGGTCGTGCCTGAGTCTTGGCTGGGCATCGATGTACCGATGCTGAGAAATTGAACAGATAATACAGCCAGATAACGCGGGTGCTGCGAGCGAGAGAGCGGTGGAATGGAGCGATGGAGCCGCGGGGAGGTTATCTGGCGCGTGGAGCTGGGGCGTGTTTTGATTTACGAGGGAGGGAGAGACAGTGGCGATACCCAGACCCGGTCGGCAATGCAGGATTCCCGTGTGGATTGCCAGCAAAAGTAATCAATGTGCGCTATTACGGATGAGAGAGAAGCGGCGGCAAACCGCCGCCATCAATTCGTACGAGGAAAATGAAGAAGATGCATACACCATCCGCTGTATCCGCTGCTTCTGATGCTGCATCTACAAGCCGCGGCGTCAGAATCTTCTTCCCCTCCTCCCACCAACCACTTCCTTCGTCTCAACCTCCTCCTCCTCTTCCTCATCAGCTGCTGCGCCAGCATAGATCGTCGAGGCATCTTTGACGGATACAGATATTGAATATTAGCAATGTTACGCGGGCGGTCAGCCAAGTCAGGCAATTGCTCGATTGCCTTGTCATCGGAGAGCGGCGGCAATTGCCAGATTGCCTTGTCATCGAAGGGATGTGGCAATTGTCGAAGCGGTCGATAGAAAGACTGCCACAAACAAACGTCCATGATGTTCGTCTGTTTGACAGTATTGAGCATTGGGGAAATGTAACTCATGGCTAACATCATGGCAGCGATTCCGTGGGTTACCAGTGATGGCTAAATATTTGCGCCTTCTTACATCATGCAGTGGCTCCGATGGCTAATATTGGCGTTAACAGCGGCTTTGATGGTCAATAAACATGTCAGTAGTATTACTGCTCTAGCAGATGGTTCTAGTGGCACTGATTGTTAAATGTTCGCTTGTTGTGGCATCAGTCTCCTCCACACACAGGTAACCTATCTGGATTGACATGAATTCGTACAGATCTGGCAACTAACACTACGTGCACCTGTTCACATCTGCTATCGAATTATTCCTGGCCATTTTTATTCAGGAACATCGCTCAGTGATGACGTCGACTAATTCGGGGATAACTTTTGTGGCGTACGCCTGCCCGCAGGGCGCCGCCAGCCAATCACACCACCCCCATCAAGTGTTCGATGCCTGCCAGCCATGACTTGATCAGCGAGTGCACAAACAAGCCGATGACTCATGGAATATACCACCACCTCCACCACCACCACCACCACCACCACCACCACCACCACCACCACCAATAATAATAATAATAATAATAATAAAAATAATAATAATAATAATAACATGAGAACGTCTATAGCACCACTAAAATTACTCTCAGGGTATCGGTATATGGTTGCTGCTAAGCAAAATCGGGGTAAATGCAGAATTACAAGGTGAATCTGGTCGAAGGTCAAGAGGGAAAGTGAAAATAACCATCGTTGTCATCACTGTAGTCGTTGTTGCTGCGTCCGTGCATAGTACATATATGTAGTAAACTTGATGTTGTCAGGACCTTGGCAGATCCTCTGAGCCGCACAAGGGAAACCTTGTGATATGACACTTGTCGGTCTAGCGCAGAAGGCGCAGGTTGGGGATTGCTATGGCGCTTCGCTTCTATGAATATGCATGAGAATTCGAAAGACAAACGATTTATGAATTGCGTCCTTATACTATGAGCGGAGAATTGATCGAGAAATCGAGAGCCAAGACAACGTTGCCTGTCTTCTGTATTCATGATTCAGTCGGCGACAGAATCGCTCTGCAGGCATGAGGAAGCGAGATGCAGGGAATCTTACAGCTGCAGCCAGTTATCTTTCAGCAGACTTCACTCTACCACTTATTCAGCTATTCAGGCCGTTTCCGTGTTTTCTCGGATTTCCCTCAAATTTTAACTACAATTTTGAACCTTAAATTTAGCTATTTAAGCGATTTTATTTTTTGAAAGCTTTAAACGTGCTCATTGCCACCGAAAATGAGAATCAGGTTAAAAAAAATCGACAAAACGTTGAAATTAGGGTGAAAGAGCGAAAATGACACATTTCAAAAGCAAGATTGAAGCGCTAATATTTGTATTCTCTCGTTGCATCCATTAGCATCTCTCCACATTAAAACTTTGTACTGGCCATGTGCATCAGCAGCAAGGTTTTGAAAGTATTGGCGCTTCATATTTGCTCTTTTGAATGTGTTATTTGCACTGCATTACCGTTGACACGCATTTTTAAACTGTAAAGGTTTTGACATCGACATAAATGTCATAAAATATGAAAATATATTCATCGTCGCTATTCTGTAGTCATGAATCGGTTCACTTGTCGTAAAATAAGCTTCCAGGCATTCTCTCCATTCTCTCTTTCAGTCTCCTTTAGGCATTCTCTCCATTCTCTCTTTCCGTCTCCTTTAACCATGCAAGTCTATCTGTCTATCAGTCTTCTTCTATGCATGTCTCTTTCACTCCCATTCTGTCTGTCTGTACGTCTTTTTGTCTCTACGTGCATGTTTGTCAGTCAGATGTCTGTCTGATTCCGTATGTGTCTGTCTGCTTGTCTGCCTGATGTTTGCTGGATCCGACTTTGCTGTCTATCTGTCTACCCATTAGTAACATGTGATCAGTGACGACTTAAAAGTCTATAGATTATAATAGCGACGCTATGGAAGTTTGTAGATACGATGGATATATATATATAAATAATATATATATATATATATAATGCACAGACTTTATCTACCTCTTCCCGGATGTGGTATCGACTCAACGGATCTTCAGCGATTTTAAGACGTTCCAATAATCAATGCTTCATACATACAAACGAATTCATGAATGCCAAAAACGGAGACTTTTCCTTGCATGCTGACACATCTATTCTTATATAGATCCAGAGTTCTAGTATTCGCTTGCTGCATCCACTAGCATCTCTCCACACTTCCTTGTTGTCCTGCCTCCCTGCTACTCCCTTTATCCATTTATTCATCAATATCTTCCCCCGTTTCTCAGTCACTGAGGTATACCTTTCAAATTTTCTTCCCTCTGTACCAATCTCTTTCGGTTTCTTGGTCTCTCTTATTTCTTTTATTTCTCATCCCTTCCCCTTCCATGCAACCCTTGCTCTTTCTATGTCCCGCCAACTGCCCCTTCCGACAGCTGCCTTCCCACCTGTTTGTTTTGCTGAAGCCATCTGTTCTCTTCCTGCATCTTTCTTTCGACTAACTGCGTCCTCTCGTGACTGAAATTTTGATGTGGCGACCTCATTCGACCTCCTTCCATTCCGCTAATTGTCTTCGATTTCAACAACGGACTCTTAAGAAATTACAGAAGCCGCTCGAACATACGCATTCACGTGGTTACGCCTTTGCAAATTAGAAAGCGTTGTCATTTTCCAAATGATACACAACCCCCCTCACTTACTCACTCCGATAATCCAGCCATTTCCTCCCCCTCTCTCTCTGCCTTCTTCTCCGCTTCTCTGTCTCCTTCATTCGCTTCTTTCATGCTTTCCTCATTCTTTCCCATCGACTTTCATCCGTCGTGCCTTCTTTCCACTGCTGTCCTATACACTTTCTTCCACTCTCTTCTGCTCTCTTGGTTGTCTCCACATCACCTACTAACCTTTTAGCATGTCTCAGCTCAATATCTAGCCGACGCTTTCATCAATAGAGTAGAGGCCCACATTTAATTCATTGCCCAAACAAGTCATCACATACACCTTAAACAATCAAATTTTGTATGTGCAATGAATTGGGATTTGTGAGTTTATCACGCACAATTGCAATACTGCGATTGGTTTTCACTTAATTATTTATAAAAGCCAACATAGCCCACTGATTTAAGTCTTAAATACAACTATACATGTAATGTCCATATACTACCAAATGGGTATTTGTCACAATCACTTTCTTACTTATTACTTTACTCATGGCATTGCGGTTTTTTTGCCGCTCATATGGATTGGATTCTGATTCTTTTTGTCTACAATGAAATACTGTGCCGACTTCATAAATTTTCTCCATAAATGAATGTGTGCATCTTAAAAATTTTCATTCTCCTCCCTGTATCTTCTTCGTGTAGGCTACAGTAGAAACAATCGCCGTCAAATGGAATTATTAAAGGAGAGATATTTATCGCAAACACGCCGCGCATGAAACCACGATAGCAACTGAACTCAAAAAAACCACAACGGACGCAGACGAATCCATCAGCCAGAAATTATTAACAGATGGCATTCATTAAAAATATTAACGATAACACTAGTCTTCCGATATGCGATTACATGACAACGACTCATTCGACGCACACAACACAGTCCCACTATGGGACACTATGTGACTGCAATACTCAACTGCGTGACAACGAGACACCAGACTTATGAGACTACGAAGCCACGAAGTCTCATATTAACAAACAATCTTCCTGCTCCTTCTATCACTGTCTCTAATTTAGCCATTTATTGACTTCTCCACATTGACAGCAAATTAGAACAATCGTGGAAAAGAATACAAAGAAACACACAAAGTTGATGCAAAGGTCAAAAGGTCAATCAAAAAGGGTCCAATAGACCCGTACAGTAGACTCTTCCAACTCTTCCAACATTTTAGACGATGCTGAGTCTTATCATCATGTATACAAGCGCTCTTGCCATAATTTTCAGTTGCCGTTATATATTGATTATGCGTCATAATCCTGTCTGAAATACAGACCAACCGTTGCAATTTATTAGATCTAAGCGACCTCTATCAATCCTTTGCCTCATCATTTTCCGCTGTTCATAGTCATGTTTGCGACCAGAAACGCGATCCGACGATCTTTAGGGTCCTATGATTTCTTAGACACATTGCTGTAGTATATTACACTGGATGCTGTTAACAGATATATCTATGCATGTAGGCCTATGTGCCATGTAATGAAAGACTTAAATTGGTAAACTTCTATATATATATATATATATATATATATATATATATATATATATATATATATATATATATATATATATATATATATATATATATATATATATATAGTATATATATTATATATATATATATATATATATATATATATATATATATATATATATATATTATATATATATATATATATATGCGAAAGAGCATAACTAGTCGGAGTTGCGATGGCTATCCATGGTACGAAAGGAGAACGTTGGCTGCGTGTAATTGAAGTAATTTTTCTCATATTGGTGCCAAGAGAAGTCACTCGCCGCCGAAGAAACGATGCCTTCGAGAGCAGTAGAGGAGGAGAAGAAGGAAGAGGGGAAGAAGAAGAAGAAGAAGAAGAAGAAGAAGAGGAAGAGGAGGAGGAGGAGGAGAAACAGGATATACTCTGCCACGTGTACATGTTCTTTATATATTTACAAGAGCATTAACAAGTTTGTAATGTTGTTTTGCCTGTATTTATATATATATATATGTGATCAATTGCATATACGTGTATTGCAATATATATATATATATATTATATTTATATATAGGCCTCAACAGAGATGGGCCGAGCTATAAACTTTGATTTAACGGCCAGGAATAATGCCACTCGTCAGTTCTCCAGACACCCAAAATTTTATCGATTTTTCTTTTTCTGTTGCGGATTTCATGGCATCTATGCAGATCTGTAAACTAAAAGACGCCTGAATTTATCTATACAAATCGTATATATACATGTGTTACATATATGCTATATATTATGCATGGATGTATCAGTGTAGATGGTGGATTGTGCAGTAACTTTTGTGGAAAGTCCTTTCTTTTGGCTTTATATTTATCACCTGCGGCAGGAGGGATAGAAATGAATTATGACCTATGATGTTCGCAGTTTTTGAACATCAATTTTACACGTTTATCAGGAGATTCGGATTCCCTTCCCCCTCGCTCTCTCTCTCTCGTTCTCTCTCTCTCTCTCTGCCTATCTCTCTCGTTCTCTCTCCGTCTCTCTCTCTCTCGTTCTCTCTCTGTCTCTCTCTGTCTCTGTCTCTGTCTCTGTCTCTCTCTCTCTCTCTGTCTCCTTCTCTCTCTGCGGCCGTTTCCCTGGTTTCGATCGAAGGTGACTGACCTCGATTTTCGACGGCGGTTATCGGGTGGCGCCTTTCGGGTGCTGTTGGCACTAACGAACTGATACGAGATACGGCGAGATTAGATTGGATTTAGACTAGTTTTATATTATATTGTTGAGATTTATATTCGATTAGATTACATTAGGTTAAGGGGCACAACTACTTTCAGTCCACTGGATTCAGAAGTTTAAAAAATATAAAACTGACATACTGTTTTTGGCCATCAAAACCTTTCATGTCGGTTTGTGTTGCAAACATTTTTTGCGACGTTTGAATAGACGTCAGCCTATTTTAAACAATATTTGTCTGTTTTGTAGTTATCTTCAATGAACTTTTCAATTCTTACTCAGACTTACAATGAATCATGTTTTAATGTGGAAAAAATCAATAGTTTTTGAAGGACAGCTCGGTGGCCAACGAGTTTATCTGGGAGAAGGAACGCGCCCACCTAAGTCTTCCCTGAACAGCTGCATGGTAGAAAGTTACCTATATCATTATTATTTCTGCATTTATTAAGCAACACTATCTAATGTCCATTCAAATGGGCAGCGACTATATATATCTAAAGTCCATTCAAATGGGCAGCGATGGTGAACTATCTCACCCGATTAATTCATTGATAAAATTGAGCAGGGTCGAGGCCATACGGTCGCTATAGAAAAACGTGTGCATTTACATTTGATGATTAAGTATCAGTCGATAGCGCCGAACACTGCGAGTGAAGAATTTGCTCAAGGTTCCTGCACAGTAACCGTTACAGGAGAGGCTTGAACCCGTACTCTCCGCGTTACAAGTCGAGCGCAATAACTAATTTGCTACCGTGCCACACCGACCTATAATTTTTGGGCGCCTGGGGACGAGGGCTTAGTTGGGGGCCGTTGTCCCTTGACCTCCCTTGCAGAGCCGCCGCTGATTGAGTGTAAGCGCCTCCGATTCCGTCTTAATTGGGGTAAGGCCTGGATTGGAATGGGGAGCATGGTGTGATATTTAAGGCAACTATGGGATGAAACGAGGTGGATAAATGTCTGCAGTAACCCAGCAGTGTCTCATTTTGTCCTGGAGGCAGTTTGACCGTCGGCTGCGTTAACTCCTTCCAGCAATTGACTTAGTGGACCGTGAAGCTGCCTCCACTGCCTCCTCGTTACTGCCTCCCATAAATCCACACCGGTTCATTTCGTTCGTCTATAAGGCGATGCATGCATTCACGCATGATTGGTTCGCTAGCACTTCATTCACGAGGAACCGCTCTTATCTAGGCAGACACGTTCGGCAGATTTGGGGAAGCTATAGCTGTGTGATGCGAAGCAAATGCCTCCCGAGACCATTTTCTGAATATGATGTTTTCCTGGATTGGCAAATTCTAGAAGGTTCGAGAACTTTCGCCTCTGATGACATAACGTAGTATTTTTGGAGGGAGTAGAGCTTCAGTGTAGTTCTGGGAAGCTTAAGAATAATTATGTGGAGATTAAGGGTATACGTATGTGAAGTTAAGAATAACTGCTTGAAATGTTAGTCTTGTGATGTGTTTTAAGGATATCGTAAGTGTACTTCACATCAACCTGCCACTTTCGAGGCCATCGAAGAACTTATGTGCCTTCTGTTGTACGTAGGTCTACTGCGTTTTCTACTAGGTGTACATACAAGCCTCTTTAGCATAAAGAGGCTTTATTTAATATCCGAGTTAATCGTAATCGTAATCCCGCGATTTCCCAAGTATAAACAATGGGTTAGGTAATGAAAGTTTGCGTAACGTTACTGAGACGTTTATTCAAAATTTCAGTTTAATCTATATATAGACGACTTATTTGTATACGTTGATTGACCGCGTTTTGCATTTGTTGATCATGATAGCACGTAGGCCTATTGGTCCACTTATGTTTGCGCGAGGAAATTTGAGGCTGTAGATTCTTCAGTTACACATTATGATGTAATTTAGTCAATTCTCTAAAGCCAATATTTATATATTTCTTGTGTTTGTTCTACTGTAAACGGCGTTAATTTTCTCCCGAACTTACTTTGAAGTTGATTTTATATTGCATCTTTTGATTATTTCTTAACGGTTGTTGTGCTTTCCTTTTGTACTGCTTTTGTTTGTATTGTCTGTAGAGTGTGGGCGTTTCTCTCGTGTTGATAAAGACCACTTACTTATTTGATCATAGGATACGGTGATACATGGATGTCGCTACAATTAATCTTTCAATGTAGATGAATGTCGCGAAATTCAGTTGATACAAACGGGTTACAAGGAACGGGTAGCCGCTTGTGAAAGAGTTACTAAACAAACGTTAAAAATGCTAAATTTTCTTAATGAAATGGAAAGATATCCAAAGGAATTCTTTCCGTTGACGCCGTCTGTTAAATCACGCGATCTAGGCAAACACACGGAACTGTCCACAGTCTCCAGAGACAATAATTACTTTCGCCCACGGCGAATACACCGGCTGTTCCTTCGCCTGCTCTTGTCTTCTGTCTTTCCCCTCGGTCGTTTGTTTCCTCTCCTCAGTCTTCGTCCTTTGCTCCTTTTATTCTCTTCCTTCAGCTGATTATTGCCTTTCTCCACCTCTTCCGTCTCCTCCTGCTTTCTCTATTACTCCGTCACATTTTCTTTCTCCCTACTTCAGCTATTTGTCCAACTGCAATGCCAGTAACTGAATAAGCTATGGGCCTATTGAACAGCAGGAAATGGGATCGTATAGTATCGTAGCATGCTCACCAAATACAAAGGCCTACCTATAATAATGCAGTGCAAATCTCAGTTTTCACATTTGCATGACTTGCAAAGAAAGGTACCAAACAAATAGATTCAAACTTATTAGAGTAAGAAAATACATGATAGTGGAACGTAAGAAAGCAGAGTATTTATTGCTGTCTAATCATAAATCTTCATCTTTCACCATGGAAAGATTTATCAGAACCGGCCCTATATGAAGAAACAAACTGTCATGAAGCACGTATACGATAGTAAAGTAAAAAGCATTTCAGCAAATTCAAAAGGGAACAATCCGGTCATGATCCCTCCATCCCAGCTGAGGGGGCAGACCCATGAATTGGCCCCAACCCGAACTTAGGCTGAAACATGCACAGCCAGCCGTAGGCTGAAATTAATGTGAATAAGTAGGTACGGTGAATGAACCATAACACATAGGATGGTCAACCATATGCATAATCTATGTCTACAATTTGACAGCCAGGTCAGTTGAGTCAGTGAGGTCATATATATATATAATATATGTAATATATATAATATATGTAATATATGTAATATATGTAATATATATAATATATGTAATATATATAATATATGTAATATATATATAATATATATATATAATAAATATATCAGCTCGTGTTATCTTTTCACACTAGAGTGTCTACTGCTATAGGACGATGCAGCCAAGTGTAGATGCTTCGATGTCCAATTTATGAAGTGAATATTATAAAGCTGAAAGCTCTATAAAGCCACGTGGGTGAAGGGAGACCATACTGCGTAACTTTTTGAGCTCAGTATGAGATCAGCCATGACCATGGCCCCATGATACTGCATTCAGTGCCCATTCATATAGGTCGACCAACTCTCCATTGAGCTGCATCCAGATAATAGGTTTCGATTTGCTTGCCTCTGGACCCCCTGGAGGTCTTACCCCACACCCCAACTTGGCCCTCGTCTTCTACACTTCTGAACCCACCCACGTGCGGATGAAGTACATTGGCGGAAGTGGTATATCTACATATGTCTAAGCAAATCGGATTAATCGAATGAAGTCCTGATCCGAATTAAGGCTTTCAGAAGTCTTTGGGAAGTTAAACCACTCTTAATAATGCCTTAATGCCTGCACAGAAATTCCTCATGAAACGTACTTCTAAGATTTGTCTGTCGGCTGGAGCGCAAACACGATCACAGCAGCCCAACAGTAGGACAGTTTTAAAGGCGCGACAGTATACTGCGGTTAGCGTTGATGAAATCAAAGATCGGAAAGGGTCAAAGTTCAAATCCCAATCAGAAGAGCACGTTATTTCTGTTTCACTGGCGCCCTTTAGCGAACTCTGTTATAAAATGAGTTCATTGACTCAGTACTGTCGATTGGAGAATAAGACAAGAAAAGAGAGAGCTAGCCACCTGCATTCACAGACCGAGGCTTTTAGAAAATGACGTCACTAACATTTCATACCAAAGGCTTTCTCTCGTTGGTTTGCTTATAGGGCCCTATTTTGAGGATGGCCGTTCGCATACCGATCGTGGCTTATTTAAGAGATTTTAGTCACCGATTAGCACATTCTGTAAACGGGGACCTTAATGGCGTGGCACCAGAGCCGTTTTAAGGTCGTCGTAGGCCCTAGGCACTCTCGCATTCGTAGGCCCCAACTGCCAACTCTGCATTAGAGCTAAACACATTCACATTATTTCTTGACGTCTATCTTCCCTTGCACTACTTTCAGTTGAAAACGACTTAATGCAGGAAATGACATTTGAGGACATTATATGTGATTTTGCTAATGCAAAGAGCCGCAAAGTTAACATAATGCAGCACAGCTTAACTTGGACTATTTCAGTACAAACTTTAAGGTTATTAAATTTGTATTTCCTTTTTCTATTTTTGGGCCAATCAATAAATTTTTTCAATATCTCATTTTTGACTTTCGTAGGCCCCTATAAAGTTTGTAGACCCTAGGCACAGTGCCTACTGTGCCTAATGGATAAGACGGCCCTGCGTGGCACCAACTCAAACGGCAGCGGTAGTGAAGGATCTCACCCGATAAATAACTGAAAAATGAGTAGGGTCGAGGTAATACGGTCGCTATTGAAAAACGTGTACATTTACATGACATTTCTATCGAATATAGTGCTGCTATCTGTGGAACAAAGAAACACTCCACTACTACATGTATCTACGGAACAAGAGATAACATTTTTGGAATGCATGCATTCCCTAGATGGCGCTATGTAGCACCTCTGTTAAGAAGCGTTCTCGTACTTTCATGCAGAAAACTAGCGAAGCCCATAGGTGATAAGCGATTCTTTTTAGTTATCTAATGCGCACTAGAGTCAGCCTTAAGTCAGTGATAGTTATCTAGTGCGCACTAGATAAATAAAAATGATCGCATGTCCCCTATGGTCTTCCCTAGAAAGCGCCCTCCGTAGTCAAACCACCAATTTTCTATCATTAAGTACTGGAAGGCGTGTCTGATCATATGCGAATGTTGTTGAGGATCTAGAGTTACAGTTTTTCATTTACTCTAAGATTTTCAATATTGTAATTACTAACTGGACAATGTTCATTGAAGTTAAGGAGACCAAGACCCACGAAGCTGAGGCCAACATTGAGGCCAAAACCCACAAGGCTGAGGCCGAGGCAATATCCCCGAGACCGAGGTCACACCAGAACCCATGATGCGGATGCCGAGGCTGATGACGAGACCGAGGCAAAGGCCCACGAGGCTAGACCAAAGAGGCATTTTAGTTAGAACTCCAAACCATAGGATAACATCATTCGTGTTAGTTTCTAAACGTAACTTGGTACTATAAACATATAAGCGCTGTTCTGTTTTGGGGACAAAACGTCTATTTCTGCGTATGTCGCGAATTTAAATATATGACCTAACTTACAATGAAATGAACACCATCTGCATCCCTCTTCCTGTATTAACAAGTACATCTGGATGTCAAAGCATCGAGAGATTAAACTTAAGCGCAATTAAACGCAAAACCATATTAAAGGTGTCTGAATATAGATTCTTATCTGACGACAGTACTTATAGTAAGAGAATTAGTGTAGCTAGTAGTAGTGGGAGTGGGAGTAGTCATAGTAGTACAGTAGTAGTAGTAGTAGTGGTAGTAGTAGCAGTAGATCTAGTAGTAATAGACGTGACAAAAACAACAACACCAATGATAATAATGGTAATATTACTAATATATCAGTAAAAGTAGTACTAATACGTAATATTGACATACGAGTGGAGGCCTGGGGCGCGTCGGAAGCTCCATAGCGGTATCCGGGGCAGAGCTTCGAAGGCAGCGCAATTTACCTAAATAAAATAGGCCAGTAATGGAGTACCTGAAATTATTCTGAAGAGTACTCTTTATTGTAAGGCACTTATATCCACCGACGCAGCTATTAAGAGTGTTTGGGGGGTGAGGTCCACCTAAATAATCTCATGGGAATCTAAACAAATGCCAAGAGTGATGGTTTTGTCCTCAGCAGTAATGGGTAATTAAAGTTTTGTTACTAATTAATTAGAATTAGCATTAGTTCAAATTTCATAATTAGAAATAGAATTAGCATTTTTAGAAGAACTAATTAAATAGAATTAGAATTAGCACTGAACTAATTAATTAGTTTCTAATTAAATAGTTACCCATCACTGGTCCTCAGCGCTCTTGGCCTACGGACCCAAAGCTCTCCGGCCAGCAGTCCACTGAGGCAAAATTATTCGATTCCTGGGCTGTGTTGACATCCGAGACTTCGCCATGGACCTCGCTGGAGAAGATTATGATGCTCCCCAGACCACAGTTCGTTATTATTACCATTATTATCATTGCTGTTGTTGTTATTGTTGCGTCTACTTCTACTAGATCTTCTGCCATTACTATCTACTACTACTACCACAGTTCGTTTAGCAGCTTCGAGGATTTGGCGATCGTTGTTCCCAGTTTTCAACCGGTTTCTGGGCTCCTGGCTATAAAGATCACCTTCGCCGCTGCGTCCGAACTAGTGATCATATCAACCGGGAAGGCTAATCATAATCATAATCATAATCTCGAGATTTCTACAGCGCCCAACGAAAGCCAAGTCGCGGGAACCAGCTTATTCACAGGCGCTCAGACGAAACAAAATCGATAGGCAAAATGGTTTGGCTCCAGGTCAAGATCCAAAAGTCAGGCAGAGAGACAGCGTGGCAGCTACGGTGGGTGATGTTTGAGATTGGAGCGGAAAGAGAGATAAGGGGAAGAGGAAGAATCAGGATAAGCTTTTGGAAAAGAAATATTTTCAGTATTTGAGTGAAAGACCAGCGCAGAAACTGAAAGAGGTGACGTGTTGGCGAGTTCGTACGATGGATCAGAGAATTGTCGTAATTCTGGCGGGAGTTTATTCCAGAGGGGTGAGGCAGCTATAAACTATAAACGATCAGGTGGACTTAATCAAAGTCGTAGGTCGCTTGCCATACTGTCGCGAGGTAGATGCTTTATTCGCGAAAAAAAGTGTTGGTATATGGTTCCCCAATCATTCAAGGTAACAATGATTAACCGAGATGCCTAGTAAGAATAAGGGAAAGGGGCGGAAGTGACACTCGGGGTAGGAGAGGAGATAAAGGAGGTAGGGTTGAGGGAAGGCAAGGGGACTTTGGCGTCCATTAACTCAGCGCTTCCCAAACTTCTCATTGTCACGGACCGGCAGGAATTTTCCAACCGCAGCAGGACCGGTGCCCAATTTATTAATTATTCCGCTTTTTCGAGAACCTAAAATTTCATTGATTCCTAAGTCTAAGATATGTTTTTAAAATGTGTTAAATGCATTTTTAGACAATTCTATGACTCTATTGCTCTTTCAAATGCTAGCTAATAAGTATAAGAAATCTTTCAAATTTGTATGAGAAAAACGGCGGAACCATTTCTTCGTTAATCTATTTTTTGAAGATGGTTGTGGAGCGGCAACTGAGGGCTCGCGGACCGGCACCGGTCCGCGGGCCACCACTTTGGGAAGCGCTACACTAACAGAGACAAATGTACGTCTATGATCGACGCAGTAGAAGTCTATAAATAAGCATATCCGGACTTACTTTAAAAGACTCCGACGGAGTTGTTACTCTACTGTTGCAGATAAGAACCTCGTTTTCGTGAATGAACTGGACCATTAGGTCTGGAGATAAGAGCTTTACGCACAGGGTCTCCATCCGTCTTCTTTCCTCTGTTGATTGGGCGAGAGTGAGATGAAGACGAATAAGCAACTATATTTTACACCTATACATCTGCTTCTTGTGGAGTTGTTGACTAAATATAACTAAATTCGCTTTTCCACTGATGTGCGCGGTCTTTAACATGAAGAGGTATGGTCAATGGTCAGCATGAAACATCGTTTGGCGGCGTCTGCTGGCTAGACAGGGCATTTGTCTGCCAGCTGTGACCATCCACTCTCCGACAGATGTCGTTGCCGTTGCTTAGTCTGCGTTCGCTCGTTGTCCCACCGACCACTGATCTATATAGTGCTCACATTTGAAGGCAGCGCCATCTGACGAATCGACTATGGTTCGCTCGATGTCGCGGACAGCGTTTGAAGAAGCTGGTGGAAGAGGGGATGATTAGAGGAAAAGGCGAAAACTTCTTGAAGCAAACTAAGCGCTTGCCTTGCTTAGTCTACGTGGATTTGCCCACCCAAATATTTTCCGGAATATGCGCAATATGACGCAGAAAGGTTGTTTTACTTGAACAGTTGCGGTCATTATTGGCAGATCCTATCAGAGAGGCCAGCAGGACCATTTGGCGCGGAACATCACATAAAGAAGGGACCTTCGATTTTGAAAAAAAGTTTAATATATTATTTATTAATATTTATTTATTTAATACTTTCCCCAAATGTTCAAGCCTGACACAATAGTTAAATGAGGATGATTTGGCGGTATTTTCTCTTTGAAGGTATGAATCACAAATCGACAACAATGAATCAGTATGCTCATGATTTGCATGCTTCGAGATTGGGACATCGTACTTGCAGTGGCCCGTGCCTCTCTTAATCTCTGAAAGGCCCTGGTCATTGGAACAAAGACATAAGGTAAATTATGACCTTTGGTGAACTTTAGCGAACTTGAGCTTTGTCAACAACAACAACCGGTGGTTAACTGCAAGGCCTTTCAGCTCAGGTGACCAGTTCAGTATTCGGCAGACTTAGGCCTTCACCAGTTTTCTCTGGATGCCAGGGTGCAAACACTGTGATAGCATCACGATATAAAGTAAAGAGCTAAATACTGAAATTATGAAGGCCTCTACGGGAAGAAACTGCACAGAAGGACCATATAAGCTGGAAACAGTTGCTTATAGGCCTAGTTGTTTTGCAAGATGGAAAGGGGACCTGCTGATTAGATGGTTAAGAGTTAAAGCAGGTGCAGGTGACAGAGGGGAACTGAAACAGGAAGATGGTGAAGGGCAAGGTGGACAGATGATGATGAGCAATTGACAACTGATGATGACAATTGTGCAACCAAGTTTAGACTATCTCCATTATCTTAAAACATAAATATTTGTTTGAGCAGCGAATATCCACAGTTTTAACGCTGACGCTGAAGCAATATTAATTCTCATCAGCTAAGCTACCACAATTCTACAATGATCCGATATGCATTACTCCTATAATAACTGATAATAAGTAAAACGTCAGACAAAAGCCTAAATTGGCCTCAAAGTGTTGACGTCTAAATTGGCCTTAAACCTCGGGGCACATGCAGGCCACTGGCCTCGGCTTTTAAACGCCTTTAGTCCCATGATACATGCGTATACTGGGCTTGATTGACTATTGGCGAATCTGCTTCGTTACTCGTTTGCTCTTCGGGGACGACTCAGCCGTTTGAAATTCACTTTGACCGGTGATAATTGACTTCTGTCCATGAGGAGTATGTATTTAGCGTTGGCTTCGGAATATATATTAGTTCGGGGCATTGTATATATGTCTGCATATATCTAGTCTAAACTGTAGGTGGCGTGCCCGAGCGTCGTAGATGGGATACGACCGTATAAACCGCATTAAGCCACGTTCGCCTTCTTTTCCCATCAGATCGCGGTTCTTCGAGAATGTTCTGTTCGACGTTTCTCACGGCGGCTGATGTCTCCATTTGAAAACGAACGGCGTCGATCCCTGTTCAATTTGAAGTCCACCACCCGCGAACGCTGGCTAGATAATTCAATTTTCTACATCACAATGGCTGCGGCCGCAACCCATGCGTAGGAAGGGATGACTTCACTGCTTCCCTTGGTTTTATTATACTGCTGACGCGCGTATAAAACCCTATATATAATGATTTCCGTGCGAGGAGGGATATGCAAGGCCTATAGAACTGGCAGATTTAGCTAAAGGCGTGGGGAGGGGAGGTTCGCCCCCATGGTTATAGCTAAAACCGCCACTAGTTCGCCCCACGTGCCGTCTTGGTTATATTCCGACACCCCTCAGAGCAAACCCGCTCCTGGTGACCTGCCAGAATGTGGCGCCTCTCTAGAAATGCTCTGGCCCCCACGCAACTTGACGCAAGCAATCCTGGAGTCGCCACTGGCCTATGGTGCTATAATAATATTATTGATATTCTGTCCCAATCTATATTCATAAGCCTCTCAGTGGATTTTCTATTGGTCTACTGAAATAACTATTCAGAACATTTGACGTCTTTTAGTAATTCAAAGTCGTTCATAGACGCCTAAGTAGGCTATGTTTGCACTCTTAACATGAAAGCTGGTAGACATAAACTGAACCAACCCTAAGGCAACACAAGAACTGTGTGAAATTGTGAACTAGATCCAGACACTTTGTATGATAAATGTAGCAGAAGGTGACAGGTCATCATTTATGACTATACATTCATTGTGTCATCACGCGCTTTCTTCTTCATATTCGTTACAGCGTGATTGCTGTTGGCCGACATTCTCCTATGTGGAGACGCATTGTTTTATTAGCCAAGTCCATATGCTTCTCCTTATGGCGCCGTCTTGCTAGAAGCTTCGTTAGGCCCATCCATCAAAGTGCTTCACATTCTAAGGTCAGTTAGAGCATAGGATGGGTCATCAGTACCTCGGTCAAATGAACCTCTGCTTCCGGTTGAATCACGGCCTCGTGCCATGCTCTGCTTCATCTTTCCTCTTATGCTCTGCTCTCCCTCAGCTCACCTCATCTTCTTATTCACACCCAATTCTTATTTTTCTTTTTGTTCTTGTTCTTCTTCCTATCCCTTCTTCTTTGCTTTTCTCTTTTCCTTCGTCGCCTTTCCAAGTCGCTGTACCTATTCCACCGTCTCGCTCATTCCTGTCTAATAGTTTTATGCCAAACTTCTGGACAATTCTCCTGGACAACCTCATAGGCCCCATGCTTCTTCCCTTCCTTCTATGATTCTATAATTTTCTTCCTCTTCTATTCCATCACTCTCCTCCATCTCAAATAAAATTGCTATGCTTCCCACCCTCTTGCTTCTCAGAGTTCCGCTCGGTCTCATTTTATGCTTTTTCTCTCCTTGGTGTAACTGTGGCATTGACACGCTTGACTATGACACTTTAATCACGCGTCTAACACATCCTAAGTAGGTAGTGGTAGACCTCAAACCAGGTTTAAATCCTTTCCCGATGAACAAATCGTAATCGTAATCTCGAGATTTCTACAGCGCCCAACGAAAGCTAAGTCGCGGGAACCAGCTTATTCACAGACACTCAGTCAAAACAAAATCGATAGGCAAAAGGGTTCGGTTAAAAATGTTAAAAATGATGATGTGACCATAGACTGAGATGTACGGCTTGGACACCAGCTCCATTCGTGTGCCTCAAGAAGCACTATGCTTGGGTCACTTCCTTACACGAATATTGGCGATAACAATTAGATTTGTTTCAAGTACTCAAAGTGCAAATATACAATGCATACAATTATTACTTAAGTAGCAACTACAGGTACTACTATGTGAGAATAAAAGTATCTTGATGCCAATGACAAGCGCAATCAGAAGTACACGCAAGATAAGATAAAAGTAATTCGAACCTTATTCTCATAATAAATTGCAATGTAAGCAAATCTTAACGATGAAGTAAAATCCATGTTGAAAGATATGTAAGCCTAAAACTACTTAAGTACAAATACTTAAAAACTACTTTAAAAAGCTGGTCTCTGTGATATAGCCTTTGTGTGACGCTGAGAAATTTTTGAAGTTTTATGTTTATGTTATTTTATCAAGTAGACCTATAGATTACATCATAATTAGCTGGTTTTGATCATTATGCCTATGTTCAGACTGGCGACGATCGGTTATAATTAGCTATCGTTCACATTTTCTTTTCACATTTTCTGATTTTTCAGAACATGACCATTTTTGCCTCATCGAATTTGTATGTGACTTAAAAATATAAAAATAATAAAAATATAATCAGGTTCACACCACTTAAATCTTGAATATTAAAGATATTATATAAGAATTTAATACAGACCCAATTCCGAACACCATCCACCGTAACCGTTTGACTGTCTGCCTGCCTGACTGTTGGATCTTGACCTGGAACCGAACCCTTCTTGCCTATCGATTTTGTTTTGACTGAGTGTCATTGAATAAGGTGGTTCCCGCGACTTAGCTTTCGTTGGGCGCTGTAGAAATTCCGAGTTTACGATTATGGTTATTGGGGAACCTTTTCGAGGGTATAAGAATCACATATGGGTTTGTTTTAGGCTACCGTTGTTTGGCTGTTGGGCCAAATAAGCTCCTGGCAACAGCCGTCAATTGAATCGAAAAAGAGTGAAACTTTGTGTTCTATAAAATTCTTGTTTTTAGTTGGAGGTAACTTCTGATTAAAGTTGCTTGTGTTAGCATACAGTTTGCTGGTTATGGTTAGGCATTTATAGCTAAACTGTTTAAAAGTACAGAGCGTACTTTTTGCAGTTTAAGTATCATCCTTCGTTTGGACACATACCCCGACAGCTGGGTTCGAGAGTTTAACCTTCTAACAGGCGGGAAACTACTCGACTTGCGGTAGATAAACAAATTGGCCATTGTTTACAAAATGGACAATAAATAGGATGTCAAAAGACCAGACAAAAATTAACAAGATTCAATCGCCTTGAATCAACTCCCAGAAACCCTTCGATAGATATTTCACCAAGCAAACATGGTAGCGCAAAAGAGAAACATTCGAGATATCCTTAGGGTAGCAGGCCTGAAGGTTGCCAACTTCTGAAAAATGAATTCCTGGACAGTTTTCCCGTCACTTGTTTTTTAGCTATAAAGGCTGCATAGCCAATGATCAATAATGTAGCAATGATAACCCAGCTGTGTAATCCATGAGAAACGGCCGATTGTGATCGCCCTACTTATAAGCGATATAGCCACCTGATGCTGCAAGAGAAATTTGAGCACAGCAAGATACTGTTGAATATTTAATAAGTTCTGTGTTGGTGAATATTTTACATGGAATGAACTTGTAAATACTGTATGTAAAAGCATAAAAGATATTGTCATTCTGTCTAACATTTGCCCTACTATGAAATATACTCATTACCTTTTATTGTTCTTTACCCCTTTGCATACCAGATATTTTAGCCCTTATTCTAGCCTCAACTGTTTTTGAGGTTTGGGCACCTTTTATGAGAAAAAATGTTATATCTCATCAACCACTGAAGATGACAGTGTAAACATGAAATTTGTTTTAAAATGAATTTAAAACAAGGTTGTCATTTAATTGTTTGTATTTGCTTGTAATTTTTAGATATGGCAATTTAAAATGTGATGATGTGGCATTTGTGTTTCATCATAATTATTGTCTGTTTGCATTTATTCTGCTGATGTTTTAAATAAATATCTATTACAAATATATAGTGTCTCATAAGTTATTATCAGGCCCCAGATTAAACTAGAGTTTATGCTACTGTTTTTTTCTTGCTGGTTTGGTAGGTAAAACCACTGTTTTGAATACATCATTCATAATCAAATGTTCAGTGGTCATTGACAACTGCCGCCACTCCTCTGTGTACTTGTCATGAATTTCACAAGTATATTTTCTTCTTCATCAGACTGGTGCTGCCACGTACTGCCCAGTTAGACAGGTAGTGGCATCCAGTATGTTGTCAGTTGCTTGCTGTGTTTCCTCAATTGCTGGTTAATGCTCATTATTATAGTTCCAAATGAGTCCAAGATATTTTTCGCATCATTATCACACTTTGTGACACTGGGACATATGCTGAATGGCTATGTGTTCCAGGAATTATTTTTGCTGCAATGTACTTCTCATCCAACAAAATCCTTTCCATGCTGGTCAACTGAAGCTTTTGCAATCGATAAAAAAATTAATGCCTTTAATGTTTTAATTCCAAATTGACGTAAATCGTGTGGAGTCAGAATCTGATCCTTGATGGCAGCATGCAGACTAGCACATGCAGCCAGGCGCTTCACAGTTCCGCCAATACCATTGCGGGAAATTTCCCATGAGATTTTTTGTAGAAGTGCAATTTGGCCTCATAACAAGTCAGCTTTGTGATGGGTCAGATTAACGAAGTTCTTGTAGTGCTTGTACTTACCAGCACATTGATTGGAAAAAGTAAATTATTTTCTTCACAGAAGGAAGTTCAGTCTTCAGATAATACAACACCAATTTCTAAAAGGCGTGCACTGTTGACGTCGTACGAGTCATGCCGTTGCTTTTCACACTGGCTGAGACTGCTCATGTCCTTACCTTACTTACTTTTGTGATAATTTACAACGAATGGGTGAAGAGTGGCCTGTGAATTGTACCAGTGGTGTTCTTGCACAGCATCTTTGATGATGAATAAAGAACTTTCTGCGAAGGCGCTATGTACAATGCACTGGTCTGGTTAAAGATTTTCTTTGAGTCTTCAGACATGTACTGAGTAATGATGTGTAGCTAAAGCATCTAGCTGAGCAGAAGGTACTGTAACGAAGGAAGGTAGTTGTTCCTGTAAGGCTGGTACAGTCGTGCTGCCACTGCTTAAAAACTACATTGTCATCATCATCATCAATGTCATGACTGGTAAACAATTCCTTGATATATTGTGTCAGATTTCCAGTTTCTGGACAGCTGTCACAGTGATGTAGCATGCAGGTGTGAGATTCTATGTCACAAACAAATTTTGCAAAGAAATGTCTGTAGTCCTCTTTTTTGGCACTGCTGCTAACATTAGCTTCATGTTCTGATGCATTTTGCACACAAAAGTCATGGGTACATGGGGAGGTCGTGGTTATGAACCATGGCAGATGCAGTCCACAGAAAAACCAGTGCTCGTAGGCTTGTGTTTAACAAACTCCAGGTGTAATTCTTTCAAATTGCAAAGTGACAGTTGCTTTTGCTGCTGTATTCTTTTAACCTTTGAGTTTTATATCACTGTGACAGTCTTTCCAGGACAGCAGTGTGAAAACTTATCATCAGTAAAAATATTCAAAACTTTTTGGTTGTCTCAGATAATGGCTTTCCATGTTTAGGAAATGGTTTGGCCAAGATGCCACTTATTCTTCAGCTTTCTGGCTCTTCATAGCAGTCTATAGGCCCATTTCTCATGATACAACTTTACTATCCTGTCAGAGGATGTAATCCATACATGCTGCCAGACTGAGCATTTGATTTGGGCAAATTGAAAAAACCGCTTCTAAAATATGCCCAAAGCATATAACAGAGTTGTGGCAAAGCATATTACTGTTATAGTACATGAAACAGACGGGCATGTTTTTGATTACAAGTCAGCAGGGCAGAAATTTTGAAAAAAGTCCCATTCATATAGCAAAGCTTTTTATCCTTCAGTATAGACATGATGCAGTAGATGCTAAAACAACATCTTCTGGGGAATTTTCTGCCCTCAATTATTAAATATGGGTCCAAAATTTGGAATCTTCTGGTAAATCAGTTGCCCTTACAGCGCTTTGTTAGCCTGTAAAAGTTCGAGATGTGACCTTGTGTTAGATAAAATGGATGTTAGAGTAGATGATTCTGAAAGCTGTGAAAACTTTTATGGCCCCTTTTGTTGGAAATATACAAATTATTTGCAAAACAGTGACAATGAAGAATTTGATGATTTAATGGTTTAAAATATGAAAACTTGTTATACTTTACAATATTTTGTTGTGTCAAGTCTTTAGGGAATTGATTGTAAAATCTCCCTTAAATGTTTCCATTTGGGTATCATATTGCATGCCTGTTTAATATACCAAATCTTTTGCTATTGTACTACAGTACATGATTTTGATTTGTTTCGTTGGAAATGACAGGAATCACTCAAAATGACAACAGCAGAACTTGAATCATTTAAGAAGATGCTTAGATCTGTGCTTATTCCCAGCAAAGAAGGTGTTCCTGTTTATAAACTCGAAGGTGAACTTATGCCTTAAATTATACTGTACTTTTTCTCCTTTCTGAAGTTGTACCAGATCTGCTTTTTAGATGTATTTAGCATGATAGTTACTGCTTACATATAAAATTTTGTCCTTTTTTTAAACCTTACCTGGGTCTGATAATGTACTAATTTTAGGTAAGTTGTTAGCACCTGTCTATCTCTGACAGCAACCTTTAACTGGCCTTATACAGCAATGAGTGCTTTAAATGAAAAAAAAAATAAGAATTACAGTTTGGTCATTGGTAAAGGCCAGAGTAAAGGAAATACGAATCTATACTTACTTTGCATCTCTTATTCATTTGCTTGAGTGCTTCTTTTATTGTTAAAAACTGTCCAGCTATATCACTTTATTCACTCAGTCAGTATCTGTATATTTGTCAGTATGTCAAGAATTGTGTTTGTTTCCTCAGGGGAGTATGAGGGTCTTACCTGTGAAGTAATACCGTACAGAAAGTTTGGGTTTAATTCATCAAAGGAATTTATTTTAAAAATGGCACCAGATGCTGCCAAGTTGTCGATGTGAGTACCAATACTTAAATAGAAATGGCTTTTTAGTATGATAGGTAGAGATGTCTAGGTAGTTATGTAGCACCTTTTAAGAACCTCTGACAGGCAGTGTATAAAATATCCCACTGGTAAGTACCACAACAGATTTGTAACTGGTACAAAAGTGCTGGACAGGTGGATGTGGTGATGAAGAACACTAACTGGTCTCCCCATAGCATTAGTGGATTAATTTATTTTGCAAAGATTACTCACTATTCGAGCTCAGATGGCTGTGGGAGGCAGGAGTGTTGCTACTTGTTGCCTTAAAACTCACGTATTTTTTGGGGCTATCATACCAGTAGCGCCCCTCAGTTGTTTGTTCTATAAGAGGTGCTATATAAATTGACAAATATAATACAATACTTGAAACTTGAAAACAGATTGACAGTTGTAGGCCAGCACTGCCCCAACTACTTCAGTTTAGTTCATGATTCAGCATTGACTCTCCTTTAACATCTTAAACAAAAGGCCATCTTCGTTTTGTTGCATTATGAATGATCAGTTGTAATTTATATTTTTACAAATTGTTCAGAAGGTGATGTTTATTTACATCCTACATTAATATTTGATGTGTATTGTTTCCTTGTCTAGAATAGTGATTTTACAAGTTAGGTAGTTACTGAGAAATATGGCGTGCATACTGACTGCAAACTTTATCAAGGATTATGAACGACCTGTAGACATGTTAGTTTTTACTTCTGAACAAATACAACCAGTAGGATCTAGGATATCATGAGGATTTGGTGTGGTGCATAGTATGTGCATGGCAGGAAGGGAAAAACAGATGGATGTGGTGGGATAGTAGAGTACAGAGATTGGCAAGACAGAGATTAAGCATAAATTAAATGAAAATGTAAATCTGTGAAAGTTCTCAGTGCCATGCAAAAGCTGCATCGGGGAGACTGGCTTATTTGCGGGCACTATATCAAATCAAGTCCACAAGAGCCAAGTTGTTTTGTCAGTTTTGGTGCCAGAATTCTGGAGTGTCAGAGTCAAGCTGGAGAGAAAGCATGGCGCTGTGGTGGAAATTGTGGTAGTGGTCATAAAATGGTGCAGGAGCAGAAGATAGCCTGAAGAGTTATCTACTAACAGTCTAGAAAGCTGCAGGAAAGAGCGCATGCAGAGGAGTGCTTGTATTGACAGGCGAGCAAGGTGATGTGCAAAACTGGTCGAAGTCTTGCGGGAGTTCATTCCAAAGAACTGGTGCTGCCTAGATTAAGGAGCTGTTGCAAAATTTGAGAGAGGATGAGACTGGAGGCAGATCTAGGTGGGTGGATAGTGAATAGCTGACAAGTGTAAAAGGTTTGAGAAGTTTAAAGGGCACTGTAGGTAAAAATTACAGTTTTGTAGTGGATATGCTAGGTGTTTGATGTTGGTGTTTGGAAATTTTGGTGATAGTGTGAAGTGTAACCATTTGGGAAGCAAACTGTTATTTCTTCATTTTCTAAAGGGACAATATTTGTTTATATGAATAGATAAAATAAATTTTTGCTGCTGAAATATTATTGTTTTGAGAGCATTTTATAGTATGTAATATCAAGGTATTGTTGCTGAAAACTGTCTGGAAAATTTATATTATAAATATGCTGTTAAAATTGTATTTTTATTGAAAGCTTTTTTGAAATGGTATAACTCCCATTACAGTTGCTATGACATGGGAAATCTTAATTGCTTCATAGAAATTTGTACACCTAACAAATTTTATGTAGCACAAGGAAAACATCATAGATTGTTTCTACATAGATCTACCAATTGTTCGATTTGCTCAGTCTACCAATTTGTTCAACAGCTGTTAAAAATATAGAACTAAATATTGTAAAGCTGCTACAATAATAATTAAAGGTGAACATCCTATTTCAAAATCAAATTTCATATTATAATGTTAATATTTTAGTATTACTCATTCCATAGTTCATGTTTTAACATAAATTAGTTTTTTAGAAGTACTAAATAGCCAGTTTTGATTCTGATTTGCCATAAAACCTAAAAAGAAATCAACCATAACTGCTGGCTGGGTAGTAGTGTCAGCAGAATTTTGTCAAACCCACTATGTAAATGTTGATCACATCTTGTATAAGAATCTGAGTTTTGGCTGTAGGAACAAATTGAGAGAAGAAGTGTTTCTTGGTGTTGGCACTGAGGACACAAAGCACATAGAACAACTGGTGCGACACCAGAAGTCGATAAGCAAACCAAAGAAGGTAAAATCTTTTCATAATGCAGAGAATACTGAAGATGTTAAGTACCTGCAAATTTTACTTGTAATTTTAAGTTGTTTTTACTCTCAGCACATTTTAACCAAAATGTAACTTATTTATTTTGCAGTTAGTAAGAAAAATGCTTCTTTAATAATTCTGGTGAAGTTTACTGTACTAATGTCCATTTACATTAAAGTGGCAGGAAGGATGTGCCTGTAGGGAATGCATTCATAATTATCTCTTTAATGATAACTTAATTTCAGTGTTACTAATAAAGATATGGAAAGAATCCCTATTGGATGGATACCAAACAAAGCACTGCATGCAAGATTTAAAGTAAAGAGAAATGATGGAAGACCAAGAATACGATGGTAGACAGCACAAAGACTTAGCAAGGCTGTTTCAATATGAGTAAAGCATTGCGCTTGACAGAAGATCCGAGAGAATGGAGGTCAGTTGTTCGCACACGTTTCCAACGTATGCTTGCATCGGGAATGCAATGATGGTAATGATGAATGCTAAAAATACTAAGAAGTTTATTTTATGCTTGCATGTAACACAGTGGTCCATTTGGTTGCACTTTGTAATCTAGGGATTGTGGGTTTTGAACCTGCTGACCCTTGGGAACTTGTTGCACACAAGTGCGTTTGCTGTCAAGCAGTTTAATTTGGTACTGGAATGAACTTAGATGCAAGTCCTGTGATGCACTGCCCCTTCCTTATTCAGGATCTTGGGATTTGCTGGCTAAAGAACCCAAGAAAAAGAAATGAGCACCTTTGCTATATCTCACTATGGCATATAAGAGACTTTTAGTTGAAAAATACTACAAGTATTAATTATTTAATGAAATGTTACTAAATGTTTGTTTTATTTGTCTTTAGAAGCATGGAGTTTCGCATAGCAGATACATGGTTCCTGGTCATCGAAGCATGACACAGAATTACGGATCCTCCGTTCATCATCATCATCGTCAGCAACAACCGGCAAACAAGAAAAAAACTGACTTTCACCCTAGTCGTCCACGTAATGAAGCGTCTCAAAATACGGTGAGTTTCTTGGCTGTGGAAGAAATTTTTCCAATTTTTAGAGGTACATATCTGATGTTATGTTCTTCTGTTTCTGGCATTTGGCTCTACCCTAGATAATACATCTGTTACATGGTTCAACAGTGTCCAGAGAGTTTCATAGTTCAGATGTTTTAAAAAGGTGATGTTATTTGTTCTGCTTCTGGCATTTAGCTTTATTTTTCTTTCCAAAATCGGTCATTGTGCATAAGTTTAAATTTTTTAAACTTTCCATTAGCCTGATATCAACCAAGTATTTGGAAGATGGCAGCAGCAGTGAGCTTCCTCTTGGGGAATCCTTTCTCCACATGAGAATCCATAAATTGGCTTACAGTACTGTTAGTCCAGCTAACCATGAACATGTGAAATTGTTAAAATTAATTCTTCATCCAGCTCCAAATTACTGAAAATCATACACCAAACTTCATCTTCATTTGTATCACAGTCCATAGCATGAATGCAAAATGAAAAATGTAGCTGACTTTTCATGTTGAGTATCTTGGCAGCTGCTGCACGTAGACACAAGCAACCAACGGCACAATCGTAGTATAATAATCGGTCTGGTTATCTATGAAGTTATTTACATTCGATGAACGCTTGTTCCCTATTGTACAGCAGCTTTATTAGGACTCCTGTAACTTCGCAAATCTGCACCTCTGGCTTGCATGGAAAGTTGTTTTCGCAATATTGTAGCTGTGATGGTCAAGGGGTTAACACTTTGTATTCAGTTTCTTGTGCAGTTTTTTACTTTTGTTCTTCTAGCAATTCAAAAGATCTGTAGTTGCCAGTGGAAATGCTGGTTTTATTGTACAGTTTTCAAGCACAAAGTGCGAACAAACATCAGTCAACATCAGACATGATGTAAGTTATTTTCGGAGATGATTATATGAATAAAACAGCAAGCTTATAAAATGCTCATGCTTTTTTAAACTAAAGTTCTTTGTACTCACATTTATTTCAGCTACTTATTATGCATGAAAAATCAGTAAATCTGCATTTGAGGTGCAGGTAATCATGAACATTAGCCACATCAAGGCAAAATTATGCAAAGGCCTGAGTAAAATGGAGTAAACTCCAGTGGGTCAACTCCTAGGAAATTCTTGTGATATTATTGTGCAATTTTATTTATTTATTTATTTAAAGCACTTACATGTATAACGTGTGCAATGTCAGTACACCTGAATCTGAAGCCGCAGATGTATGTTCGCTAGGGGCCAAGATGGAATCATGCAAAAGCCACGGTGAAGTAGTTAGTCTTAAGAAATGATTTAAAAGATGATAGCGAGTTTGCAAGTTGGGCCTATTGTGGTAGACGATTCCCAATGCGAGGAGCAGAGCAGCTAAAGGCACGTGATCCTACAGTTGTACTGAACCTAGGTTCTTGCAACAAACCAGTGTCAGAGGAACTTAAGAATCTGGGAGGGCAGTATGGAGTCACAAAGTATTAAGATATAATGGAAGGCCAGTGTTCTGAGCCTTGAAGGTCAAGCTTGCAATTTTAAACTTACTATGCCACTCAACAGGAAGCCAGTGAAGTTCACGGAGGCAATCTATAACCAGTTCTGTGTGAGTTGCTAAATCTTTTTTGGTTTTGGTTTATAACTAGGAAAGAAACCTTGCAATTCTTAGAGAAGTTGATGTGGTATATGTTGTAATGAATAGGGTGAATATCTTGTTGTTATAATATGGTATTTCTGTTCTAGGTACCACCGAGGTTTCAGAAGTGGCAACAGCAACAACAGGAACCAAATGTTCATGAGTGGGGCGATACAAATCCTATTCCTAGGAAATCAGTGTTTGGTAAAATATTTTTGTTCTGCCTTTTTTAATTTTAAAAAGCTGATGTTACAGGCCAATTTTACTTTATATTTTTAAATAATGAAATTTTCTTTTTAAACAATGGTGCAGTTGCTAATTGTAGCATTGTTCTTGAGATTTGTGTATGTAATCGTAAATTATAAAATATAGTATAAATTTTATCCAGATACTTTAGGCACAGTGGCTTATTGCTAATGTTTTCGACTTTCGCTTCATTGTCTGGGATCCAGATGCTGCAGTTTGTTGTGAAATTAGCATTTCATTCTCAATCAGTGGAACCTTTTAGGACATTTCCATCTTTTGATGCTGTTTGCACTTAATTTGGAGGATTAGCTGACAACAGGTCTGCCTCTGAAGACTACTGTTGAAATGACATGTAAATTATGAATTGTTACCTTGTCTTACATTGTTTAGTGGTATTTTAGTCATGGTATTAGAAAGCCGTTTTTATTACTTGTGTTCAAGTAACTGTATGAGTTTAAATTCTTAGTGATTACAATTATATAATGCATGTAAGTGTCAGCTTCTGAACACAGGTTCTGAAGAACCAAAATTTTAAGTGACTGGAATACTTTACTGTGATTGTGAGAAAGTGAAAGTCATAATGATATTTTATTAATGTTCTGTGCTGATAAATTTGCTGTTTTCTCTGACTGTCTCCCTGTTGCTTAATCTGTGCCTCCTTCTGTTGTGGTCGAGTAAACCTGTTCACCTGGGCTCAAAAAGGCCAGCTTCAGGACTTAGATGGACAGTGCAGAACTGTGTTAAAGTCCGTGGTAGGTGAAATTTTTACCTGCTAATTTTGGCCCATGGAAGATGGCCACTTTTATCTAGCCAGAACTTCTACAGTTCAGCGTAACAGTTTTTTTGTGGACGGCGCATCATTCTGTAATAGTTGATCCTGAAACATTAACTACTTGGCATATCCTTGCCTCTTTGCCATTAGTGGTTGGGAAGGGGTTATATAAAAGTTCAGGTCAGTATGTTGAGCCTTTTATTGTTTTCAGTGCTGTTGATGGTCTTCTGTTACATTAGAGATGAATTTTTGCTAACATGACTCGTTTGGTTCTTTTTCAGAACGCCTTGGACAGGCACTGCCTGCTGATGAGTCAAGTCATCCTGTTCAGACACCTAACCTCACACGTGCAGGTTGAGATATTTCTCATTTGGTTCTAGTTCTACTCTTCACACACCTAAATTCTTACACTCAAGTTGAGGTATTTTTCATTTGGCCTGGTTATGCTCGTTGGACGTCCAAATACTTCATGGTTACAAAGTTATTCATAATTTGTTTGTATAATGTGAACTTGTTATAACTTGCATTACAGCAAGTCCACTTTATTAAGCTAACTTGGAATCCATGTCTCCAACCTCATTATTTAGGAATTTATAAGTAAGTTTTTTTAAAGAATGGGCCAATTTGTTTGTCGTTTGTCTCCAGTACTTCTTTTTAGATATCCAAATTTCTATGTTAGGGTTGATATATGTGTTGCCATTTGGTCTCGCATCTTTCAACGTATTCAAGTTAAAAATTGCAGAAGTTGCCTCTTTACATATTGGCTTATCTTTCTCCAAGAATTAAATTAATATTTTTATATCTGATGTGCTGCAAGTATATGAACTGATTTGAATTGCAGAAGTTGATTCTCGGAGAGTTATAAATGGTCATTCCTCTTCGTGGGGAAGACAGGAATTGCCTGCAGCTACAGCCATTTGCTCTTCTACTTCTGAAGAGACTTCACTAACTTCAAGCCTGGGTCACTGTTCTTTAAGTAGTAATATACCAGGTTTGTCTTTTATATTTGGGTTATAAAATAATTTCTGCAGCTGTTTGCTGGTAAGGATAGCAAATATGGCTTACTGGGACAATAAATAGGATGTACCCAGGAAATGAGGAAAATGTGATTGCCTCTGAAAAAGGAATAACTGCAGAAATGTAGAGAAAAAGGGGTTAAAATTAAATTTAAATGATAATCCAATCTGATCTAATATAATGACTTGCTATGGTGCTGTTACCACAATGCACAAGACATCAATTGATGGCTGCTTCAAACGAAACTGTAGCAAAAACCATAATCTGTTGGAGAAGCCTGGTAAAAATCCGTTAGGTCAGAGAAACGAGACGTCAAGCTATATTGGGTAAGCAAATTTAAACAGATGGATCAAAAGTTAGACACGAACAACTGAGAATTAGGCAGGGAATTCCAAAGCCCTAGATCAGCCACCGAGAATGCCCAAAACCCCAACACTGTCGTGTTGTAAGGCACAACAAGAGCCATTGTGTCCATTGATCGATATGCACTATTTGTCAGTATGAGGGGTGGACAAGGCACAGAGATAGGTCAGTTGAGTTAAATATGTAATACATTATGAACTATAAAACCGATTTTAAAGTGGATTCTTTGCATGATGGGCAGGCATTGTAGTCAGTGCAATATGAGTGAGTGTAATATGTTGATATTCAGGAGTCTTCCTGACCAGGAAATTGTGATCCATTTGCAATTTCTGCAAAGTTTTCTTAGTGATAAAAAATGGGAATTGAATTACAGTAGTTAGGTCAGCTTGAAACCAGGGAATTTGTTAGTGAAATGAAGACAGTTAATTGAAGGTGTTTGAGATCTGATTCCACAAACATCCCATATGTCAGAGGTCTTAGACTCAAGTCAACTTGAGGGTCAGATGAAGACCATTACGTTAGGTTGCAAGCCCCATCACATAATCCTAATAGTTCAGTGATGAAAAGTTAATAAGAAATTGTATACTAGTTAAAGTTAATTTATTATATTTTTTGAAACTGTAATTTAATATGTGGACTAACATGTAATTGTGCTCTTCCTTGGTATTAAGTCGAGCAATTCTTTGATTACAATCAAACTGCTGTTTGAACCTCTAATAAATGCTGCATATCACCTGCAGTCACATTGATAAAAAGTGTAAATCATTGTATAAATATAAAAATTACTTTGTGTTAGTTTAGAGACTACATAGTGTTTTTAAGAGTGAGGAGAGAGAATTATGATCCGATGTATATCTCTTTTTGTTGCAGATGATGTGTTACATTCCCGTTTGTTGAAGGTATGAAATTTCTCTTTTAATGGAAAGGTATTATACTGAACACTTAACATAGTGTTGTTTCATGAATAGCAAAGAAAGTACTAGTGTAAAATGAAAGATACTTGAATATACATTTAAAATTAGCAATGCATTCATATAACTTTATAGGAGTGGTTTAGGTATTTAGGCTGAAATTGACTGTTGTGTGCACCTTTTGCGAGCAGGAAGTTTACATATGCATCTTAGTTCAAATGAGTTGGGAGCCGAAATCTGTTATCAGATGCAGAGTGGCTTCTGTCATCTGGAGCTAATGATCCACCAGCTACGTAACATGAAAGCTTAGGGTGGCAAGGTGAGATAGGGCAGTTGCTCACTTAATACATACCTCATTCAGCAGAAGTCATGGTCCCAGAGTTTAAAAATCTTTCGACTGAAGTACAAACACATCAGCAGTCCAACTGTAGGATAATCTATTCCTTTTGGTTAAATGGCTCAAGAATGAACTTTAACTTGGTCCATCAGAATTTGAACCCTGGACATATGACCTCCTGTGAACCAGCTGGATTGGATCATCCATTGAATGACAACTGTTTGTTGTCTGCATGGTGTAAGATTATAATCTATTGTAATCCACCATTTGTATGGTGCCACTTCAAGATTTATCTGATTACTGTTATTGTATAGTTGGTGGAAACATCTGGAGTTTGGGCAGATCAGCTGGATGAAGAATACAAGAAGAGATTCAACGAATCGCCTCCCAGATATCTCAAAGAAGTTGTTAAGACATGGTCAGACCTAGTCATAGATGATAGGTATCTGTTTCTCAAATTAGCTAGATTTTGCTTGTTGAACCTTTTTGGTTTAAGCAGAACAGTTTTAAATGGTTGTAAACAGTGTAGGCTAGTTACTTTTAAAAAGGAATTAGTTATGGTAATTAGTTGCTGAGCAGGAAAAGGTTATTAAATGTAAAAGTAGTAACTAAATAGTAACTAATTATGGGTTAGTTACTTTCCAAAGTAACTATAGTGTGCACTCATTACCGAGAATTTGTTAGGGGATGTGCCATTGAAACTTCTTGTAGACCAGGCTATTTGTGCTCAAATAAAATATTATCTAAACCCCCCCAGTACAGTAGGCCTTTCGACCATCACTTTGTTTCATTTAGCATGACTAAAAAAATTTTACATGTAGTTTCTGATCTAATTTAAGAAATGCAAAATACTCAAACGTGATTACGTGATTAAATAAAATTTAACACAATTTTTTTATATTTAAAATTAAAATAATGCAGCTATGCTGTAATCATTTTTAGTCACTACAAATGAGGATTTTAAGTCAAAATTTGCTGCATTGGCTGTTTAGCATGTAATCGACAGGTTAATAATGATAGTAACAGTGATTATAGTAAGGACAATAATAATAATAAATTAATATTATATCAAATGCACTCAACTCCGTGAAAAGACATATCACGTTTGATAAGCTTTGACTTTCAGTGCATACCCAGAACTTTAATGTCACAGAATTACACTTCATCCTGAATACTTAAGTTAGCTTTGATTCGCTGTGAAATAATCTTTTCAAGAGTTTATTTGTTAAGAATTTGATTTTCTTTCCCGTAACTGCCAGAAGAGAACCCCAGCTCTGTTAATAGCTTATTGGTGAAGACAACTGCCCGTGTAGAAGTATTCAGTATTTAATAAGTGTGCATCTTCATTGGACTTGGTAGCAAATAATAAAAGCTGCTCAGAATGTAGGATTACCTAATGGTGAAGAACAAACAGGGTTTCAATCATCGAAACCCAGCTGCCAGTTTTCTTAAAATAAACTGAATCAAAGCACCACCTGATGAATAAATGGTGGATCAATGTCTATCAGCTATAATATTGCTTAATTTAAAAAAACAATGTAACTTGCAAAACTGGACCAGTAACTTGCAAAATTGGGCCAATACAGGTCACAAGAAGTGTACTACAACACTGGATATGATGCTTTTGTACATTGTCGTACAGCACAGATAATATTAATTAATAAGTTTAAGTAGTTTACTGTAGCATTCTATTTCAGTTGGACATACTGCCAATTGCTGTACTGAGAACTTTCAGCAAAAGCAAACAGTTTACATTTTACCAAAACATTTCTATCAGTTTTGCATAGGATTTTCAAATATTCTTTCATGTGCCAAGTATTGAAAACACTTTTTGACTTGAAATTTCACATTCAAACAATACTCATGACACCATCTACTGACTTATATTACTGACTTATAAGTAATGCAGTATTGCACAATGCTAGAATAATTGAAGATGGGTTGGTAAATTGTTAATTTATTACAATTCTTAGTGAACAGTAATTTGTATCATTGCAACTGACTTTACTACACCAAATTTTAAACTAACAACCGACAGCCTTTCCTTCTGGTATACTTGAGTTGAGGTTTGTCCCTGGATGCAGCAGTCATAAGCATGAACAGTTAGATACATTAATAGATAGATACACTAATGTGTTCACGTGGAAATTGTTTGGGTTAATCTCAACTGAAAAACCTTATCAGAAGGTTAGATTGCTGCAGTTTCGATTGCAGAAATCTAACAGTTCTAACTGGCACTTTGTCTCTGTCAGTGAAATGTTTACAACTGCACGTACTAATATAATGCACATTCTTGCACATTACTGCTTTACAGTAATATTTTTCTGTTTTCAGCTATGGACGTGGCATGCTGCAAGCCAAGGTAATATTAAGAACTGTTCTTTGCATGAATTGGTTTTAAACTATGCCAGCTTTGATAATTGTTACAGTATCAGAAATGTTGAGAAACATTGAGTTTGAAACATATTGTCTGGGACTCATTTATTCTTTTTATGTTGTCTCTGCAGGTTTTATTTCCTGTTAGGGCCGTGAGAATTAAACACTGATAAATTAAAATGAATAGGGGTATGAGACTTCCGGTATGTATGTATCTAGACACTTAATATAACACCTTTTAAGCTAGTTTTGTGTGCTTATTTGTTATCATTTGTTTTTGGTTATGTTTTAGTATTAGTTTTGCTCTAGATGTCTTAAATGACATATTTTAGTTGATGCGTCTTACACTGATCATTCGCCATGTGCACATTTGTATTAGGTTATAGGCAGCTCCATTAAGCGGGACCTTGTCCTTTCGGACCTGCCTTTTGGTGCCATGGAGATTTTGTACTCTGTTCATAAGAACATCTTTGTTTATTTGTTTGCTTGAACGGTTTCAATATTTGTTATTTGTTTGTTTGAACGGTTTCAGTAAGTGAACATTGATTGATTGATTGATTGATTGATTTTAAGTACCTCACAAGACACTGCATACACTGGTGTAAGTGGTGTTAAAGTTTATTAAGAACAAAAAGTTATTCTATTGGCAAGTGATGCTCAGATAACTAGAAAAGTCGCCACTGACTGGATCCCACACAGCCATAGAGCCCAATCAGTGGAGTATAATCCAGATTTGACAGTTGTCATCATGTTCTGAGTGTCCAGTCTATGTTGCATTGAGGATGAGGAATGACACCAGTCTAGTGAAGTCCACAGCACATTCCAAATTGACGGACCAATACATTTAATGTTGAAGTATCTAGTGTTAATTCTTGCAAAAGTACCACAAAAATTATTCTGAAATCTAGTGGAATAGCTATGAAGTTGAGAGAAATGTACAAAATAGTTGTCAAATACACAAGGTAACAATCTTCGCTCATAGCGATACATGAATTCTACGATTTGAAATTTATTTATATCATTTATCGTTAAAATATTTAATACTGAAAATAGACTATTACTGCCTTTTCCACAATGTTGTTTAGCAACGATTCTTATAGCACGACGTTGTAATATTAATAAACCCTTGAGACGAGAGGAATAATTTGTTGCCCAGATAATATTAGAATAAGAAAGATAAGGATATATAAGAGAGTAGTACAAGTTTAACAATATGGGTTGAGGTAATACATGTCTAATGCGATATAATATACCCAAACTTTTAGCAATTTTCTTCGATATTTGGTATATGTAAGCCTAGGGTTTGAGACAGTCTAACCAGGAAGTCCTGTTAGAGGTAGGCTGATTCAAAATGATGCAGTGATATCCAATGATACAAAACCAATGCTGTCAAAAGTTCCACGAAATCTGAAATAGAACAAATAGATGACTTAGACACTGAAATGATGTGAAGGCAAAACCAATGACCATATTAGCAGCAAACATGCGGTAAATATGCAGCATGGCTATATACCCCTATGTGGACATACTGGATATTTCCACATAGGGGTATGTGGACTTACATTTATACATATATGCCATTTTTTAGAGCCTGTGAATGGTTTTGAGAACCTCTTAAAATGTATGAATGCAAGAGTTTTATGGCTGCTTGGAGAGCTGACATTGTGTTTTTAGCGTAATTTCTGTATGTTAAAACATGTTTGCTGCATGTATGTATACTTGCATACTTTGTCGATTTAAATATATGAATTTAGGCATTTTGTTTTTATTAACCCCTTTACCGTGGAATAAATTTTTTCAATTCTTTCCACACATGTGTATTTATTTTTAGGTATTCTTCACAAATAATGCATGTGATTAAGGAAGACTGGTATTTGTAATTGTAATATTCCAGAAGTCTTTGCTCTGAGAAATATAAAAGTCAACATATAATAATTATAAAAAAGTAGCCCTGTAGTGCTCCTTATTAATTTATATAGCGCCAGATTAGTATATTCGCTTTGTATGATATACTCCAAAGCATGGTGCAGAGACTCCTTATCTTCGGACGATAAGGAGTCTCAATCAGTGGTTTTGAGGACCAGTATAGTTCAATTTTCCACTGGATCCGTCGTGTCAGCAACTGAAACATGCGTTCTAGGTGTTCCTATAGGCCCAAATGGTAAGCGTTGACGTGGCCCGATTTCATCTCTTGACCACGCAGACGGCGAACTGCTGTCCTAGGCCTACTGAACGGTTTTCTGGCTATCATCACTGTCATCATTTTCTTACACAACAATTTTACTAGAACTAGAACTTAGTTAGCTATCATCAGTCACTCTCATCGGGCAAACTATCATCACTTTCAACTAATAAACGATGTATTTCTTCGTTAGATAAACCACGCTTGCGACCAGCCATTTTTAGTGTGAATTATATAATTTTATCTAGTTGGCCCGCCCAGCGTATGACCTAATTTATAATACGGAAAGCCGTTATTTTAATCGTAAAGCACTATTATATTTTGCTATTGCCATTAGGACGAGTTTATTCGGCATACACGGTGAGTGAATAGATGCATATCATGCGGACGAGTTAACTCGGGGTTCATGCTGCACAATGGGTTCCCGCTGGACGAGTTAACTCGGGGTTCACGGTAAAGGGGTTAAATGCAGGATTTGTTTAGTTTCTAGTTACTTTGGTAATCACATATTACATTTTTTGGGAATTTTCAAGTGTAATTCAAATGTAGTTTTGTTGTTTTCTGTGAAATTTGTGAAATTTTTTCTTTACAGAGTTCTACTTCAGTGACAAGTAGGAAACCTGGTAAGAAACAATATTTTAAACAAATAGTGCTATTACTGTTTTAAGCTGTTACAAGTGAACTGAAATTCATCATAAAACAGTAACTAAGCAGGTCTTTTTTGTTTATGGATTCATAAATCACAAAGGTAAATTAGTGATTAAGTTAGTAAGTAATGCATTTGTTAAAACACCATATGTCCATTGGTTCCGCGAGAAATTGTGGGCATGGATGGGTCACAGCGTTCAGACAACGAAAGCAAGACGGTATAAATAGGTCTTAAGCCGCTTGACGAATACGTCTAGTGAGATACTGATGTGAGTAATATAAACAGAGAGACTATTCCAGACAGATGGTGCAGAATTGCGGAATCCACCTCAGGAGGATTCAGTCCAGTAATATCTGATGTCTTTTGGGATTTCTTTAGCTTGGTTAATCAACTGATATCCCAGTGAAGTCAAAGTTTGAGTGTACATAATAATGTTGTAATCCCAATGGAATTGACTCTTTAAGAACCCCCTCCAACAGTAATTCATTTGTCTGGTATGGTTTTGTTTTGTTATTTTAGATAAACTGAACTTGCCTGATGAATGGAAATTTACCGTCTATGTGTCATATGTTCAAAATGTTGCCGCAATTTATGTTCGAATTTTGGGTGACAATTATTCGGTAACTAATTTAATTGTAATTTCCAGGACTTTAGGTAACTATCATTGAATGTGTCATCATTTACAATTTATTTGAGAGTCAAAGTGTCTGATGAGTAAGTGGAATATTTATGAATCTTGGGTGTGAGCAAAGACACAGATGAGTTGGCTTGCCTATAACTATTATTTGTAAACTGAGATATATTTTAAACTGGAATCTCTGTTCAACAGGATGTGAGCGCAGTGATTGTAGTATGGAGCAATGTGTTGAAATTTGAGTGTTTAAACCTTGTAATATTTGATAATGGTTTTCCATCAGCTTGTTCTTTACTGTGAAATAGTTGAGGTAATCACTGAGATGTATCATTCTCTGTTTGTATAGATTTTGCTTGAAGAAATGCAGGATCGATTTGCAAACATGTCTCTGCATCCATTGACTGATGCAAGAGAGGGTGTGTTTTGTGTGGCATGTACTGAAGAGGAGACAATGTATGAGTCTGAGAAAGGAATTACGATAGAAAGCAGTGAAAAGTGTTACTACCGTGTTGAGATCATAAAAGTTAAAGACAACAATATGGTGAGTTCAGTTGTCTTTATAACTTAAGTTTTTTGATGATTTAATTGCAATATTATTATCATAAAATCAACTTGCTTACATCCGTTATTACTACCTCTGTGACCTGTGACACACTAACGTACTTATGTATGTGTGTAGTGGTATGTATGTAAGTATTTATATATTTATATATATTGTTTACTTATGTATGCCTTTTGATAAACTGTGAATAGCAGTACTAAAAATGATCTTGTATGAATGTTTGTCAGTATCTGGGCATTTCCACAGTACTTTTGTCACCTTGTCACCTTGTGCTGTCAGCTCTTTGAGCTCTAGCGACCGTCATGATCAATCTTCTCCATTTCTTTCTTTCCAATGTCGCGTCCCTTAGTTGTGCCAAGTTCATTCCAGTTGCTTCGTGTATCTTGTCCATCCATTTTTTCCTTGGTCTCCCTTGTTTTCTCTTTCCCTCTCCACAAGCCAGCATCATTTCTTTTTCCAATCCATCTGATCTCATAACATGTCCAAAGAACCTCAGCTTTGATTTTAGCACTGTTTGTTGTAACGTCTCATCTTGCTCAATTCCAATCGCCCTGCGTACCCATTCATTAGTCCTTTTCTCCGTCCATGATGTTCTCAGCATCTTCCTCCATATCCACATTTCACAAGCATTGATTTTTTTCTCTATTTTCTTGGTCATTGTCCACGTCTCACTGCCGTATGTTACTGTTGGTATAATCGAGGCCCTCACCAATCTTTTTTTCGTGTCTGTGCTCACATGTTTGTCTTTCCATATTTTTTCTAGTCCATTCATTGCGGCTTTTCCAATCGCCACCCTTCGGTTTATTTCCATGTCGCACTTTCCTTCTCTTTCTACTACTGATCCCAAGAATGTAAAGCTTGTTACCGTCTCTAATTCCTCTCCATCCACCATAAAACTGCCCTCCTCAGCTGTTGTCATGATCTACTTTTGTAGTACCCCAAAAAGCACTTCTCACTAGCATAACTGCTGTTAAAGTTCTAAAAGAATAAGTTCTTCTTTTACAAATGCTGCAGAAGGTCTCCACTGGCAGTATCACACAGACACATAAAGACTAACCAATGAAATCCCTTTGCAGTTACAGTTTGATGCATGTTTTGGGTCCCTAGTCTAGAATGTGTTACATGCTGCTGTATTCAGTTAGCACACTGGGTCTGCCGTCAGAAGGTTGCGGGTTCGTGCCTGCTCAGCGTGTTCCATGTAACAACCTCTGGCAAGTTGGTTGTTGGTGCATATGTGCCTCTGTCACCAAGATTTGGTGCCGGCATAAGCTGGGAAGTAAACGGCAAGTCCTGTGATGCACAAGGCATGTGTCCAGGATTTTGGAATATGTCCACTGCTGGCTCATGGTGCGAGGAGTGCAAAACAAGCACTTTGTCGGCCTTCCACTGGGAATATAGAAGCTTCACTCTACTGGTGCAGATCGTGCCAGAGATGAACAGTGACACCCATACAAATTGTGTGGAAATTTTTGGCAAAAAACATGGACATCTTAAATGAGTACAGTTCTCAAACAGAGTAACTCACAAACGTTTTTGTAACATTGCGAAATGGTTTATGGACGGTTAATCTGATGTTTCCATGAAATGTTTATCAGGCGTTTTGTCTGCTTTTGTTGCATTGATTAAGTGATTACATTCTAATATTAAATAAATGTTAGAACAACGATAATATAATGTTGTATTGGCATTATTTTAACGTTAGTGAAATGGGTGGCCTTTTTTTATTTGAAGTGATTATTAAAATATTGTAGTGTCAGTTTCCATTACGTTGATAAAACGGCTACAAAAACATTAAATGAATATCAGAACATCAATAAGGCAATGTTGTTTTAGCATTATTTTAACATTAGTGGTATGGCTGATCTAATGTGTGTGGGAAATGCTTGGTAACGTTGTTTGTTGGTTTATTTTAAGATGCAACGTTTGGCGGAAACATTGTTTTGATGTATAATAACATTTGTATCAACATTCTGGTATAGTTTATGTCAAAGTGGTCTCACATGTTATAAACTTTTTATGATAAAATAATGCCAAAGCCATGTTTCTGCCAAACATTGCAGTAACGCTGTTCTTATGTTTCTACAACATTTTTGTGTTAAAGTGATTTAACTAGCTGAAATACAACGTGTATTAAATGCTTCCCACGAACATTATATCAAGAACTTTACATGCCAAATACAAACATGAGCAGAATGAGGACAAGTAAATGAACTTGGTTAATTTTAATGGGAGTTTGGTTTTTCTGTTGCAGGTTGAGATAGAGTTTGTTGATCATGGGGGAAGAGAAGAAATCAAAAGAGATCAGTTATACTTCATGCCACCCAACATAAGATTACCGTGTCAGGTACCTTGGAGTCCAGTGATATTTTATTTGAATAATTTTTGTTTGAATTTCTTTGTAAGTTAGCATTTCCACAGACATTGTGGAAAGTGCGTGATTTTTTAAATTATGTAAGACACTGTGTCCAATGGTCTCGAGACAGGACATCTTGGGCCCTGGTCTTGTCTGTTGAGTTCTCATGAGCAAGTCCTGAGACTTGATGTTTGTGACTAGTTGAAATGATTACAATACAGCCAAATGGTACTACCATACGTAGAATATGTGTAGCCAGAAATTAGTTTACCATGTATGGCACTATTGTGAGGATAGTTATTCATCAGCGCTGTTGTGCATTTCAAATTAGCATGTCATTCTAAATACGCTATAGCAACTTTCTCTTTTCCCTAGCAGCATTCAACCTGTGTAATATAACAGCCATGGAGTAGATATTTTCATGCAATGGCAGCAACACAGTAATTCCTGAAATCTGGTTTTTTACCACTGGCCCAGTATAATAGTAATAATAACAATACCTTTTGTCTACTAAGCAGAACTTGGGATTAACCATATTCATGAATACAAATGTAATGATTGAGTTTTACAGAGTAGCAGATTGCCAGTACTAAGTTGCTAATTCCATGTATGATTGCATCGACCTGGACACTTGTATAAATCAAAGACATTTACATTTGTCTGTAATGTAATGTAATCAAAAATTTATAAAGCGCCACTTCGAGGTAAACTCCTCAGAGGCGCTCCCGGCCCTACAACCCAGAAGAACTGGGAAATAAGAAGGTCTTCAAGCGCTTGCAGAAAAGAGGGGGAGATAGACTAAGAAGTTCCTGGCGTAGGCCATTAGGAAGCCCATTCCAAAAAGCGGGACCAACCACAGCAAAACTTCTGCGCTGATCCGTAGCTGTTCGAACCGATGGGGCAAGCAAGTCACCCCTGTACAGTTCGTGTTCTGTTTATTTAAGTAATTTGATGCATTGCTGGATGACTTTGTCATAAGCCTAAGCCTAAGCAAAATCTTACCACTTTTTGTAGTGGTTTCTATGCATACCTGTCTACTGTTGGTTTGTCATCATGTATTAATTGTATTAACTAAGGTACTTACTAAGTTGCTAGACTGGAAGTAACTAAAAAATGAACTAATGTTACATAACTGCAACTGTAAATACAATGACATTGAACTGATACCCAACTGATTACAAAGTTATTGAAAATTTGTTGCAAAACCTCCTAAACTGGAAGTCATCATAAGCCTACATTAAGTAACTGTAACAGTGGTGACAATAAAATACACTTTCTGGGACGTCTCAGTCTTGTCTTGGAGGTCAGGCTTCTCTTGGTCTTATCTCAGAGGTCAAACATCTTGGTCTTGTCTCCAAGTCCCTAAGTCTAGGTCTTGTATCGGAGACCCTAGATCTTGATCTCTATCTTGTTTTGGAGTGCTAGGTGAACGTCTGGGGTGGTTTTGTTGTGGGCCAAGGGTTTATGGGGATTCCTGCTTGGTTTATTCTGACCTAAACTGAAGACTTCTATCATTAAGATGTTATAATGCACAAGACTCGTTTGAACCTAGAGACAGATTTTAGACTGAGACTGAATTCTCTTTCAGCAAGGAACCAGCATAAGGATGGCAAGAGAAGTCCGATGTGTTGATATTTAAGTGTTTTTTCACTGTTTTATATATTCTTTAAATTGTTTCTTTTGTCTTACACACAGATTGTTCCATGTGTTCTGCACGATCTGGAGGATCTTGCCAATGATGCATTTATTTCGAAGGCATTGCAGGAAGACTTACCAGGAAAGACCTGTTCAGCTACTGCTAAACGTTTGTAAGCAAGAATCACTTTATCTTTTTTGCATTGATCATCAGCCAATATTGTGTAAAGGAAGGAAGCTTATATGCATTACTTCGAATGTGAAACTGTGAAGATTGCTAACTGTTTGTTATTCTATTTGCATTTGTAGAAATGATGTTTATTCTGTTGTGCTATTTGAATATGACGGCGATGAGCTTACTACTGTGAACGTTAACAACAAATTTCGGAAGTTAGCATTTGAGCCTCAGTTGCCAGATGAGGTAGAGATTTGTTCTTTGTTCAGAAATAGCTATTCAATGTGTACAGTTACTTTGCCTTACCTTATCTTTAAATATCTAACTAAAAATATGGTAACTTGCGTGGCTAATAGCAGTTTGAGTTCCAAGTAGCTTGAATAGTGTCAGAGTCTGTTTGAGGGAATAGTTTCATTCAGTTTGTGTAATAGTGGTGTGTTTGTGACTTCTGACTTGTAGTTTAGTTTCTGCTGTTTGATAATTTCATTTTCTGTTTCAATTGTCAGCCTGGCAAACCATATGAAGCTTCCATTGGTAGTGTCTCTCGTGACGGGTTGCTGTTTCTTCAGTTTCCTGGGCGAGGTTTGAGCAGACTGGGCGATCTTCTGGACACGGTGAATCAGCCAACTGCTCAGGTGGGAGTTGTGTAGACACAACTTTTATACAGTTTTTAAAACAAGTATTATTGTGAGGCTGGTAAAATTGCAATCTTCTCTGCATACAGTCCAAGACCTATCTCCTAATGAAGTGTCTGGTGAAGTTACCATCTGCCCTGGATGTAGTATACAGCATATGTGACCCACCCTGACAAAATGAGTCTCAAGTCATATCATGCAATTTTCCAGAAACAATTTACAAAGGTGTTATAGATTGAAATCAGGCATATTGACTCTAACATAGTTTGGTCAAACTTATTCTGATCTACATATTTTCACTTCAGTATATCTGACATATAATGCTTAACTTTGATGACCTCTGCGTTAAACAAGATGAGCAGATATTAAAAATTCTATTTTTGGGGTCATTTGTTTACAATCATTTTATCTCCCTTTGCTGAATAACACAAATATATTATGCATCATTTGAAAGCACATTGCCCATAGTATTCACAATTCTTCTTATTTGTGACTGAGAAGACTTTATTTAAGGGTTATAAATGTAGGTCATAGACATATTTACATGTTGACCTAGTAACACATCATGGGACAGTAGAGCAGTTATTATATTGGACAGCTATTTGCTGGTAACCAGTAGAAACAAACTAGTGAAGTGTAACATGAAATAATTTATCATTGTAATGTTTAATCAGATTTATGGCATACTTCAAACTTCTGTGATGTTTCAGTTGTTTGTTTGTGCTGCTCGTATTTGTCTGACATATTTATCATTCTGCTCCCGAGATATTTGCCTAATTTCATTTGAATAGGTGCTTTATAACTACTGATTGCTAAGGAGATAGCGTGTTCAAACTTTGGTGTCAATTGTCTCAAAATTAAAAATTTGACGGTCATGATATGATGTTCAGCTGAATATACATATATCTCCAGGAATACTTGGATTATTTATATAAAAAATATGTCATTTTAGACAGGACTGAATACCTGGTAAAGCTACCATCTCTGCAATTGGTAACTAATGTTGTTTATTACTGGTCGGCTTATAAAAATTGTTGTAGTTGATTACGTTTCAGATTGAAATTAAATGAAATAAAATTACACTGCTTCAGAATGTAAACTTTTCATATTTTTGCTTTTTTAAATAGAGTTCTTCTAATCTAGAGGACGAAGGCAAATGGAGTCCTGAAATGCTAGCTTTGGCTAGAGCTCCAGCATCTGGCTGGTGGAGCAGAGCAAAGATATTAAAGATTGTTTCTACATCAGAGGTGGGATGAGATCAGTTCTGGCATAAAAATAATTTCTTGTGTTGTTGATGGCTAATTGCTATAAACTTTATAAACAAGAGTGATTCATACTGAATTGACATTTTATTGTTGAGGCAATTGGCCCGCTGTTTTGTTTGCCTTGTAACTGGAAGAACCATCAGACTGTGAACTAATAAATAAATAAATAAATAAACTGTGGACTGTGTGAGGCTCTGAGGACTGACTGTTGCTGACAGAAGCTTGTGATAAATGACTGACTACAATATCTTGCCTTACTTCTGTGGGCTGTGTGTACCTATATGTTTATTTTAAAATTAGCACTGATATCTGATGCACAAAATATCAAGAAGTGGTACTCGGAATCCTACCTGCAGGTTACTCAGAACTCCAGAGGATCGATAATTATGACATAAGGCTACCTAAAGTAATGAATAGATCTGTTTAACAGTAAGCTTTGAGAATATATCAAAGCAATATGAAAGAAATGGCAAAATAAAAAATGCAATTTTGTCTGGGACATTTTTCTGGCATGATCTGATCTGATGGAAGTAATCAGCACCTGATTTAGTGTTGGTATGCCTGGCAGTAGGCATTACAATCGGAGCTTTTGTGAGGTACTCAGAAAGCTCTTCATTAAGTGTCTTCCTACATACATGCATACATACATAATTTATCATTGTTATAGAGCTGCTTTGTGGTTCTTCACTTGTGGCCTTGCAATTAAGATGACTGATTATTTCATTTGCAACTTGGCTATTTAGCTATTGCACAGGATCAGTTTATTTGTCTTAGGTTCTTGTTCAGTTTGTGGACTCTGGTGATGTCCGACTTGTGAACAGTTCTAGTCTGAAGACTCTGTCACCAGTCAGTGACAAAGATCTCTTGAATTTGCCATATCAGGTATAGTTATTTCTAAAACATTTTCTATTTGAACAAGATTAATGTGTGCAAAGAAAATTACAGAAAGAGAGATGCATGTAGGCGTTTGGCTGTAATTAAACTGCAGCTCTTGGCTGTGCTGTTGTCAGCAGGTCTGATGGCAGGCACTGTGTCACAGTGCGGTCCCTGTTTACATGCAGCCTGTTTACACATGAATCCTCTTAATGACCTGTTAGGTCATGGTTCCCGCCAATACCTATTTAACGTGCGAGATGCATTAGCATGCAGTGCAATCGATACACATGCTGAACTGGTTAGAATTCTGTTGCCTTGTCTTTATATTAGACAACTTGTAACAGCTGTCTCAGTGGAGGGCAACAGGGAGCAGTACAGTTCCAAAGTAGGCAAACTTAATATAGCTGCACTTGTATCTCCTCCTCAAACCCAGCAGCCCAGTTCTGCCCCAGGCAGTAGCTTAGCTGCTTGCTGTCTCAGCTAAGGTTACAACAGCTGTATACCAATAGGCTTGGCAGTCCAGTTGATGGGAATTAAGCTTTAAAATAATGTCTGGAAACAGTCAGTGATGACATAACCAGAAACATAAATTGTCTGATATTAAAACATAAACTACTGTATTTCAGCATGGCCCTCTTAGCCCATGTTTCGTTAACATGCATCCACAGTGACTAGATCCCGATGACTGCACGTAAATGGGACCGCACTGTACTATCATGAATAGGCCTATCTTGTGAGTACGTGTATCTTGGAAATTACACTGTTCACATTGCTTGTGTTTGTGCAAGCCATTTCTGTGATCTAAGGATGAAACTGCAGACCAGTTATTTGTGGTTTTGATTTGAATTGCTGTCATAAAGTGATTCAGTGTTATATCATTATGAGGATTGTTTTGATTATAGGCCGTCTGCTGTCATATAAAGGATTTGCCAGAGATAGCCATCCACTGGACTGATGAGGCTTTTCAGCATCTGTCACAGCTACTTCCTTTTGGAACTAAAGTGATGGTCAGAGTTGGTACGAAGATTGACAAGCAGCCATTCACTGCTGAGATTTTGCTCTTACCAGACGAGCAATCAGTAACCAAAGTCATGAAAGAGGGTCAGGAAAAGCTCTGGTAAGTGATTTATTATGGTTCCATGGTTTAACTGAAAGACGAGTGAAGGAATGAATGGATGGATGAATGAACAGACAGATTGGCCAAAAGAAACAGCATGTGAATGGATGAATGAAGCAACTTTTATTCTGGACCACTTGAAGGACCAGTTAAATAAACTGAAAAATCAATCTGCACCAACTAAGAAAAGAAAATTACCTAATAAAGGACTGGCTAAATAAAAACCCTTAAAGATGCTATATAAATGCCTTCTTACTTTAAATTGATTGAGCGAACGACGTACAGAATGAGGTCTCATTATAAAACTCTTTATTGGCAAGAATTCTGATGTAATTTATTCAGGAAAATGGATTGGAATTTAGTTCAGCTTTAGAAATGAGATAGGTCTTGATGATGGTTCCCAAAGATGTTGTGATGACTATCAGTTATAGGAATAATGGAGTCTTCTTAGCATAAAAAGTGTCCTTTACCAAACATCCTGGAGTTTTATGGTTACTGTGTTAGTTTCAGTGTGATGTAGTTAAGTTGTTGCTAATTGCCTATGACCTTAGACAGTGCCTTTCGGAAATGCTGTGTTTTGGGATATTACGGTCAAAGGAAAATTGCGTCTTGGCAATATGATCTAGACAGAGTCAACCGGATTCAACCGAAACATGGTGGATAGTTTTATCCCGGCTTGTTTTGCTAGAAGACATTCCTGATGAATAGCTGAGTATGTTTTTATGGAATAGATACATAAAGAAGTTATATACATGAGTGTTCGGATACACAGTTGTGAGGGACAACTCAACCACTGCATGTTGCTGCGTTCTTGAGTTGCCATACACATTTTCAAGGTTGCTACATTTTGATTACAGGATGTTCCATGCGCTGGATCCTGTGCGGAAGCCTTCTGCTGGTGAAGAAGTGTACATCACAGAATGTCAACATCCTGGCAATTTCTGGGTACTGAGTGACATACTATCTTTTAACCATCCTCTGATGTAATAGCTGAGCATAGCATTTTGATTATTTTCATCTGCTTTTTGGGTTTGAGTAAATTTGTGTTATGCATAGATCGTATTTCTGTTGTATTATCTGTGCTTCAGCAATGCAAAAAGTCCTGCCTTTGAACTATCAGTAAAAGCACAGAGGTTGTGTTATGTAATATGTAATATGGAAATTTCTGAGTGGTAATTCTGATGATGATTCTCAGGGTAGTGTCTTTTTTGTATGAAATTGATTGTCAAACCATGCAACTCTCTTGAGAAGAGTGCCATACCTTCAAAGACTGTGTTGATGGAGGCAGAAATAAATGATCAGTTGTTTTATATTATCAGAATTTTGTTGTAGCTTCAGTACATTACTTTCGACGAATCAGCATCCATTTGTAATGTAAACAGATACCAAAAATAATGCCAGTGCCTCATTTGTGTGTCCTATTAGTCAGTTAATTGGTACTGAAGTTGGTTGTTGTACTGTGCCCATTGTCCTGGGGGAATCAAGGATAGACTGGAGTAGCATGCATGATAGATTAAAAGAGCTATGACTATATAAGGATATTGATATACTAAGCAACTTTTCTTTAAATAAAAAAACCACTGTGCTATTATATTTGTCTTCAGCATTAATTAACTCATCTGCTTTCTCTCTGTTTTTATTGTTTTGTCTCCTGATTTAAATGAGCATTTAATTTATACCTTAGGGATTGCCTGCTGTCTACGTAAAGCCGCTGAATGCTCTTATGAAAGAAATGCAAGAATACTACGATAAGCCTACAAATGTGAGTGAGGTTCATCTGAAATTTACAATGGGGAGAAATGAGCTCATCAAATCCTGTTTTGTAAATTTTCAGTAAGTAAGTAAGTAAGACATTTGTTGACACGCCATGTGCCCATCGGCTGAGCGAGGAATCGTAGGCGTAAGTTCTATGCACATGTAACAGATGCACTGAGATGCATGCAATCTATGTAGAATTTCAACTTTGATTTTAGCCTGATCTTTGCTTGCGGGTTTCAGATTCTTTGACATTGGGTTTTTTGAAATTGTTGTTAGTTGAAAAAGGATTTGATTAATCCTTGTGCACTATTATAGGGATGGCTACAAAAGTCTTAAGGTTACCAATGCTGTAGTTTGCTGGTACACTTGACTCTATGATACAACACACCCTTGCTATAACACGGGAGTTGGGATCCATGTCAAATATTGTGCTGTGGTGAGAGCCGAGTTAAACTGAAATGGTATTGTATTCTGTGACAAAAGTTTCAGTACATATTTATGCAGCTGTGTATTTTCCAGTTCTATTGAGTTTACGAGAGCATTAGAACGAAGTGTTGTCACGAAAAACGAGTCTTTAATCCACTCACCACAGGCATCATTGGATTTGTAAAGGTTACCAGAAAATTACAAATTGCTTTTGGAATGGAGGCTCCCTGCTCAAGAAAATGCGTTTAAATTCAGAATTGTGTTGTGAAGTCGAAGCAGTTTTAATAAATTCGGTTAAATGCTTTGTATTCTTTGTTTTGATTTTCTGCTTTCTGGTGCCATGAACATCTGGCTGCACTTGTGGAGTGCCATAAATACATTTATGTGGCATAATTATTATAGATAAACGATACCTTAAAAGTTATCGCTTTTTTAAAGAGACAGACAGTATGTAATATGAAAATTTTTGCTTCATTAGTGCGAAAATCTGTATTAATTTTTGCTTGAGTTTCGCAATTTCTGTCTTTCGTTTGCATCCAACTTCTGCACAGAGTCACCTTGTCACCTTGTGCTGTCAGCTCTTTGAGCTCTAGCGACCGTCATGATCAATCTTCTCCATTTCTTTCTTTCCAATGTCGCGTCCCTTAGTTGTGCCAAGTTCATTCCAGTTGCTTCGTGTATCTTGTCCATCCATTTTTTCCTTGGTCTCCCTTGTTTTCTCTTTCCCTCTCCACAAGCCAGCATCATTTCTTTTTCCAATCCATCTGATCTCATAACATGTCCAAAGAACCTCAGCTTTGATTTTAGCACTGTTTGTTGTAACGTCTCATCTTGCTCAATTCCAATCGCCTTGCGTACCCATTCATTAGTCCTTTTCTCCATCCATGATGTTCTCAGCATCTTCCTCCATATCCACATTTCACAAGCATTGATTTTTTTCTCTATTTTCTTGGTCATTGTCCACGTCTCACTGCCGTATGTTACTGTTGGTATAATCAAGGCCCTCACCAATCTTTTTTTCGTGTCTGTGCTCACATGTTTGTCTTTCCATATTTTTTCTAGTCCATTCATTGCGGCTTTTCCAATCGCCACCCTTCGGTTTATTTCCATGTCGCACTTTCCTTCTCTTTCTACTACTGATCCCAAGAATGTAAAGCTTGTTACCGTCTCTAATTCCTCTCCATCCACCATAAAACTGCCCTCCTCAGCTGTTGTCATGATCTTCGTTTTCTTTATATTGAAGTATAGTCCTGCTTTCTCGCTCTCTCTCTTCAGCCTTCTTATCAGTTCTACCAGATCTGTTTTTTTACCTGCTAATAGTGTTGTGTCATCTGCGTATCTCAGATTATTCAAAGTTCTTCCCGCTATCTTTACTCCCTCTTTTGCTCCATCCATTTCCGCCATCCTCATTATCCTTTCTGCATATAGGTTAAATAGGAATGGGGACAGAATGCATCCCTGCCTCACTCCTTTCTTTATTTTGATTCTTTCAGTATCTCCAAATTCAGTTCTTATTACCGCAATCTGTTCTTCGTACAATCCCTTGAGAAGTTGTATCAAGTGCCTTGGTATTCCCATTTCTATTAAGGTTTTCCACATCAACTCATGATCAATGCAATCGAATGCCTTACTATAGTCAATGAAGCATATGTATAATTTTTGTCCATACTCCTTTTGTCTCTCCATTATCCACCGCATGTTGGCGATATGATCACGAGTTCCACGGGATTTCCTAAATCCTGCTTGGTTATCTGGAAGCTCCCTCTCTATTATGTTCTCCATTCTTTTATGTATTATTTTAAGTAGTATTTTACTTATGTGCGATATCATTGCTATGGTCCTGTAGTTTTCACACTCTCTCGCATCTCCTTTTTTGAATATAGGGATAAAGATTGAGCTCTTCCAATCCTCTGGCCATTTTCCGGTTGTCCATATGATATTGCACATTTTTGTTATTGTCTTTGTCATTGTGCGATCTCCTGCTTTTACCATTTCTATTGGTATCCCTGCACAGAGTAGGCCTTCCTTTTTTACTAAATTTGTGACATTTTCTGTAGAAAATAATATTTTATTACATTACATTTGTCTCGCTTTTTATGTCTATGGTCTTTAGAGACTTAAGTAAATTATTTTGGTGATGTAACTAAGCAACAGTAGAATGAAAATCCTGTATGTACCTCTGATCCGAAAACCAGTGAAAGTCTTACAGAATTACAATGTTGGTGCTTTATAGCAACTATCTTGGTATACTGCACAAGCATTTGACCTACTATCTGCTCAGTTAACAATAAGAAAGATCAGCTCTTCCGTCAAAGACAGGCATTACCATTATGGTGCTACACAAGTTTTTTCCAAATATCACACATATGGATAGGTAAATTTGGGATCCATGGCCGCAGCTGTGTTATACCCAAATTTGTGTTTTATCAGCACATGTTATAGAGGTGGTGTGGTGTAGTTTAGTACTGGCTTGATATTTCTTACTTATTTGTTTATATATTCAGGGAATGCAGTATTCCTTGGAAGTTCAGTTAAGACAGTTCTGTTTACATCTGTTTCAGGTTGAATTTGCACCTTCTTTTGATTTGTTACATGAGGGTGACATCTATGCTGTTAGAAATCAAGACAATGGTCCTTGGTACAGAGGGAAAATTTCCAGGATCTTGGTGTTGCAACAAGTGGTATGCCAAAATGAAGTTTCAGTTTGAGAAAGTTTATGAAATCTATACTTCATTATTTGTTTCTTTGTCATTACTGAGTGCTTATCATTAAGCTTATTTGCGAGTTCACCTGACCAGATGCGTAAGCTTTGTGTTGCCTCATATTCACTTAACTTCAGTGGTAGGACCACTCTTGTCCTTGCATGTGTCAACATTTGGATAGACTTCTGCAGTGACGGCTGTGAACAGTTAAATATTTGACAGTTACACCACAGATCTTAGAGTATATTAATTAATTAAGATGTGACACTCTTTCTCTGGTGTGTAAATCGCTTGCATGGTGGTCAACGAAGCAGAGCAGCTGCACCACCTAGCAGATGGTAAGATAAAGATCAGGGTCAGATGATGCATCCACTTTCACTGTTCAATAATACGACCTCACCGATTGGGCCCACAACTTCGTCGATTGCCGTGCCACCGTGCAGTTGGAATTTTATAAGGGAAGAGACTTGGACATTAGGATGCTTTTTTTATGTCTTATCTTAGTATAATCAAGATCTTCAATTACACTGAACAATCCTAGCATGTGAGTGAATTGTTCGGTTACTGCCTACAGTTCATTCCTGATTTTGCGAAATTAGGTAAACTGTTGTCAAATCACCCTACTTTTCATGGCAAGCTGCAAACTATAGCTATCAGTCCCTTTTGCTAACACAACAACCATGCAGCATCTGTTTGTAATGCCATCTATTTGGAATTTGTTTTCTATTTTGTCAAAATATCTGATGAGCAGTTTGTATGTGCATCCAAAGCAGTTGTCGCAAGGGAGCTTTTGAAAGAACTTTGTAATGTATTTTCTATGGAACTGCTTTTAGTGTGCTATTTGAAATCTTTTGTATGAAGTTACATGTAAACACATCTAAACAGATACAGTTTGGTCTCCAGTTTTCAGTTACATTGACATCATATCAAGAGATCTAATAAGAATGTGTTGTAACATATTTTAGGCCTACTTTACACTTTGAAAAAAAATCAGCTATTTAAAGTAAGCAAGTCACTAAGTTCAAAAGGAGGCCTATTAAATTGTGCCTGAAATATCAACTTGATTGATCTGGACATTAAAGTTTGGTTAAAATACCTATATGATTTAAATTTTGAAACCCTTCTATGCTTGTATTGTATATAAATCTATGTATAACACTTGTGACTATGTAGCAATACAACTTGTAACATTCTACTGCAGTAATATTATCACTGTGCTGCTGTGAATTGGCTGGCTGTATTAAGTTGTCTGTAGCAAATTGGACACCAAGTTAGACTTCATTTTCCAAAGGCTGGGTTGGGGCACCTTTGTATCGATATCTTGCAGGGCTCTATATATTATGTAAGTTATGTATTTCATTATTTTATGTGATAATCTTGTGCTGTTAAGGTTTCTGTTCAGTTGGTTGATTTTGGCCATATCTGTGTGATGGCATCTGTTCTGAACTTTCGACGTCTTCCAAATGCTTTTCGCCACCTTCCGCAACTCTCATTTCAGATGACTTTAGCAGGTATAGTTCTAGAAGTTCTTTGCAATATTAGGTTAGTCCTACTCTGTAGTCTTAACCCTTTATAGCGCATCAATGTTATAGACTGCTCCAATATTACACATACAGTACCTTTTTCAGTGCCACTCAACAAATGGTACAAATTGCCTTGCACAGTGGTTGCAAAAGTGGAATGACGAATGTGGCCTATCTTAAGATGCATACAAGTCGTTCCACTGAAACAGGCCCATCTTAATATGACACGAGTCATTCCACTTAAAATACCACAGTACATGCAGTGCACAGGTTTACATAGCAATTTTATGTTTGAACAGTAATGTAGTTATCAACCCACAGACATGTGGGTGCCCAACAAAAATGGAGTGGGGTACCAGATTGGTATGCTTGTTTTTGGTAACTAACGTTAATAAAAGTTTGCAGTTATTAAGAATGAGTGCTGACAGCCTTACAACTGAAATGACCAATGTAAAACAGGAAAACATTAAGTGCCTGTACTTTCCAATGTTATTGTGGTTATCTGCCGAAGCAGTAAGATTTGAAAATTTTTGCTGTTTTACATGTCATTTCAGTTGACGAGTTTTGGATATACATTGTCTAGAGATCAAAATACCCTGTATTTAAGATGCCCAGCCTAACATTAGACTGCACTATCATGGCAGTGATTATTATACCTATTGTTACTAAGCATAACTGTTATACAGTAATTTTACTTCATAGCTGTTACTAAAGTTGGTTTTCGTTTCCTATTTACAGGCGTTGTTCATAACAGCATGCTGTGGAGCCAAGCAAACACAGACGTTTTGCATAAGTTGATTGTGAACAAGACATTCCGAGTGTTCGTGCCAGATCAGTCTTCCCAGAAGAATCCACTGCCAGTTACTCTTATTAATCCGTGCATCTGTGATAACCCCTTTGTACATCAAGTTCTGCTTAAGCAACAGCTGGTCACATCAGTGGTAAGTAAACTGACTTGTGATAAGTCAATTCATGTAGCATTACATTACATTGAAACTGCTTTCTAAGGAATGGACTATACTCATGCATGCAAACAGGGGAGGCAGAGGTGATCCAAATGTGGACATTTGCATCTAAATTTGTACATACCTATGCCTTAAACACCAAATTCAGTCAAGTGAGCAGACTGCAATACTGTACTGGATCTAATTGGCCCCTTTGCTGGATGCAGCAGTAACAGGGTACCCTACCCTGTAGCACAGAACTGCAAGATCAACAGGTTAACCTCAGTACTCAGCTTGAGTGCAGACATCAACAAAGCGAATGGGGCAGGGTAATGCCAAATGCAGACAAGGCAAAAGGGAGGGGTACAAAGTAGGTCAGTACTGCAGACTTCCTTTATGGATGACCATCCTACTGCAAGTAACAGTATTAGGTTAGTCATTACTGTAAGTAATGTAAGTGCTGAAAAGTCAGAAAAGTATACTTTTCTGCTCTAGTGAACAGCTGCATTGTAAACATAAGAAATGTAGTGTTGACTATCAATCAGTTGGAGCCATACATCTCAGTTCTCTTGATTTTTTAGAATTGGTGAGTCCTGATCAACAGGTGCTGTGCAATTGGTCAAGCTCAAAGAACAAAAACTTTAAATCAATTCTTGCCATGACATTCCTAGCTCCTTAAGTTAATTGTTCATCCAAGTGCACTTATTAACAGTTGGAGTTTTTGATTCAAGTGCTGTATAAAATCTCAGCTTTCAGAATAAAATGCACAGAATCATTATATTTTTGTTTGGCTGTTCCTGACTGCCAGTAATGATCTGATTCGTGTTTTAGCAGAACAAAATGCAACTGTTCAAAAATTTCATTCAGTTATTAGCTGCTTAGTTATCCTTGTGTTTGTGCCCACTTCATTTGTGCCTGACATATTGCAAAACTAACTTCAAATTATATTGTGGTTTATTGTTTATTCTCACTACATACAGGCAGCTTTTTCCTCTGCACAAACAATAAAACCAAGTTTGTGAAAGACATTAATGGAATTCCCAGATTCAAATGTCATTGAGGCCACTTCCGTCACCCTTGCCCACAACTGCAACACAGTTCATAGCTCAGGCTTGCAGCAACGGCCGAAACTGCTCCACGTCTTTGAAATATGGATGTTTGGCTGCAACACGGGCAGAGATGCGTTTCGCTGGATCGTAAATCAGTAGACTCTGAAGAAAATTCACATAACATATATTAAGTATGCTACTGCTCATCAGACCTACTAGTGAGCATGATAGCTTTCGGATAAAAGCATGAAACATGGGAGGTCTGCAAGTTGTTGCAAGTAGATTATACAAAAGATCTCTAGTAAGTCAAAATTTAAATATTGGTAACATGGCCAAGGATTATTATCAACCTGCCACAAGTTGAGGTTTTGCCAGAGGCTTTCTGACTATGTATAGCCAAATGGCACATGTCATGTTGTAAATTTAGTACAAGAGAATTAGAACATAAATCTGCCAGTGCTATTGGTGTCCACTAGTAGATCCTTGGCAGATGAGACTAATCAGGTTTCAGCTAATTTATCATTAATGTTCCAAATTACACGATTTTACCGAAAAGCACAATGATTTTCACCCTGATGCAAACTGCAACTTGTACATGGAATATTGGAAATGTGCAGAGAAATTAGCTAGAACACTGAAGCCTGTCAAGCAAAACACTGATTCTTCCCATGTTTCCATATTGTACACCTGATGGGCCTGCCATCTTGCCAACTTGCACAAATTCAGTTTGTATTAAACTCTGCTGCCCGTCTCATTTATGGCAAGATACCATCTGACCATGTCACCACTCTGCTGCGGGACAATCTTCATTGGTTGCGTGTCCCACCCCAGACCACTTACAAGTTGTGTCTAATGACATACAAGGCTTTAAATGGTGGGGTGCTCTGGACTATTTACTCGACTTCTGCATTCAACCAGCAGATGTGGTGGGTCTACTGATGATCGTTTACCTGACTTCTGCGGATATGCGGCGGGTCTATTGACAACTGTTCACTTCTGCATTCGACCAGCGGATAAGCGGCGGGTCTACCGACTACGATCATCTGTGTCTGCAGAACTTTTAACAAAATTCAGAGAACACTCCTTTTGCAGTTGCCAGACCTGTGGCATGGAACAGTCTTCCTGAGTATGTCAAGCCATCCCCTTCACATAAGACCTTTAAATCATGTCTTAAAACATTCCTTTTCAGCATATTCTTCGACTGCTGAATGCACTAGTAAATGTACAGCACCCTTTTTCGACCTCGGTTTTGTTACGGCGCTATATAAATTGTCATCATTATTATTATTATGACCCACCATTCAGTGCAGCAATGGTCTTGTTCGAATCTGCCTCAAGCTACTACGTAAGTAAGTAAGTAATGCATTTGTTAACACACCATATGTCCATCGACTGAGCGAGGAATCGTAGGCGTGGGTGGGTTACATGTCAGACAACAAAAGCAAGACGATACAGATAGGTCTTTAGCAACCTTGGACAAGTTACTCATCCACAATTGTCTGTGAAGAAGGCAACAAGAAACCACCTCACTCATCTCATCCCCAGGTGGCATAAAGCCAATGGACCTCCCTTTGGGCAGAGAACTCATCATCATCAATGGTCTGTAGCCAGATATGCATGACAACACACAAGGATAACTGCAACACTTTGCAGGTTAATCTACTGTTACTGACACACGCATCTGGGGTGCCAGACCAACAATTTCTATTGTTTGACTGTCAGGTCAGTTTTTGGCAATCAAACTGGACAGATTTTTTATTGTTTGGTGCAACAATGAATTAGCAATTTAGCATAATGCTTTTGGATTTAGCCTCCACAAGAAGTAGTGGAAGTCCAGAAGTACCTGTACTCAAGTTGCCTACCTGCAGAAGTTCAAAGCCATCACTGTCAAGGTTTTTGATGACAGTTGAGAGAGTATTTTGCCGCCAGGTTGGAAAAGAAAGTTTAAAATCAGGCAACTTGCTTACACCTGGCCAGAGTTCCTCAGTTGGAGTTGAGAGTGTTCTGTGAAAAACATTATTTTCTGTCAAATCTATCCAAGATGCAAATCTATCCAAGATGCATTAATCACAAGTATTACACTACTCAAGCCGAATACCATTGGTTTAGTATTAACTCCAGTGCAGACAATACATACATAATCTGAAAGAATTTGGGTAAGTGATTGCACTTGGAGTTACTGGGATGAGACAGATTTCAACCATATCTGAAGGAAATGTTTGCTGCCCACCAAAACTCTGCAATAGGTATCGCACTTTTGTAACAGGGAGCACATCAAGCACAACACTTTTCAATGCCAATTGTCTAACCATGTTAATGCTCAGCATTTTGCCATGTCAAACTTTAACTTTTTGCTAACAGCCTTAGCCAATGGGCTCTAAAATATTTAATATATTTACTGTATGGTGTACAGGCCAGATTATTACAGAATTCTGGAGTTGGGCTGGGATGGTAAGCAAGCACGCTGCTGGCCATATCTGTACTTCTTAGCACTTCTAATCCAGTACTTGAAGGAAATAATACAATATGTAATGACGATCAAGTTTTGACTTGATTTTAGTATTTGGTTTAATTGTTTAAATTTATTATTTTTAAACTAGTGAGCCATACCTGAATATGCGAAAGAGCTGATCAATCTCCGAGTCTCCACGAAACAGTGGGCGCTTGGTAGCCATTTCAGCAAATATACAGCCAATAGACCACATGTCAACTGGTAATGAATATCGACTGGCACCCAGCAGTACTTCAGGAGCACGATACCATAGTGTCACCACCTACATATAGCAAGCAAAACACTGTCTTAACATTCACTAAGTTGATTTTCAATACCGATGATTGATTGGCAATATTCAATCAGAGACTGTCCCTTAAATGCTACGAGTCCCTAAGAATTAGCATCAGTGAATAGCAGACTGTTGGTGAAGGGAATAACAGGAGCAAAGAATGCACTAAAGACTTGCTGACATGTAACAACATTATTAAACTACAGGTACGCCGAAAAGATAGATTTTATGTGTACCAGGCAGCCAAAAATTCAGGATCTATACCTACAGCACAGCCAAAAACTAGGTTTTATTTCTTAAATACAAGAACTGCTTCATATCATATTGTTACACTGAAAATCAGCTTCAATAATTATTATTATTATAAGAAGACTTATAAAGCAGAAGAAAAATAACTAAACACACCAAAAATGTGGTGTATTAACAACCTAATTATGATTTCAGAATTTAAATATAAACTAAACACATATATGATGTCAAATATACACCGGTAGCAATTAAATAGTTGTTCTTTACCTCATGAGTGTAGACTCTCACTGGCACACAGAGGGCACGGGCCAGACCAAAGTCGGCCATTTTGATGTTGCCATTGTCATCAATTAGCAGATTCTGAGGTTTCAGATCTCTGTGAATGATACGCCGCTGATGGCAGAACAACATTGCCATCATAATCTGGTGCATGTAACTCTGCAACATTTCAAAGCTATATGACAATATAAAACAAATTCTGATAGTGGCAAATCACAAAACTAGGTATAAAATTAAATGAAGTCGCAAAAACAGAATACAAAATATAAAGGGCAAAAAAATTGCAAAATAAACATTTGATAGGAAACTGAGAAACTGCCTGCAATCAATAAATACCAGAACTACTGCACAAGTAAAAGATGATGGTCTAATTAATTTCAAATTATGCTTTTGACGTGATAGTTTAACAAAACCAAAGAACAGCTCAATAGTATGTTCACACATATTTTGTATACTTTGAAAGATAGGAATTTGGTTTAAAGTTCAGCACAGCTTGAAAATGCAATCTCAGAAGCAATAATTCTTGCCGATAAAGAATAGTATGTAAAATGTTGGTCACAATATTAATGCGCCGCTTGTACAAGTTTAGCTACTAACCTTAAGCAATTTGCTATCCATCATCTGATCATTAGGAATTGAATCTAGATACTTCTTCAAATCCATGGAAAGGAATTCAAACACAAGGTAAAGCTTTCCCTCTTGCATCAAGATTGTCTCCAGTCTAAAGATAAAATATATAAAGGTATTTGAAAACAATAACCTCAGTAATCATTGACACATCACTTGAAGTCCTGACAATATGTGAAGACAATGTGATGCTGCACAGCTTTCCCAAAAAACGTGTGATGAAATATTTCCATCTTGCACATATGAGCACATTTTAAATAATATGAAATTAAATTCTCACTTGACAACGTTTGGGTGTTGTAGTTCCTTCAGAAGTGAAATTTCTCTGATAGAAGTGGATGGTACTCCTTCCTCTTCGCTCTCCAAACGAATCTTTTTAAGAGCTACAAACTGGTTAGTCTTTTTGTTCCTTGCTTTATAGACAACTCCATATGTGCCTAGACCACAAAAATTAAAAAATAAAGTATGTTACTCATATACATTATATATTTATATAATACCTTCTAAGTACCTCTCAAAAATGCTCCTTGCTAGCCTTAATCATATCACAGTTCAATAACAATGAAAAGTTTGTCTAGCAGTTAATGAAGCTAGAATAGCTAGTTTAATTTGAATTTTAGATGGAATGCCCTACTTATTGCTTGATCCTGATTTAATCACATCAAGTTGGCTCTCAGGTTGTGCATTAAAAACTTTCACAACAAAAACAACAACAACAACAATATAATAATAATAAAAATAATATTAATAAAGCCTCCATCAGAAGGCTTTACATAGACATAAAACCAACATAGGACTCAAGTTCATGACACAGAAACCCACATGCTTTAAAATTAAAATTTTTCTGGACCAATAAAAGTATTTTAAAACAGCTCTTGTATTATTCTATTACTCACTGATTACTTATTTTTTTAAATCTCACCTTTGGCCTCTAATTTATTAACATTATGGCAACCCCAGACTGTGACAAAACAGGGCACTGGATGCAGCAAATATCAAATAAATAAGTGATCTGTAACAGGCTCTGGGAATGCATAATATTCCCTACGATGAAAAGCATATACATTCAAATCTGGAGAACTTAGAAAACAGCATATTCCAGCGTTCTGTTGTTGTTCGTGGCACAACTTTGTACACCTGAACAATGCTGTGGTACAGGCACAAAACAGAGAACATAGTTATGGATGCATGCTACACATGTTGACACGATAGTTTGGCAAAGGTTGCGATTTGTTTCCAACACATCTCCAGGAGTTTACCTAGCACAGCATATTTCATTATTAGAACATTTTCTCAAACTTTCTTCTGTGTATTACAGAAACTTATGTGGTTTCATAATTCCTTTGAAACAAAAAAAGCATTTTGAAAAAGCTCTCATGTTACTCTTGTTACTTACTGATTACTTACTTATTTATTAGATATTTGCTGGATGCAATGCTCTATTTTGACACAATATGGGATTGCCACATCTTTAATAAATTACCGGCCAAAAACTAAATATTATCACTTATTAATTACTGTTACAGCTCGTGGTGCTAGGGTGCTTCTTGTGCCACAATTTGGGGTCACCACATTGTTAATAATTTTGCAGAGTACAACAAAAGACTACCCGACTGTTTCATAGTTTAATTTTCATTTACCTTCACCAATTTTTTCTATTTTCAAGTAGTCTTCCATTGACGCCATTGTGAACTGCACAAAACAAAGATCAGAGTAAGATTATGTGGCAGATAGGCCACGACGCTAGTCTTAAGACAGGATTTATAAATCATACACGAGTTATATAATAGTGTGATATCTAAGTTGTTCAGTTCATTTTAGGTTATTTCTGACACTGTACTGTTTGCTTTTATAAATTGAATTTAATAATTAAGTCCTTCAGTTTCTGACATTTTACTGTTTTCTTTTATAAACTGAATTTAATAATTAAGTCCTTCAGTTTACCCTTCCCTGGCCCAATAAATAAATACCTCAGGGTGTTACTGATCCAAGGAATGCCAGCAGTCGAGTCAAGTAAAAAAAACAATCGACACTAGCATTTAGGGTTTCCCTACACATGAGATACTGCAACAAGATGTTTCCCAAGATTAGACGTCGCCCAAACTACGCTTTAGGATACAAATTGAGCAGAGGTGGTTGACTAAAGGCTGCTGCACAATGCATGGCTGTAGTCGTGGAGCAGCAACCAGCAAGTCAGAGCAACTTGATATCGTTTGGTTAACAACATACACAGTAAATTCATAAGCTGGGTAAACAGCACATACAAAACCTGTACTCAGGGCAATTTATGAAATATAATGGGAAAAAGACAAATCAGTGCACTCCTGATTCACAGCTGAAACAATCAGTCTGGTTCCCAGGATGGCTCTGCAGAACGGTCAGTGTTTGGGTCTGCCCGGTTGTAAGATTGCAAGACAGTCTAAGTTCTGATAGTTGGAAGACAAGAGGTCGTGCAGAACTAAGGGAAGAACCAATTTGGAAAAAAAATACATAACGGGTGCAAAATGAGGGGTAACGCTTTGGAAGATTACCCCACTGGTGCCGTCAAAGAGACTTGTCGATGAGCTCCCACACAAGCCAAAGAATTTATGTGAAGCTCGGGATAGAAAATGTTAAACAGGTCTGCGTGAAGCAATGGGGTAACATTACGAAAAGCTAACCCCACTTGTGCCGTTCGAGACGCTGGTCAGTGCACTTCCAACTCACAGCCGAAACATCCACTGTCTGGTTCAGATACCACCTCAAAAGGTTTTGATTTCAGAGTATGGACCCGTCCTGTTGCGAGGTCACGAGATGGACTGCTTTCTAGATAGCAAGAAGATACTAGGTTGTGAGAAACTCTGAGGAGATGCCTGCATTACTCCTTGTTGAAATTCAAATGGCAGGAAGAGATAATGGCAAAGGAAACTGGGTTGGTGTCCAAAGGTGAAAACTAAAAGATTCCATACTCAAATATGACCAAATCAGAGAGATTAAACCAGACCAAGAGAATAACTGATAAGTCAGAGTCCGAATCAGGTTACCCAGGAAGATTAGGAGTCAACTTGGTTGATACCAACTCCAAACACGCTTGTCACAACGCAGCTCAGAACTGACTGAACTGTGAGGTCGGGCTCCTTTGTTCATAAGTGAAGACAGAGGTCTGTTTGCAAGCTGGGTCCAGCTTTGGGGAGGCGTAGTGCTTCTGTGGCGGAAGATTCCGTCACCCAACGCATGCAGAAATTACTTGTGCGGTGGAAGCTTCCGCGTTACGTTGTGCCTTTGTGGCACTGGGTGATAATTTCGAGCACAATACGAAGTAACAAACTGTTCAGCTTCTTGCTGACTATCAAAAGTTTGTCCGAAGATTAATTCAGACATTTCAACTTTGTAAAACGTGTTTGTAAAACTGAAATGTCGTAGCCTATGCGGTTCTGAATGCGCACGCGTGAAGGTTTTGAATGAGATTTCCGCCGCATAAGTAATATTTTTCTGTCTGGCGGTGGAATATTCCGCCGCAGAAGATTTATCCTTTGGGGACTGTTACTGAATCTCATCAAATTTTACCTGATGATATCCGTAAGTAGGTGAACACACCTATTCCCATCCTTTGGAACCAATGCCACAATTTTTGTTCCAGAAGATGAGAATAGGGACATTAGACTTCTTGAGGTCACGTCTATCATCAGGTAAAATTTGAACAGATTTGGTAACAGTTCCCCAATACAGACCCGTGCCAAACCCTGTTCTGAGAAAAAGCCATCTTCATGACGTCACCCATCTAATGACCACGAAAGAGACAAGCAACAGATCCCGAGACAGCGCTTTAGTGTTGTCTCCCTTAAGAGAGTGGCAGTGGCACTATGGGCAGAAATGGTACGGAACAGCCATTTTACGTAGTTAGTAGAAGAGGCAGTGATGCCGATAGTTCTAAGCGTACAGCTGAGTTGGAGTAACCCCGAAGTTATGTCTAGGCCGCGACCGCCACAATTATATCAAATAAATTATCTTAAGTATTATGCCATATACAAATCGTGTTTATGACTTCGCCACAAACAGGTTGAAACAACTAATGAAGGGCTGGCCAAATTTTTGTTGCTAGTTTTAACACGGACGACATAAACCATAGCAGAAGCTCTAAAAGTAATATAGCTGTTTAACGTGCAGTTTATATTAAGCATGCAGTGAATATTTACGAACATGCCGTGGTCTTTGTAAGAGGTTGGACTCGTACACGAGATGAATCAAGTAATTATACTAGTATATCTGCTACCTTTGACAACAAAATAATTAAGTTTTCACGATATCCACTTACACGTAAAACTCCTTATTTAAGAACAAGACTGCGTACAACAACAACTGTACTAATTTTGAAGTTTCTGCAACATAAACTCTAAGTTTCAAACGAACCAAAACCGATAAACTCAATTTCGTATATCGCGAACTCTATTCAAAGGATATGACGGAAGTTTAAAGTATCCAATCACAGTTTGTCACTAAAGTTTCTAACCAATGAGAAGAAGAATATCATTCGTATTCGTCTGGTGCTCTGCTTTTGGCCATGGTGAGTAAACAAATAAGTAAATAACTTATCTAAAAGCCGACCGTAATCAAAATCATATAAAACCACATAAGATTAAACAGCCAACAACGACAAAAATAAAATAGCAGAAATATTCAGGTTATTATTAAAACTGGCAAAAATCCGCCACAAAAAGCCCGGATCTTTAAAAAATATGAATGTTGACATTTATAACTTAGTAATAAGATAATAAGCCTATCGAATATATCATATCTAGGCCTAATGTAATGTGATGTGATATAGAAAATTAACATAAATGTAAATCTCCGATATTTATCAGCGCCAAACAAAAGCTGGTCAGTTTCGGTGCCAGCTATCAGAATCTGGGTGGGATCAGGTAAGAGAGACAGAGCACGGTGTTACGCTGGAAATCGTTGATGATGGTGATCATTGGATGGTCCAGAAGCTGAAGCAGGATAGGCTAGATTGAAAAGTTATAATTTCAGTCTTAGGCCTATATAGTATATAATAATAATAATAATAATAATAATAATAATAATAATAATAATAATAATGATCACGATGTACATGTTTTTCTGTAGCGACCATATGGCCTCAACCTTGCTCATTTGTCAATGAATTTATTGGGCGAGATCCTTCACCAATGCTGCCCATTTGAATGGGCGCCACGGTATGTTAGGGTGTTTGTGTCCGCTGCAAGTAATAGTAATCGTAATCTCGAAATTTCTAAAGCATTATTTAAAAGCTAAGAGCAGGACACAATCTTATTCACGAGCACTGCGTCAAGTCAGCGGGATTATCCAAAGATGCCATGTCAAGAACCAAGTTCGGCTGTCAGAAGACTAGAGAGAGAAGGGTTACAGAGAATGAGCAGGGCATGCTATCAGTGACATAATTGTAAACTTCTCAAGTTGCTGTGGAGTGCCCAGTAGCAAAAGCAGTAGACAACAGCTGCAAAGATGAGTGACAAGACAGACTGTTAAATGACATGTAAATCTGAGTATCATCCACACAGAAATGATATCCTAGTGATTTTGGTTTTATTTTTTATTGAAAAACAAACTGCAGTTAATTAGCATTGCTGCGATTATGATGTTTAGGCAGATCGTGCTGCACAGCGGCACCGAGCTTGGATAAATATTCTATGCACTGAGCTGTTTATGGCGTATGGTGGAGTAACTGTAAATTTTTGTTAAAAAGTAGGTTTTGCATCTCTGAATAAGACTTCTCAGAAAGGCAACTACTGAAGAATTTATGAGTGACTATACAGGCTGCTAAATAAGACTGAATATTGCAAATTTTTTGTGAAAGATTAACAGTCTGTAAAGGGTACGCCCACCAGAGGGGCAATAGGCTAAAGATACAAATGACGTGCTTTTCCTGACGTTACAACCTGGGACCGTACCGTATGTACATTTTAGCTTCTATTTGCACAGTTTACTTTTTTTAATAGGGCTACAAACGGATATACCTTATGCATGTGGCAGTTAAATACATTTTATGCATCTAAGTTGTTATATCGATGACTTCACCATAACTGGTTGACATCAAAGATATATCCCAACAACTCGTTATCAGTCGATTACATGACTGAGATTGCAAGACTTGATTGTACATGTACTGTGTGACTGCAAGGTTACTATGTGATGTGAATATGCGAGTACTAGACTTCGAAACTAAGTCACTATGCGACTACATAACAACTGAGCAGGAGGAATTCATATAGTCTCGACTCCTGGATCTACTGGTGATTCCAGGAGTCGAGCAGTGGCAGGTCTTGTACAGTGGAAAATATTTTGCAACTTTTTAGTCATCAAGACTTTTGGGACCAAAAGACCAACATTTCTGATGACCTCTCTTGGTCTGCACCAGTTTTGGAGCCGATTTCACAGTTTTAAATTGCTGAAATCGATGATGACTTTTTTATTACTCATGAACTGACTGAACCACAAATGAAATGAACACCAGTCACCCCTCTCCAAAAAATAAGTTAGCTTTACTTCAAAAAATTGTTCAACACATTGTCATAATTCATGATTTAATTACAATCACTACTGTACAAATTGCATAAGGCGCTTTACATTATTGCAGAGAACACCTATTTGTAAGATCGTTGTAACCAAAATCCACATAAAAACTGCATAAAAGCACATCAAAGGTCACTAGGTGGCACTAGCACGTGAAAAAACAATTAAGCTGTTCAAAAGTAGGAGAACAAATTACTTCAGAATGCACAGCTCTATTCATCACAAAAATTTGTTGAAAGGGTCTTTGCTGCCATTTAAAATTAAAGCACTTGTAGGACAGTTTATATCGAAATCGAAACATTGGTCATTCACACAAAAAACTGATCATACAGATTCCTTCTGTTACCCTGTACACTTTCTCGTTTTCTGTCTTTTTCTTTCTTCTAAACTGTTCATTTAGTACAAAACAAATTTGTGGCATAACTGCTGTACTTACAGATAAACTTACAGATATTTCCTGAATCGGTTAAGAAAAATGCATTCATAAAACACTTGTTTTTGTACACCAATTGTTTTCTCGTGGCCCAGCACAGACTTTGCCAGTGGCAGACATACGGCCAATTTGTCCACTTCCTGACTGAGGATAGTACTGGCTGGAGAATTGCTGAACTTGATTCAGTTTCTTCAGAGCAGGATTTGAATCCAGTGCAACTTGATCCGATATTCCTTACAGCAAACGTTCCACTTTGCACACGACTTTGCCATCCCACAAAGGTAGTACATCATCGTCATTCGTTATCTCTTCATGGACCACTCCAGACTCAAACTCATTACAGACTTTCTTGAAGAAGTACCTACAGTAAAAACATTTTGCAGTTCAACTAAAACTGATATACAAACGGTGTGACAAACCGTAAAACAACATGTTGCTTTCCAGCATATGCTCGGTGTAATTCAACTTTTCAAGCTGTTCACAGATGCAGAAGATATATAAAGTCAAACCGAAATATCTGGGAGAGCTCTTGAAACCTGCAGCCATCAGCCATTGTGTAACAAAGAACAAAGCTGTCCTGTAACATTTAACTCCCACCAATGCAAACCTACCTTCACTTCTGAAGGTATATTTTGACTTGGGCGCCCCTTTGTAAACATCTTGATCCACCAGTGGCAGTATGAACAGACAATAATTTTCCATGTTCAAGAGAGGACTGCCACCTCTGGCTGTGGGGGACGGTGTCATTGGCCTTGGGGAGGGATAGACGTACCTCACTGACTTAAGCGAAGGAGATGGAGAAATTATTTTTGCAGTCGAATCCTTTCACAAATTCTTTTGAAGTCATCAACCTCAGCAGAGAAATTTAATATAAGTAATTTTATGTGCACTAAAGGATTAATAAAACAAGGTTATTCGAATATTTAAACCATCCCCTCACCTGTAGTTTCCCTTTTTTGCAATAAGGTGCTTCAGCTGGCCAAGAGTGACATTTTTGCCAGGAATCGTGGTCCGGTAGGGAATTGGTTCATCACAAAAGTAGTAACCAACAATCGTGATGTCTGGCTTCTTGGCATCGTTTATTTCACCCAAGCCCTTCAACTTGCTCAGCCAGCTGTTCAAAAAATTACACAGTAACATAGATTAGATAGATATGATAATCGTTCACTTATTATACTTCTTTAATAATTTTAGCTTCTCAAAGTGCTGTACTAGGATTGTGCATGCTTTGAATAAATATTCCCTAAATTAACAGCCAAGTCTGTCCCTTTTCAATAACAAGAGCAGCAGGCATAGGAGCAAGTCATTGATTCGTAGAGAAGAAGATGACAGCATAAGTTACACAGATTTACTGATTTTTGAATCAACTAATTAGTCACATATGTGATGCTTATATGAATGTATCGCCGCTACAGAATAGATATAGGGCAGAGAATTCTCTTAATTTGCATCTGTTTAGAATCATCAGATAACCTTGTTGCAGCACTTTCTTAGTTTTGATCCCATACCTTGATACCCAAGGGCTCCTTATACGTTAAGTAATAACATATAGTTCACTCCGTAATCTGTGTCGCTGTGAACTCTTGTGACATATGATGTATATCGTTCATGGAAATAAACTTAGGTGTGCACTTTTTGTGTGAAACTAACTTGAAACAATGCTTTTGTCATTTGTAATTTTAATTTACAATTTAAACAAGTTTTAATAACTTTTATTTAGTTTTCATTAGTTACAATTTCTAATTTATATTTTGAAACCAAAGTCAACAGATAGGCTTATGACAAGGATGTTGAAAATACATACACACGTGTAAACCCAAGTAGGCTATACTGATAATATACACATGCTAACTCCCACTGCCATACTCGGGTAGTGCCAGTTCCAAGCCTGGATAAAGGAGGAGGATGAACGTCAACGGCCTTTGATACCATAAGATGCCGTTAAACTGTGGGAACCAACCACCATAAACATGCTAAGAAATTGTAGTATACTTCTGGTAGCAAGCACCTCAGTTAACGTAGTTCTGACAGCTTGACTCCCTAAATCCATGTGCTACTGAACTTTTACTGTACCAGTACACACAAAGGCAAAGAAAGCGTCAATTTATAGACTTCAGGGCAAAGTTATGTTCAAAGCAAATGGCAACAGAAGTTAGAAATAAGAATTTAGTTATATGTGTGAGATTTCTTAATTTTAATTCTATTGTGTTGCTATCTATTCTATCGTGTACTATTAATAATTATATGGCTGAAAAACTGACCTTGTTTTGTTTGAAGCCATTTTTGTATCATCAGGCAAAGGTCGTTTTGCGTCAGCGCTCAGGTGATTTCCAGCCCTCTGCGGACCAGACATGAAATCAGATGCAGGCACGGCACCGAGCTTAGTTCGATCTAGTGATTCCGATCGATTTGTCTTATGATTCGATCCTTTCTTGCCAGCACTGATCAAATAAAACCCAGTGCATTCACACACTTGAGATACAGTGCTATTTACAGTAAGGCAATTCTATTGTACTACAATAAGGGATTTATACAGAATACCTTTGGAATACCAAATTTCAGAGACACCCTTGGCCCAGCCTCCCCAAAGAACAGCATCAAGCAACTAAATCAACGCGATGCATTAGAAGCGTGCATCTGGGTTTGAGTGATCATCGAGCCAAAGCACAAGTACAAAACAGCAATGCAGTAACCTTTCCTTCTGTGCTGCATCGTTCAGTGTGTCAATAAAATCAACAATTTCACAAGCAGTGGAAATTCCAGGATGGAAGGAATTCTGCACTGGGTGGCCATGGTGGAGGTGGTTCTCACTGGAGCCTGTGGGTGAGATTTTTAAACTCAAATATGTAGTTTTACAGATCTCAAATATGTAGTTTTACAGTTATATGCATTCCACAGATGCATGAAAGTGATGAGAGAGGTAGGAAAATGAATTTAGTGGACTATAATTTTCCAGTCTCTGGCACAAGACTGACATGATGCTACTGCATTAAAGCTGCTCTAGCTTAGTGGCAGAAATAAAAATTTCACTTATTAAATTTAAGTACTGTTAAGTAGTAATCTTGATAAAGCATTGAAAGAACAATAATATGAGTAATAAACTATGTCAACGTCTAATACAATATGGGGATTTACAGTAGACATCCAACCAACTTTTCTAGGTTATGATGTGGAGCAGAATCAACTAAAATACTAGCACATGCAGTATCTTGGCATTTATTTAATACTTTTGTAACCTACTGAAAGCAAGGGCATGTACAAAATCAAGAAAATTGCACTTTACAAGCTATCAGGTATCATAAAATTAACCAAATCTGAACAATTATTTATATAAAGTTATGTCTGCCTGAACAAATATTTAGATGAAGTTATGCTTCTATGAACAATTATTCAGATTAATTATTTTTTCACCATTTTTGGAGCATCCTACAAGGCTACCAACACAAAAAATCAGTCTATATGAATGATTTTGTAAACAAAATATTTTAACCTGAATAAAACTGTGTTAACATTATGTTAAACAGAATAGAAATGTCGATAAATGTAGATAAATATGAATTAGTATGCTAATTTGAATAATTCTGGAAAATAATTTGGAATAGTAATCTTAATTTTAAAATTATTACTTAATAAACTCAACCTAATTACCTTTTGTGTGATGATCGTTTGTTGGACGAGCCTTTGTCAGAGCAGTCGGTTGAACAATGTGCACGTGTCTCACAGTACTTCTCGTTATCCAACATCCACATCAGAACCCTACAAAACCAACCTTGTCCTAGTCAAAAAACTGAACTCCAGTTTAAATCCAGACCAGGCAAACATTAAATTGAAACTACCAAACAAACCTCAGATATTGAAACTACAAATGTAATGTAATTATGACAATTTGTATAGCATCATAGGTAGTGAGCTAATTCTAGGGTTCCATACAATGTCAATTGTCTAGTGCAAGCACTAAAAGCATTCTAAGAGTTAGATAACAGATGGAGTTTTAATTGTTTTTTGACAGCATTAGTACTCTAGGCTCTCTGAATAGAAACCAGAAGGCAAGATTTCAAGAGACTTGCCAGAGCAGGAATCTGTCTTGAAAAATTATGATTAACTGTCAGTACAAGGTATGCCATAAATAGCCCCATTTATTAATAACAATGAAATAAAGATAAGAAACACAACCTGGTCATAAAATGGTACCAATATAGCACACAGTTTACACATAGGTCTACTTAAAAGCAAAAAACTGAAGAATACTTTGAAAGGCACTGCATACACCAGAAACTATATATCCATAGTAATTCAGTCTTCCTCTACTATTCACAACAATTCCTTAATGATTGTTTGGTCTAAATTTAGAACCTAAATTTTCCAGCGTAAACAATAGACTATAGGCAGACTAATTTTATCAGATCAAAAATGAAAAAACGCTTCTACTTTTCGATTGCAAAATAATTGATAATCTGCATTCTGCAACGGTATTATAAAACACAGACCTATCATTTAAATTAGAGTGCAAATCATGAAAAAAAAGAAAATGACCAATTTGTGCTACAAACTGTTCATTAGTTGTTTGTGTTGAAGTAAGTACGTGCCTGTCAGTTGCGATGTTTTCTGCTTTTCCAAATCCAGTTCTTGCCATGTCACCTGCCTCAGGATTCAGGACATTCTGCCTTGCTACGACTTGTCTTGGGTCTTCAACCCCTGACCAAGATGGCAGAAGCGAAGCGCTCCTTGCCTGCCCTGTGAGAGAAGAGCCAGGACCAGCAGCAGATGAATGAAGTCGCGACTGAGAAGACAGCTCGTGCTCTTTTGCCGAAATCAATCGATGTTCCTTCCCTGAGTGTTGAGGATTCTGGCAGTGCTTGCCACTCGCAGAAGCAGTCAACAACGACGGATGTGTAAATTTACCCTCTTTGCTGCTACTCTGTGGTGGTATGCTGGCTTCTCTTGACCGAGACTTAGGCACTGAGGAACTGGCCGAGTGTGCAAGTAAACCAGCATCTCGTCTGGCATGATCAGGGGTAAGACGACCCGGGGATCTGCTAGGCGTTACCCCAGACGAGTTCCAAATGTGCGAAACGTGATCGTCTAAAATACTTTGAGCATTATCCTCGGGATCGCTGTTATTGTTTGCCATGGCTGAAGCGAAAAGCATTGAAGTAAACGGAAACGATCCAACTGAACTGTTAAACGCCGTCCCCGATTTCGAAAGACTGGATCGGTGCTGTGAGGTAGATAGGCCGCCACTTTCATCATCAGTTTCCTAACAAAATTAGATGCTTAATTTTACTGATGAGATCAACTGAACTAAATTTGATGTGGTAACATAAAGAACAAGTACTGGGGTACTTAACAGAACTCCCAAGTGGTCATAACAAACTGAAATCCAGTAAGAACGATATTTATTCAGCTGCCACAAAGGAATGAAACCTAAGTCAGAAAGCTTACACATTTGTTTGAATATATGTTTAGCAATGTATTACAGTCTACATGTGGGATAAGCACGTTTTCTATTTCAGGAAATTGGCTGTATACATACCAAATAAGTATGTAGTTATATACATATGCATACATGTGTGTACATGTGTGCATTCATATACTTACGAATGTATGTATGTATGTATGATCTGGACACTTATGTAGTACCTTTGTAGAACCTCGCAAAACTATATCTCTAAAAAAGCTACATAACTTTCTTGTACAATGATCAAACTAAGCAATACATGTTATATATATATAAATTAGTGTATTCATATGCAGCACAGAGAATTAATTAATCATGAATTTTATAAGCTTATAGCCATATCATACCATACATGAAAGGCTTATTGTTTGGGTTAGTGTTGAGCTGTGGCAACAGACAAATGAGCAAGCCTTTCCCACTACATTAATGTCTCTGTCTATGACATTAATAGGAAACGGTAAGCAGACACTTCTGTAAGGTGGAATGCCAGAACAGCGGGCTGGGTGGTACACCCAAGCCCTGCACCTAACCGCCTAGTCAAATGTGCTACTAATTGGCCCATTAGCCACATGCCAGCTCACTGAAAATATTCGGGTCTATTAAAATTCACCACCTTTGTCACAAGAACAGAGAGCTCCAACGGATACTGTGCTTAAGGTTCTACATCTGCATACAAAACTCCCAATTCGGCAGAAATTTAATAGCGGCTTGGGTGTTGAATAGCTTGACCCGTTAATACCCTTATGCTGAATGGCCTGATCTGCAAAGGCCTTGATCGCTAAATTAATGGGGTGGGTGAGTGGATCACTTTGATTGCCGACCCACCGGATGTAGACTGTACCTTACAAGAGCAGGCAGATTACACTGGCAAAGAACTCCTAACACCATCGCCTGCCACATACAATAAACCACTGACCTTGTGTTGACTTGCACTGCACTGGAAACACAGCGTCACACCCAAATAAGTAACACCTCATCATCTTAGATATGAAAGGGACTTAAACACCAATATCATCCACAAGAGTAAAACAAATACATACCTAGCATCACACTCCCATAACTATAACAAACATTACTGCTTCTCATGCATCAGGCATGAAATACACATACACCAGTATATGCATACAAATATAAACATATATGTCCATATATTTGCATATATACATGCATATATAAGAACCTCCAAAATATACATACACTGCACATGGATATATACATATGCAACACCCTGGAAATTAATCTTACTCCTAGGCATTTTCAAGTCACACTATACCAAAGAAATGGTGAAATACGAAATCCAAATACAGGTGTGTACCCATAATTGACCTTTTGGGAGACAAACTTAAAGCTATAATTCTAAGTGTCCCAGGTGAGGAATTACAATGACAAACAGAATAACCAGTCTCCAGTTTCCCCAGTGCATTTATATAATTATGTGATGTAAAGTTTCCTTAAGATATTAACGAAGAAGAGATACGAGGGGCAATCAAGAGTCTGAAGAATGGAAAGGCTGCAGGAAATAATGGAATAAAAGCCAAAATGATTAAGTATGGGGGTGAGACAATGGTAAGAGAGCCAACAAAGTTGTGCAACAACATATGGACAATAGGCAGAGTACCTGTGCAACAACATATGGACAATAGGCAGAGTACCTGTGCAACAACATATGGACAATAGGCAGAGTACCTGTGCAACAACATATGGACAATAGGCAGAGTACCTGTGCAACAACATATGGACAATAGGCAGAGTACCTGTGCAACAACATATGGACAATAGGCAGAGTACCGATGGCATGGAGCCGATGCTCAAATTGGAGAGGCATCATTCCACTGTCAATTCCTGGAAAGGTCATGGCCACAGCGATGCTGAATGGTGTATGAGGGCTGCTGTAGACAAAAAACTGAGACAGGAACAGGAGGGGGTTTAGACCAGGGCAATCCTGCTGTGAGCAAATTTTCACACTTAGACAGATAACTGAGAAGACTCTAGTGTGAGATGTTCCTGTACTGATTAACTTCATTGATTTCAAAAAAGGCCTTTGACAATGTTCACAGAGAGTCACGTTGGAAGATAATGAAGAGTTATGGAATTCCAACTAAGATAATTGATGTCACCAAGAGCTTTTATGATAGCAGTCGATGCGCTGTAGGAAACACTGGAGAGGTAGGTGAGTGGTTTCAGATTGTAACTGGTGTGCATCAGGGATGTGTTTTGTTACCGATGATTTCTGCCCTGGCTATGGATTGGTGATACTGAGAGTGACAGAAGGCAGTAGCACTGGACTGAAATGGATAAATGGCGATAGGTTAAAAGACCTGGACTTCACAGATGATATCTCCTTGTTGGACAGTACTTGGAAAGGCAAGAAAGAACTGATGTCTAAAGCCCAGGAGGAGGAGCAAAGAGACTCACCATCAATCCCGAAAAGACCAAAATCATGAAGATAGGAAAATGGAATGAAATGGAAAAGATCACAATTGATGACAAAGAGATTGACGTTGTGGATGATTTCTGCTACCTTGGTAGCTTAATAACAGCAGATAGTGGCTTTGATGGGGAGGTAAGGATGGGCATAGGAAAGGCAAATGCTGCTTTTGGGAGACTTGAAAAGATATGGAAGAACAATGGGTGCAGTTTGAGGACAAAGATTTGTTTGTATGAGGCAATTGTATTAAGTACACTACTAAATGGATCAGAAACTTGGCCAATGATGGTGGCAAACAAGAAAAGACAGAGTACTGTACAGTAAAACAAATGTGTCTAAGATCTATTTCACAATGGAGACAATGTCCCCATGACACAGAAGTCTGGCTGATAAGTAAGCACCTCAGAAACAGAACTTAACACAATGCAATGGCATATTTTCAGAGCAACTCTCCAGAAATCTGCCAGATGTGCTTTAAGCTTGATCTCAATGCATTACTATAGAAATTAATCTGAAAATGCTTTTATTACAGTCATCAGAACATTGTGAGCTGAACTAGGTGGTTGGAGATAATGCACAAATAATATCAAAGCAACCCCTTCTAAGTTTAGTATTAAGGCTCACACGGTTCTCAGCTTACACAGAAGGCAAACTCCTGCTATGGTTGGTCAAGCACAAGTAAACCAGTAAGTTAGTAGCAATGCATCTGTTAACGAGCCATATGTCTATCGACTGAGCAAGGAATCATGGGCAGTAGTTACTAAGACCCAGCCTCTAGAGAAATCAAAACCTAAATATGGATTTCACTCAAATAGAATAAACTACACAAACATTCTATAACACTTAGTTTAAAGTTTTAAGTAATGGCTCCAAGATCAGCGCTAATGATAAACTTTCCTTGATTAAGAAGCGAATTTTGAGATACAAACTTATTCATAGCAACACAAGAAGCTGTAATGCCATTCAGTGGCAATTCACTTCAACCACACAGCAGTTACTTTGCCAGAAGTGGGAGACTGATAACAAGATGGAAGAAGTCAAAGAAGTAGACAATTTCATGTGACTACAAACAATAATGACAGTGGGTGGTCCATGTGGCACCAGATCTGGAGTCTAAACAGTCACACACCCTTATCAATGCAGAAACAAAGTCAACACTGTTCACTGTTAAAACCTTGCAGAAAATGCAGTTCACAGAACAGGCATTTTGTAAAACTGTGCACAACATGGATGCTGTTGGTGATCACTATTTAGCTGAAGGTGGAGCTAGAGTTGTGTGTGGGCATTACTTATCTTACTTAAGATGCCGCCATCAAAGAAGGCTGTCTGTATCTAGCTGAAAGCAAAGTCATAGTCACAGTCAGTCATTGTCATGGCTGGGCCATCCTTAAAGAGCTAAATGGCAGAGTCTTAGCAACACTGCGTCCTTATCTTGCTGAAGTCATACCACTTCAAAATCATTAAAAGAACAAATGACACAGTCTTAGTCTTGTCCTTATCTTGCTGAAGGCAAAGTCATGGCGTTAACAGTCCTGAAAGAGCTAATAGCTGAATCTTAGCAGTTCATGGTCCTAAGTAGCTGAAGAAGACCCACAACAGTTGAATGTCCTTACGCAGAGTTACAGCAACAGGCATGATAGCATACTGGATAGGGCGCTTGGCTTGTAACGTGAAGAGTATGGTTCGAGCCTCCTCCTGAGACGGTTATTGTGTAAGGACCCTGAGCAAGTCCTTAACTCACGACTGCTCGGCGCCATCGATTGACGCTAAGACATTAGACAGTGGCGCCTAATAAATGCAGAAATAAAAAAAAGAAAATTAAATAAAATAAAAACAGCACCTGATGGTAATGCACTTCTATACTCTAAAGGAACAGCCACAACACTGGACTGTAAGTAGCAGAAAAAGGTGCTACAGCATTGTATTGTCTCAACAGTATTCTTCAGAGCTAGCTACAGGAGGACTTAAAGCATGAATCAGTGAAGCTACTAGGGGGTCATTCCAGCTCCTCTCAAACAATTCTGAACAACATCTCCAACTGCCCACCTCAGAAATGGCTGTGCCTTCAATTCATTTTACTTCTAAGTTGGGCAATATTCAATGTTCAAAATACCTTCACATGTATCAGGCATGTAGCATTCATTTCTTATATGCAAGTTGTCTATGCGACTGGCAATCAGTAAGCAAAGTGAGAAATGTGGTTAAAATATCAGCCTATTCAGACATAGTCAACCCTCGAGTTAATCTAGAACTGACCTGAATGCTTCTCATGGACGTTAAGAAACGTTCCTGTTTGTCTTGTTCCTCTTTCACCTTGAGCAATCGTTCAATTAACAATGAGGCAAACTTTGCCGGATCTTTTTCGGCCAAGTTGCAATCAGGTTTGACTACTTGAGTACGCTACCAACCACAAAAAAGTCATACAAGTATTAACAGAGAAACTGAAAAGGATACATATTCCTTATACAGAAATTGGTAAATATGCATATTACAGTTATAAACCTTTTTATTGTTAAACATAATTTAAATATTAAGTTAAACATTTGTAAGGCAACTTTTAATTTGTCTCACTACAGTGCTGTCAGGCAGATAGGCAACTGTAATTCAAGTAGAAAAACCTCTGCAAAAAATTTTTCTGTGGCCCTAATGTTCTGGCTAACTCTATGTCTGTCTTCCCTTCACCAAATGTGTGTGTTGCAAAATGGAAAGGGAGAAACCTACAGGAAACTTCTTTGAAAGAGCTGACTTCGGTGACCAGGAAACAGTACACTGTATTATACGTCCATTAGCTTCAACAGTGCCTTATTCTGACATTCTGATATGCAGTAAATCAATCAATAACAGCTACTGCAAAAATCAATCCAGAGTCAATGTTCAGAATCTGTGGCACATGATCCTTTCTACAGATTCAGAAAATTAATTAAATGTACATGATTCGATATATAGCAACTGAATGGCCTCGACCCTGCTCATTTTGTAATGAATTGATAGAGTGAGATCCTTCACCACCGCTGCCCATATGAATGGACACCACATCAATTAAGATCCCCACACATGGACTGTGCTAACCACAACCTTGAAGGCACAGAATACACAACATGAAGGCAGCCTTATCCTACTCTACATAAATTTGTGGGGCACAGTAGCTGATTGGTTGTGGGGCAGGGTGGCAGACCGATTAGAGCAAATGGTTTGTAAGCAAAGAGTAGAGTACAGGTTTGAGCCTCCCCTGAGATGTATACTGTATAGGGACCTTGAGCAAATCCTTCACTCACAACTGCTTCTTGCCTCACATTCAAATTTGCTGACCTTGTGCACATAATAAATGCAACATAATAATAATAACAACAACAATAATAATAATAAAACCAAAAATCCAATTCGTAGTTGTACAGTGATACAAACATAGCATAACTTACAGGTATAAATTGCTGATTAAGACCCGTATGTTGATTAGTGTCGGCATTTCGTCGCATAACTTTTGCCTGTTTTCGTAATGCCATTTTATTTCTATGGACAGCATACTCTCGTCCATCTCTGAAAGAAACAACAAACATATGCCTAATGACAATTAAATTGAGCTTGCAGAACGTTGTATTCAACATATTCTGCATAAATTCAATTTTTTTCCACAAAATTTCCTTATTTTGTTATGTTGATAATATTCCCACAGAGGAAAAGAAAGGTAACAGACACCGCCTGCCAAGATGGCTCTTGTTTATGCATCTAATTCATTCTGATATATTAGTTCATCATGTGCTGAATTCACACAATAATTCTCATATTTTGACTTCCAACGTGTTAGAGTTACTTCTAAGTGTGAATTTTTGGATGGTATTCGATTGCATATCACCGCAGCCTGATCACTATTTTGAATTTGTCAACTTATGACAGGTAGATAGGTTCCTATTTGGCTGGTGTCAAGCCCCCTACATACATACACCTTCAGTGACAAGGAAATTTAGGATTCAGTGATGCACTGGATTATATATGTTTGAAACAACCTGCCAGTGGTGACTTTTCCAGTTACTAGAGCACTGTTTGCTACAGATGAATTTTTTTGTTTTTCATCAACTCTAACATCACTTAGGCTGGTGAAAAGCACCTTGAGAGGTACTCAGAATGCATTATAAAATTAGTTAACTAACTAGTTTCCCTTCTACGAACATCTTCACAAACCTTCCCACCAGCCTAAATAACCTTAAAAGTTGTTAAGAACAAAAAGCTTATTCACAGGCAAATGATGCTTGAACAGCTGAGCACCATTAAACAAACATAGGAATTAGAAATTATCCACTGAACTCTCATCCAGGGTTGATAGTTGACACAGTATCCAGTCGACACAGTATCCCGTCGACACAGTATCCAGTCGACACAGTATCCAGTCAACAGTCAACTGTAAACCAGGACACAGTTGCCTACTGAAAACTTGAGACTTACTAACTTCACTCTGTGGACAACCTGTGTCTCAGCCAAAGACCACTCAATCTATTATCAAGTAACAAAGAGTAATTAAGTGGCCCACATTTAAAACACAACAGCAATCCAGCAACAGGACACTTTTTTAAACTCCCAAAGTGTTATTACCGTACCAGTAGAGACGAAGGGACAAATTGACAGTGGATGGCCTAGTATTCCAAGTATGCTCAGCAGGTCTAAGTACTAACTAGGCATATGCTGCTGAACTTCACCGAGATTGCCAGCACCATACCAACGGTGCCAAGCCACCAGCACATGCATGTATAAATAACCTGTTTTACCATAATTACTTCTGAACTCAAGTTATTGCTGCTATAGTTTTAGCATTTTAAAACCACACTTGTTTTCACAGTATACGGTATCTGAGTATTTTTGAAATATTTTTTAGAAAGGTACTTAGTAGACTATTAATTTCATTAAAGTGGACAGAAAATTGTTTTTCGACAAAGGAAGAGGAAACAGAGTTTGAAATGCAATGAATGAGTCAAAAAATCTAATATTTATATATGTTAATGCCAATTCGTTTACGATGCTTACTAGTAGTAACTAGAAAGCATCAAGAACTGATGACTGTTGTTGCTCCACTTTGTTCAACCACTACAGATAATGAGTCCACACAGCACAGCACCTTTGTGTATTTCAGTGTGTGAGTATTATGTCTGCATGTATTCTTGAGTCTGAATGTAACTAAGGATGCATGCAAGCATACATGTATATGTGAGGGATTCAAAAACAGAACAGCAGTCCCTTCAAGAGGCTGCCATGGGTGTGAAGTGTTAGGGACAGAACCCCTACAAAACTGCCTAAACGGTTAACACAAATACACATATATCTACACAGGAACAACTGACAGGCAGACAGACAGAGAATAAACACACAAACACTGACAGGCAGACACATACACACACAGAGACAAAGAAAGAGGCACAGGGATACAATGAGACAGATGGACACACCAACGGCCTATAAATTACACAATGTATACACTGTTATGACACATATATTACAAATACCCATACTTCTAAAACCATACAGGCAGGCTCACACCCACAAAGGCACAGCCAGAGGCACAGATAGGCCGGGCGGACGGTAGTGCTTTTATGGCTTGGGCCAGGCCGAGGAGGCAAGCTGTAAAGAGATCAGTGGGAAAGGTCATGTGCTTCTCAAAGACACTCGGCTAAAGAGATAAGGAGATGAAAGACCCATGCAGAAGTTTTATATTTCACTCTAAGTCTGCACATCAAAGGCCCGTCGGCCGCGCTCAGTCAAATGGACTTAGGCCTCGAGATCTATTGTGAAAACCTTTCATCTTTATTCAACAGCCGGCCGCCTTAACATCACAGAGACCGACTGCCGCGGTCTGGGGAGAAAATCTAAGGCAGTTTTATGTTACCATACACCAATTAGTATTGTTCGGAAGGTGAAGACATGCTTTCAACCATGTAAACACACCTGGGTGTAACGTAAATACTTCCACACCTGCATTCAAGAAAATAGGCAAGAAAAAAATTAAAGACATTTTTCTCATCCAATCTACTCACAAGATTTTTGCTGGCATCCAACAAACTGCAAATTATTATGAACTTCTTGCACAAGAAATTTATGAGCATCTTTGCACAGTTCCTAAAGCAGAATACAAATGTCGAACCGACTAACTAACTAATGAGATGCAGCATTTAAACTGTCAGCACATTTTCATAAATAAAGAGATAAAGGTGAGAAAATGTCATATAAAGTCTTTAATTAATTTTTCTTCTCTGCCTACGGATGTCATTTAGTATCTGTAGATGAACTGTAAATTCCTTAGGAACACAACTGACATGTCATCTAAGGCTTGTATCAAACTATCTCAGTACAAATAAGGTCAACTTTCTCAGTAAGTGAATTGATCTTTAGTTTTCACTAAATTTAACGTTCCTTTGTTAAGTATTTATAGCAGAACAGATACCAGTTGTACAAAATTACACCATACTCTTGAACAGATATGGTGCAGTTGCATTCAACAGTTTTTGTGACAGTTTCCTTCTGAGCACCAAGTTTCAAGTACAAAACTCATGATCAGGATGAAACTTTTATAAAAATTATGGAGTACTAAGAGCAAAAACTTAAGTATAGAGTTGCGAAATTGGTGCTCATACTAAGTGCAGAAATAAACTCCAACAAAGCCAAAGCATGAAGACAAAAAATTAAATATTCCTGGGAAAGAAAATGTTTTAGAAACATGAACCTTATTAAAATATGACAAAAGATATGGCAAAAAAACCAAAATCATCAGAGTTCAATGCAAGAGAGGTAGAGAGGAAGTTATCCAGTATCAGAAGAAACCATCAACTGGGTCTGGAAATATATCTTTAACCTTTCACCTTTCCTCCAAGTTTAACCCTTCACCTTTCCTCCTAGTTTAATCACTTAAACTTCTGAGGGATGATTGCTACCTTGGGCTAAAAATTAATAAATAACAACTACAAAACTACAATAACAAGCTAGTAAAATAACTAATTAATAATTATTAATGTAGATGTTTTTGTTTCAGAAAAACAAAAATATATGTAAATTCTGTACAGTGTGGACCTGTTAACGTGAAATCATGGAATCAAGCAATCCAAAAGGCCCAGAGAGCTACTTTTATTAGTCGATTAGGAGGCTTAGGTTTATTGGATGAAGATTTCCTTAGGAGTTTCCAGGCAACAGCAGCACTTCCAGGCCAGACGCTGGTGTAAGGCTGTAAATTCTAAACTAGCCAGCCATCCCATAAGCCAATCGGCCAGCCAGGCAACCACTGCAAAAGCTAGCTAAACGAAGAAGACTGCAAGCAGCTATAAATCTAGGAGAAGCCTTTGATGTGAGGACCTCTTATGCAGCAGAAACAGGGTACTTGATAATGATTATTGAACACTGGTCGTGGAGGCCAGACCTCATCCGGCAGTGAGAAATCCCAAAGCAATTTCCTTGGGCAACCGGAGGCGAAACCATCCCGGACAGACGAAGACGGTACAAAGTCGTGCAATTGAACAGTGCTCACATCTCCCTCTTCTCCTGCTCCTTGGAAGCAGATCACACGGCTGCATCATCCGTGGATTCAGTTTCCCCCTTAACAGTTCAGCTTGGCATTGCTAACAGAGTCTGTGCTGCAATATTACTATCCATACAAAGTTGCCGGCAATTTTAATCACAAAATTAGACAAGCAACTGATGACATGCAGTAACCATTAGCCTAATTCCAAACACATCTCACGTATTCGATATGGGAGAACTGGCAGGGTTGGTACTAGGCAATGAAGCAGCTACCCTAATTAGGCAATTATATCCAAATGAAAAATGGTGCCTACAGTATCTACAGGGTAAATTTCTCAAAGCTGACTCCTTTCACCATCTGATGCTGATAAATAGACAACTGAACCACAACCCCCCTAACAAAAAAGCTCAACTCAAGAACTACTCTGAGCCACCTCTTCGCCTGAGCCAAGCAGAAATTCACTTCAAATAGCTACGTCGCACATAAGCTACTTGCTACCTTTGCCAAGGAACAAGTCTGCCTCCTAAATTCTCATCACACAGTAACAATTGCCACAGCGAAAAACTTCAATTCAAAAATTACACTTAACTTCAAAAGGGCTGGAGTATGTATGTATGTATGTATATGTATATATATATATATATATACACACGCACACACTTTAGCCCACACACTTTTCAATCCAGTCTTCAGTGCCTCAAAATTGTTAGTTTTATATGTGTGCAGCATGGCACACATAAAACTAACATTTACTGAGAAACCACTTCTACATTTATCCACTTATCTACATCTAGCTACCAGCTAGAAAATCAGCATGTCACCAGCTGAAATGTTACTCCCAGAACAGCAAAACATTTTGTGAATAACAAAATACATTATATAATAATACAACTGACATTTCCACTGTTATTGCAACCCATTTCATTGACTAAAGGGGGGATATATCAAATGTTGAATTTCACAAAAAAGGTTCAACACAAATTTGTATATCATTATGAATGTGCAGCTGGTAATTTATAACTAACGCATTTTGACGTTTCAGAATTTAAAATTCTCCTAGCTGAAACTGTTCACCTACCCAGGGTAGTGTGTAGGCTAATGCTGCAGAGAAAGTGAATGCTACAGTTGCTTTAAATGATGACCTATTGTACCAAGACTATAATCAAAGCAGCCACAGTGCAAGAATTTCTATTTTATTCTTTGCTTCTCTGCCATACATCCAGCAACAGGGACCCACTTAACACTTACCTACACTTTTCCAGTAAATATTTGTAATTACTGCCAAAATTGGAAAGATTTTGAAAATGTTTAATTTTTGTATCAAACAAACTCAGGAAATGCCACACATAAAGACACACACGACACCTGCGTAAAAAACTCTGTCTCAGTCCAAGACAAGAATGATGTGTAAATAAATAAAATGATAAGAAGACACAGCAGTGGGACTGTAAAAGAGCTAAAGATAAACATTGCTTAGGAACGAGGAGAGAAGAAACTAGCAATCACATGGTTGTGCCCAAAAGCCTAAACCTATGCCTTCCCCTTCCCCTTCCCCTTCGTACAAAAACCATAACCATTACCTAGCAAACTGTGTTTTTATCAACCCAGCTCGCAGTTCAAGAATATGATTATGAAAATACAGCAAAAGAAACCAAACACAAACACATTTACACCTGTGTACAGGTCTCAAAGAACACAACACCCGAGCCATAAATTAGGCCTGTCAACAGACACCCGGAGGTCTGGGTACCCGCTCAGCTCACTAGAAGGATGGCACCCGGGCTGTGAATTATATACCAAAACCTGGCCAAAGAAGCATAACGCTTATTTTAACCAGATTTGCTGTAGTAGTCATCATGGGCTCATGGTTTGTTTAATTATGGACAGGTTTCTGTGGCCTGTGAAGTTATGGGGAGGAAGGTGTCATGTTGCAGTTGACAGTTATCAAGCAGTGAAGAGTTTAGAATAACAAATTTCTTTAGAAATTAGTGTGCTGTCATATTGGTGGGCTGAAAGATACCGTGGCCTAGTTGGTACAGTGAATGCTTAATTATATCTGAATTAAGCCTAAGTGCTCAAATGACTCACATGCAGCCCGTTGAACGAACGAATTATTTTCCAATGACAGTATCAGATAGTCATACCCGCTCTAAATGGACTTGGGTACCTGGGCCATATTTTACCAAATTTTTTATGCCTCTACTTGTAATGTGGAGTGTGTGATTCAAGTCTGCCCTGAGACAGTTACAGTGTAAGGACCTTGAGTAAGTCCTCTATACACAACTGCTCAATGCTGTCAGTTGATGCTCTGTCAACAGTGGTGCTTAATAAAAAGAGAAATAAGAATAACGTTACTTGCTCCAGCACTGCTCTCCCTTACTCCGGGAACCCCGCCCATGCCACTGTAACCTCTCAATGGCATAATACCCCTCAACAAATATGCTATACAGATATTCTTATGGTGTAAGAACATAAGATTAAATTCTGACCCAACCATGAGGTGCACAGAACTGAAGTATGATTGCCAATCAAAGGAAAGGTTGACCAAAATCAAGAGAAATAAAGAAATCCGTTATTAAGTCAAACGCAAAACCAAAATTACCTCAACATGCAAAAAATTCAAAAAACTTACACACTGCTGTCTGTGTATGACATCGTGTCATCAGTGAGCGCATCACTTGACAGGCTTTGGAGTTCGCTGTCCTGTGCCGACACAGGTGCATATGAAACGTGGTATGGATTTGTCAGCCTTGACCTGAACCCTGGGTAGGAAATCCTGCAAGACATAACAGAATCTATCTGAACCACCATTACAACCAAAACAGAATTCTTATTTAACGAGCAGGAATCTAACTCATTATTTAGATAGCATCTTTTAAGAACATCTCAAAAGCAACTCAAAAGTATAAAATATTTACTTAAATCACATTACAAACATTTGCAGAGGCAAACAGTGCTTACCCAAGGTATCTGTCTGGGTTCAATCCATCTCGAACCCTTGGGGCTCCCTGAGTTAAATAACGTAGTACATCTTCCGAAGCATCATCCTGCAATGAATCGGATTTTAATTCCTCCTCCTCGTGGAGTGTTGGAAGTTTACCAATTCCCGAACCTGGAAGAATGCCCTCGGACGTACTCGTACTGTGGCTCGGTTTTGGGCTTTCACCACCTGCCTGGACAAACTGCAAATAGATGTCCGATTTGAGGAAAAGTGGATACATGTCATTTCGCATCACATTCTCTATCTCCACCTGAGCCTCATTGAAAATCGTCTGATCGATTTGTTCCCTCTTCAGTCGATCTATGATTCGCTTCTTGATTTCCAGCTTCAGTCGCAGATTGTTGCCTTTTATGTACTTCTTGTAGATCAGCTTCACGAGCCCTGAGATGCGGTCGGATTCAGTCGGTGCAACCATTTTCAGACCGCTGCAGGCAAACCAGAAGTCGAGAGTGCCACAGTTTTCTTCCTGGTCATCAAGAAACTCCTTGAAAAGCTTCACCCCATCACTGTCCTGCAGCAAAAAGTTGAAGTTCTCCGCCCACTTGAGGCATGATGGAGTGCCACTGCTGCTACTACTCTCCTGAAAGTTGGACGAAAGAGATGTACTGCCTTCCGGTTCAAACCCCAGTGGAGCATCATTTGAGTCGCACTGGTCCAGTTTCGAAGCGACTCCTTTAGGGTCCACATACTGTTTGCCTGATAACTCATTGGTCAACCGTCTTGGAATTCCAGGAGCAGAATTTCGCAAGGAAAACGAATCAGCATTCTTTTTCAGCACACCTTTGTCACAGTGTTTCTGTGACTGGTCAGTTTCTTCTCCAGGAACTGGTGGGCGCTGGGAGTTGACAGAGAAATTTCCATGAATATCATCGAAGGTGTACAAATGGTAGTTCGAGGTACTCATTTCTAGCGCTCTGCATAGCTGCTGCAGTCAGTCAATAAAAGTAATACATTGTGATGTCCAGAAATATCCAAGCAGCACTCCAGAAATATCCAAGCAACGGTGCTGCAGCCTGCAAATAAAAACTCACATAGAAAACTTGAAGCAACATCTCATTTTATTTTTATTTCACTCTCATTCCAAACAAGTATAAATCACTTAATAGTGCTGTCTTTAGAATTTCTAAAGTTCATGTATTTATGCACACATTACAGGACCAATTTTTGTCTATCTTATGATGCATATTCTTGCATGGCAAAGTCATATTTGCCAGAATCAAAACCTACAATGTCCATTCCTAAGGGCTTAGAATGCAGTGGTGGAAAGCACTCCCTGTTTGACCACAAAAACTACAGTTAACCAGAACATTTTTCAATAGTTGTTTTCTTCTGATAGAATAATTTTAAAATGGGGAGAATAATTTTAAAATGAAGACAAAGTAGACAGAAAAGGCAAAGTTTGATTAACACGATTTTCAATGCATTACTGAAAACTGTTTAGCACGTTGCACCACAGTTTGCCCCTTGCAGCACAGAATACCATGTTTCCTCATGCGAAATGGAGCTTCGCTAATCTCTTATTTTGGTAAGCTACATAATGTTTTCAGTAAAATAAGAGTTTAATTTGAAAGGTAACATTAGACCCTTTGGACAAGTTTCCTTCTTAGCTGAAGTAAATATAATAAAATCTGAGAACTACTAGAGCACCACTGTAATAATGATCAAGATATCAGTCAGTGGTTGTTACTAAGCAAAACTATTGTGCAAGCCAAATTCCTTAGCTGAAAAGCCAAGAAGGGAATCCCAGAAGACACAGAAACACACTATGAAAGAAATAAGTCCAGGAAGATATGAGTTCCTAGTCAAGATCTGAAGGCCAAAACAGACTTTGCTGAGCGAACATTTGCCAGAAGAGAGTTAAAGTCTAGGGCCAGCGATAGAAAAGGCATGCTTGCCGAAAACTGTTCTTGTGTAAGGAATAGTAGGACTATTTAGACATTCCGAAGATCTGGTCAAGTAGAGACAAGTCTTAGGAGTTAGCACAGAGTGAAGATACTGTGGTTGGCTAAAATGGGAAGTCTTGTCTATGATTAGCTCAGTCTTGAATATGATTTGCTTTCTATGGGGAGCCAATGCAATGATTTTAGGACCGGTGCTATATGTTCATATTTTGAAGTTATAGCCATAGCTCTTGCGAATGTATTTTGAACTGTTTGAAGCTAGACACATCTGACAACTTCATCAGGTTAGTTTTTGAAAGGCAAATAAGAAGTAAGTTGCAGTAGTCAAGACGGCTGGAGACCATGGCATTAGCCAAACATACCAATGCAGAAAAGGGAACGTGGCGCCTAACCCTATGGATATCGCCGATGTAGTAGTGGTCAGACCTACTTACAGAATTAATGTGGTCACTGAATGACAGGTTGGAGTCAAACACAACACCCAAATTGCGGCTGAAAAACTGCGCTGTATGACAGAGATGCCTGGTCTGAATTCAAAAGAGTTAAATTTATTCAGTTGCTGTGAAGTTCCAAAAGGAGAAGCTGATGTTACGCGAAGACATCACTTACCCAAAAAAACGAACCTGCTAACAATAAAGCTAATGGCAATGATGTATAAGAAAACTTATTACGATAGCAGTATTGCATGTTATCATCCGACTCCAAAACAAAGCGCGAACAAACTGTGGCAGCAGTTGCTTCGAGCCTTCAAAGCAGATTCAGTTAATTTACGAACTCAAAAACAAACCTTTAGCAAGCGTGGACAAGCGATTCTTTCTTCAACTCGAACAACGCTGGCAAGGAAAACTAGCCAGTGCGATCGGCCGAAACTATTAAACTTTAAAAATCGATTATTAGTTCGATATTCGGTGTCTAACCCCAAACCCACCTCAACCAAACAACCATGACCGAAGCCTAAGAATAAAACAGCATGTATGTAATTACAGAGATCTACAAGGATGTATGTTCACACTCACATATATACATATATTTTGACAGCATTATAATATATATATATATATATATATATATATATATATATATATATATATATATATATATATATATATATATATATATATATATATATATATATATATATATATATATATATATATATATATATATATATATATATATATATATATATATATATATATATATATTCTATTATTGCACATGATAAACATAGGTTCTCCGTTTGATGACGTAGTTGAATGTGCCAGAAAGCGCCCCAAGTGATTATTTAATTTTTTCAACTTATTACACTTATTAAAATACTTGTTAACCCGTCTTTTTTCCTTATTTTATATCGTACAGTGAAGTAAACAGTTTCACAAAAATTCGTACAGAGGAAAAAGTATTGTTATTTAACAATTTTTGTTATCATGTGTCATATTTAGTATCATTTCCTCAGTAATCTGTTACCATATCTTCTCGGATTTCCGCCTTGGTCTTCGACCAGACTCATCCTTGGAATCTGGCAAGCACACCTTTCTTGCTTACCTTACAGCGACTTTTGATTGACGTCTTGAGAATTCTTTCAGTGGCGTTATAGAAGATTAGACTTTATTTTTGTAAGATTATAATGGTGGGCTAGCATATAAGTGTACATATTTCTCTAAAGCGACTGTACGGCCTCAACCCTGTTCATTTTTCAATAAATGCATCGTGTAGACCTTTGTACCAGTATTTAGGTTCGTAACATATAGGCCCACAAATCCAAATGAGCAGCGATGGTCAAGGATATCGCCTATTTAGACTTCACACAAATAAGTCGCCTTCAAATCATCCAGAATGCTATTGCACGTGCTGTCACCAAAACCCCCAAACACCACCACATAACTCCTGTTCTTAAATCACTCCACTGGCTTAAAATACCTGAACGATAGAGTTCAGTCCTATCACTTACCTAAAATACACTTCAATCCTCCCAACCCTCCTATCTTTGTGAGTTATTTATATTTCCAACCACTCCGCTCAACCCGCTCCTCTTCTGCCCGAACATTTCTCCCCCGTCCGTCACCTCATCCTTAAAATTTGGCAATCGCTCCATAGCTGCTCCACCACTCTGGAATAAACTCCCTCAGAACTGCGACAGTTACCTGACCCATAATACAAACTCATCTATGCTCCACCGCTTGCAATTTCTGCATTGGCCTTTCACTCAAAACTGAAAACATTCCTCTTTCACAGATCTTCTCCCGACTCCCCTTATTCCTCTTATCTCCCTTTCCGCTCCAATCCCAAACACCATCCACCGTAGCTTTTGGATCTCGACCTGGAACCGAACCCTTTTAGCCTATCGATTTTGTTTTGACTGAGCGCCTGTGAATAAGCTGATCCGCGTGACGTGGCCTTCTTTGAGCGCTGTAGAAGTCTCGTGATTACGATTTAAATAATTTCAAAAGGAGAATGGTCGAGGCTAAACAGTCGCACTATAAAAACGTGTTCATACTTAGTTGTACTCTAAATAAAACCGCATAGGCCCTACATAGACCTACATAATTTAATTCAATTATCGCTCAATGGTCGTGCCCAACAAGTCTTACCCACCAGAATAGAGCAGTCTATAAAACCCTAAACGAAGCGCCTACGGCAAGAAATGACACTGCACGATCACCCCCCAGCTTCGCTTTATTTAGCGCAACTCTCAATTAGCCTACTATCGTATCTTAAATGCGTACCTTGCAACGCTGATAAGGCTATTCCGTTGTTCAAATAAAACAATTAAGGCCGACGCCACTGTAAACAAAATGTAGGATGAAAAGAAAGTCATACGGTCAGTGAGTCTACTCCAATTACAGCACCGGTAGGCCTAGATACGCCTGCAAAATTTTTACGCACCTTCGCGAATAAGAATAATTAATTAGCCAACCACCAATATCGCATGATCACCAGGGCACTAAGTCGGGTTAACCAGTAAGCTCGTATCGTATTTCAACCCCCTCTAATTGGCTCAGATACATTGGAGCGGGCGTCGGCTTAATTAGTCTTTATTATAAGTAGCACGGCGTGGGGCTCAGCGTGGCGCTAGGCGGCCCTGCCAAGGGCTTGAACTCAAGCGTGCAGTATCAATATTATGCTGTGCTGTGAATAGACCGACACCGTTCACGTGACCTTCGCACCGCCCACAGCGGGGGTCAGAGAGGTCAAACTCGAGTTTCTGAATGGCTGTATAGCGGTATAACGTATAAATGTAAATGTATACGGTTTTATATATCGACCGCATGGCCTCGGTCCTACTCATTTTTCAATGAATTTATCGGGTTAAAAATTGTGTTATAGGCCTATCGAGGCGGCGCTCACATCTAAGAAGTGTCGCACTGTTCGACAAGGCGATCTGTGTTGAATCCCAATGACTGCATTCGAATCCAGTCGCAATTGTGAAAAGTCATAGACTCTAGCACCATATGCCACCACCGTGCCTCAGTTCCAACTCACTTAAACAAAGTAGGCCTACAATTAAGGGAAAATAATCTAAATATCAGGGCACTAACTAGTTTAAAAATGGATTAACTACAACTACTTCTATATCCGTCAGTTATTTACAATCCAGCCACTCCGTTCAACCTGCTCCTCTTCTGTCCTAACACTTCTTCGCCCTCCCGTCACCTCATCCTTAAAATCTGGAAATCGCTCCATAGCCATAGCTGCTCCAAGCTTCTGGAATAAACTCCCGCGAGAATTATGACAATTATCTGATCCATCAAACGAATTTACCAACACTTCACCTCTTTCAATTAGTCTTTTTCGCTCAAAACTGAAAACATTACTTTTCCAAAAATCTTATCTTGATTCTTCCCCTACCCCTTATCTCTCTTCTCACTTCTAATTCAAGTACCATACACCGTAGCCGTCTGACTGTATGCCTGCTTGACTCCTGGATCTTGACCTGGAACCGAACCCTTTTGCCTATCGATTTGTTTTGACTGAGCGCCTGTGAATAAGCTGGTTCCCGCTCCTTAGATATCGTTGGGCGCTGTAAAAATGTCGAGATTACGATTACGATTTCTAATCCACTTTTGAAGTATCTGAGAAATATGTGGGGTTTCTCACAATGTTCCTTCCAGTTTTTTCTCCGTGCGCACACTGCCCTAACTAGTAGGCAGTAACATTTGGGTCTAAGCTCTGGTCTGCGTGATAATGCACCTCTGTTGGGCCTAAACTATATAAAAAGACAAAGGACAAGTTAAACTCACACTGTCTCTCGTTTGTGTTTGGTACGTAGAGGGCGTCCGCAAAGAATGACCTACTTTGGACCCCTTCTTCCCTTGGCATTACCTTCTCCATCCCCTTTGCGGCTCCAACCGAGCACTAACTTTTCTGTATTAGGCTTCCCTGTTGATCTTACAGGGCCAACTGTGCCGCGGAATGGGGTATTTTGATGCAGCCGTATACAGCAGTGGGGGTGTAAGATTTTGAAGTTTACTGTAACTATGAACTGACCTAAGCCGCTGCATTGCTGACTAAGCCGCTGCATTGCCAGAGGTCGTAGACCTATATGTTTACAAGAATAGTAAACTGGAGAGTATTCGTAGGCCCTACGCCTCTGAGGCTGTCACCAACGAAGTCTTCATAGAACTGGTTAAGAAAAATATTTACATGACTTGTTGTTTTGCATAATTATCGATGTAAACGACTCCAACCTGGGGCACCAAGGGACGTGTTAAATTACGTTTTGTTGCAGGGCATCATAGTAAAATTGAAAATAAAAATATATATTTAGACAGCAAAACTCTATATAAGCTCTTGTAGTTTTATAGCAAACGCAACAAGGAATATATCATATGCAAAGAACCCATCTTCACAAATTTTACACCTACTTGCCTTCTAAGAGCATTTCTAACAAATTTACTTTCCCGACTTTGTCATAGTTTTCTCACGCACGGTCACATCGTACAAACAACGATGTCGGACTTGTCACGATATGTAAAGCTTCTGTTAACATGATTTGCTTTTTGAACCAATGACGGCGGTTCAGTCTCGATTTTATTCGCTCAGTCATTCCCGCCGATATGGGAGGCATTGAAACAGGCTAGAAAATAATTATAATTACTCAATTATGTCATACCTAAAAATAGCATTAGCATTGTTGCTTGTAAATTTCTGCACGTGCTGAGTCGAATTTTTTTGCAAAATAATTATATTTACTGTGCGAAAAAAGAGTTTTAAGTGATGGGAAAAGGCATCCCGATATCGGAGGTTTTAAGACGTGTTCTCGAGGACAAGGATGACGAGATTAGCTCTTCTGACGATGAATTCGTCGGCGATTTGAAGGTCGGCAGTGACCATCTTGTTTGGAGTCGGCCCAGTGTACGATGCGGTGACAAATCCGAAACGGAATCATGCATGTTGGACTCGGCATTGCTGAACGACGATGAGGTTGGAGAGGTAAGCGATGCAATACTGTTTTGTTTTTATTTTGTGTAAAATTCTTGATAGCTGTGATGTAAATTTTGTGATTATGTTGATTGAAAGCCTAGTGATAGTTACTGATACTCAATACTAGCAAAACTACAAAAACTACAATATGAAAATAATTTGATGGCAAAAGTGGGTGTGCCTGTTGATCAGCTGACTGGCGATAAACGATGCTTTTTCCATTCACTCCCTTCTAATTCAGATTTATATCATTCTCCATTTCCAGGCAACATCTGCATGCGTTGAAGAGGACATCTCAGCCAACAGCTTCAGAGGTGGATCGAGTCGCTGTCAAGGTCGTGGTCGAAGTCGCAGTCGAGGTCGAAGTCAAGGTCGTGGTGGTCAATATCCAGGTGATCGTTTCCCTTCCTTCCCTTGCGCTACTGGAACACCATTCAACCAACCGATAGCAGCTTCTGACGATGGTCACTGGAACTGGCAAACAACTTTTTCCAGAAAGGACATCCCATTTACTGGAACACCAGGACCTTCGGACGCTGCCCGTCACTGCGTAACACCTGCTGATTTCTTCAAACTGTACTTTAGTGACACCTTTTTTGGCCATTTAGTTCTAGAAACTAATAAGTATGCTTAGCAATCTAGGCATGCGACACCATCCAGTATGGCTTGGGTCCCTATCACAAATCAAGAAATGACAGCATTTCTGGGCCTGCAAATTGCAATGGGGGTTGCTGACTTGCCAGAAATTCACGATTACTGGTCGACTGAACCTGCGCTTGAAATGCCGTGGTATAGGTCAGTGATGCCGCGTGATCGTTTCACACAAATCTTACGGTACTTGCGTTGCTCTGACACAACATCACGTAAACCTCGGACTGATCCTGATTATGACAAGCTACATAAAGTACGCCCTGTTCTGACTGCTGTCCTTGAAAGTTCCTTGGCACACAACACACCAAACGAACATATTTCAATTGACGAGCAGATGATTGGTACACGGTGCAGGGTCAGCTTCATACAGTACATGCCCAACAAACCACAGAAGTTTGGGATAAAAGTATGGGCTTTAGCAGACAGTAAAAGTGGATACCTATGTAACTTTCAGGTTTATACGGGTAGGGAAATGGGTACCGCTGCGTTTGGACTATCCTATCGTGTGGTGTATGATTTGATGCAGCCCTATCTGCAGAAAGGATACAAGTTGTACACTGACAACTTCTACACATCACCTAAGCTGGTGAAAGATCTGTTGAAAGATGATACCTATTTGACAGGAACAGTAAGATGCAACAGGAAGAACTTTCCCAAAGAGCTGGTCAGTTTGAAACTTGACAGAGGAGCTTCGGAGTTCCGACATTCTCAGGGCGTCACAGCAGTTCACTGGAAGGACAGAAGAGATGTCTATTGTCTTTCAAGTTTGCATGGCAGTGAAATTGATGTTTTACCATCAAATTCAGGAGATTGTGAGGCCAAAACGAAGCCAAGACTGATAAATGACTACAACGCTCACATGGGTGGTGTAGACCTGCATGATCAGCTGCAAGTCTATTACAGCATTGGGAGAAAGGGTATGAAGTGGTGGAAGAAGATATTCTGGAGATTATGTGAGATAGCAGTGCTGAACAGCTATGTGCTTCACAACCTTGTGCATGGGAAAAGCAGGCAGATGACACAGAAGGTGTTCAGACTGCAGCTTGCATACAGTCTCACAGCTGACTTGATTGCGCAGCGTGCAAATCCACCAGACGATGCTGTCGTGCCAGGTCCCGGTAGACGCCCTGCTCCCCTACCAAGGCTGCTTGGCAAGCACTTTCCCTCTAACAGGCATGTTAGGCAAAGGTGTAAAGTATGTGCTAAGCATAAAAATCCAGAAACTGGCAAGTATAAGGACACTAAGACTGTTACCTGTTGCGAAAAATGCAACGTTCATCTGTGCATTGGTGACTGTTTTGCAGTTTGGCATTCTAAGGCTGCTATATAAATTAACTTTTGTTCATAATAAAATGTGACTTTCATAGCCAGAAGTCTGGTGATTCAGAAAATGTATACATTATTATACTTTACTGTAACCCTTGTTGCACTGTTGTTGTTCTACCATGTGTACTGTCAAGTTATTCATTTTCGGGGAAAAAAATTCAGGCGGGAATGGGTTAAATCGTTCACAAGTTGCTTTTCTAGCCAAAAAAGCCGCTGGCGGATAATTTTGTTTTGCTATTTTATTTCAGCACAAGCGGTGGAATATAAACAGCATAAAGCTATCCATGCAAGTACACTGTTCTACAATAAAACAGGCCCACTAACCAACAGGAGGCTAACTGTATTGTGAAAACGAAAGGCTACTTACATTGCAGACCGAGTCACATGATATACCTGCGACCACGGAGCAGTTTGTCGTGTCGGAGGTTTCATTCATGCTTTCACCTCTGTATCAAGCATCCATCGTGTAGAGGATATAGTTTAGAGTGCAGGCAGCGGGCACCGTGAGACCGGCAGTGTCAACTGATGACCAGCTATTTGGTCAAAAGTAGGCCTATTATGTGGACCAGGCGGGAAAGGCTCTTCACAGCCTAGGCGGGCCGTAGCCCGCATGGTTTCACAATATAGGGTGTGGAAACTTACCTTCTCAGCATAGTACCGGCAGGTTGAATATACCAGAAGCTGTAACATTGCAGTAAAAGTTAACTTTTAATTAAACTATTATAAACTATAAGCCCAAATTTAAAAAAAATCCTAAATTGAACAGGAAGCCAATGCAGAGATTTAAGCACAAGTTATTATACTCACATTTTGACGTATTAGTTATGGCTTTAGCCAAGGAGTCCTGAACTCTTTGGAGTGTCTGCATGTTTGACTTTGTAATACCAACAAGAAGTGAGTTACAGTAGTCAAGATGACAGGAGACCAATGCATTTGCCAAAATTATCCTTGAAGACATGGGCACACAATGCCTAATTCCGCAAATGTCACGAATATACATGTATGATGACTTGCAGACAGCACTTACATAGCTGGTCTGACAGCAGATTCAGAAACAACGCCCAAATCACGAGCAGCATCAGCCAACTCAACAAGTGAGTCACCCAGTTTAAAAAATATAAGCCATTCAAACTTCTCAAGTTGCAGTGAGTGCCCAGTAGTAGAAATTCAGTCTTTGACGGGTTAAGGAGGAAGATCCCTTATGCAATGAGAAACTGATAATTATGCGATGTGATAAATAAAACCGTCTCGGCATATAATAAAATATCTCATTGAGAATTAGTGCCATCGCAAACAACTGCAACAGAAACTAAATGCCTAGCTTGGCCGCTGATGTCACCGACGTTAGTAGTGGTTTAGTACTGTGGAATGCCAATACAGACACACTGAAGTTAAGCAATGCTGGATACAGTTAGTACTTGGGTGGGTGAACATCCATGGAACACCATGCCATATGGGCCTACTCAACTGAATCACTCCTTCTATAATTTGCACCGTTAAATAAACACCAACACAAGTTGGTATTGATTTACCAAATTACCAATACCGATTTATGTTTTAAAAAATGTATTCTGTTGTATGACTGCTGCAGTTGCGTTTATGCTTCGGGCTTTCTACCAGAAGATCATCAAATTTAGGGGCCACACTTGCAGGGTCTCCAAAGACACATAAGAAGCATGTTACCTTATTTGTTGAATGGCAACAGTAGTAGTTCATTAGAAACTTGTACACATTTTACATCTAGAGTAAGTCAAAACGTTAATAACCAAAACTGTTAGTTGACAGCATCGATCGTGAAGATGAATCACATGTCCAAACCAAAATGCAGCGTTTAGAAAACAAACAACCAAGTGCACACAGTTGAACATTAACAGTTTGTGGTAAAATGTGCAGCAATAGCAGAGTATAATCTGCAACAGATTGCATCATAAAGAAAAATCACATGTTCAAACCAAAATGCAGCATTTACAAAACGAACAGCCACATATAGACAGTTGTACAATAAAAACTGTGGCAAAATGTACAGTAATAACAGAGTATTCTGTTGTTTGACGGCCACAGCAGGTTAACGAATCTACAACCAATCTTAATAACTTATTGTCCAGATGTACTGCTTTAGATGTTACACAAATAAACAGATAACATTGCGAGTGAAGATTTACAGAATGAAAGTCAAAGTTCAAGCAAGGTACATGGCACTCGGGTTGAGGTCAGTGGTTTTGGCTGAAGCACAGACACAACAACTCAGCTTGACAGCTTTTCTGGGTTGCACGGTTTACCACTGAACTGCCAATTTCAGACACACTAGATTCTGAACCCTAATCACAGTAGTTACAGGCCAGCATAACGCTACTTGCAACTATAGACTCCACTGCCTTTGGATGAAGAAACAGATGCACTACAACTGTTGACTTTAAATGTGTTGTGAACTTAGGCACCTAAACTCAGCATGGCACGTCACAACCAAGTATGGCGCACTATTAAATTCTTTTGGTGCAGTGTGCGATTCAACAGTTTAAAACCAAAAGCAGGGCATCCACTTAAGAAATTTCGCCAAATTTAATATAATTTATCTGTTTTAATCAGCAGTAGCTGTTGCCTGAAACAGGACAGAACTGACTTACAAACGCAAACATACGTACAGGACATCACTTGCCCTGTTAAAGACTCGCTGTTATTAAATAAAAAAATCATCGTGATGTTTGATTTAATTGTTATCTTTAATCACTTGTACAAGGAACAGATAAGTGAAATTGTATCATCAGGAAATGAAAACAGTTAAAGTGGAAAACAATTAACATGAAACCGTTTAACATGAAATATTGATTAACACGAAAAGGAGGCTCAATCCATTCCAGCATCAGTGGTTTCCAATGTAATTTAGTTCCTTTATCACAAAACTGATACCATGAAAATATCACTAAACAAAGAAAAATCTGTCAGTCCCGCGCAAGTAAATGCAATATAAACCTTGCAATGATGATTTATTTTCAACACCTGGCTCCACTCAACCGAAGCGAAATGGCTGTATTTTGTTTCAAGTTGCATTTTCAGGCTTGTGTGATGGCGGCAGCTAAGACATTCATTACAGTGCTTTGATATTTTGATGTATACTATTTATAACCTTGCCAGCTCACAGCATCAGTGACAAGCTTTCCATTTGCGGGAAAATACTTTTAGCGCAGACGTAACATTTATAATTTATACAAATGATGTAGACGGTGGTAGATATTTGCTACCTGTTGTGGCCAAAGTCATTATGAATCTGGGCTCCAAGATAATCGAACTCTTTGTTATGCTTCATCTCTCTAAGCATGGCAATGTTATCAGCATAGGATTTAAACTGTTATTAGCTTCGATTTTTGAAGTAGTATTTTAAAATTTGTATAAGTTACCTTTTATTATCATTTAAAATTACCACACAGGGAAGAATTAAATGAACTTCTGGAGTCCTGTGCAATTTGAGTACGTGTACTCCATTAGTAGTGCTACCATTTACAGTACCTGCATAGCTGAAAATTTATAATTGGGAATTTAAAACATGGTTAAGACAAAATTTGGTTAACATGAATTGTTCACACTAGTCGTCTGCATTTCATGTTACATGATTTGCAATGCATTAATCTTTATGACCTTCTTAGCATTAGTCTATTGTGATTTGATCAACTACATGTAAATATGTTTGAATTCTGTGCCTTATAAATTCCTCAGTTCAAGTAAATCACTCAGTTTTACAAAACAGACAAAAGACATCATATCAATTTATCAAAATTCTTGTACTTGTATTCTACATCAGATCATACATAAGACAACTGAACGACAACTAACAGCTCACAGAAATTTCACATTAGGAAAGAAGCTGCTGATGAGCAACTAGTTTTGGACTAAAGATATGCCATAATATAGAAACACTACCCCAAACTTCTTTCTAGTAAGCAGATATTTATATCATATTTACTTATGAATTCAGCTCAAAAGCATTTCTTCTTGATCTGTACAAATTTATATGTTAAGAATTCTGTTTATGTACTTCAAAGTAAGCTATGAGGCTTCTTAGAAAGTATAATCTTTATGAACTGATTTCAGCAATGTCTCAAGTCGGCACAAAATATGAACGAATGAAAAATGAATCATGACGTCTTATTTATGGCCCCCACTGCCACAACAGTCTCTCTCTCTCAGTCTCTTACATTAAGATCATGCTTATTTTCAACGATAAACTTGATAATAACTGAGCCATCTATGCTTTCATTTCACAGCATTCTTTATGTGCTTTCATTTCATCGCTTTCCTTAATTGTAGATGTTCTACAGCTGTTCGATTATTTTACATAATATCAAATTACGACAGTTTTACAAAACCAATTCTGAAATCAAATGCAAAAACCTGTTCAAACACCAGCCGAATTACATACTAATAACAAATTTGATTGTTCTGCTTCTTCAAAATCCTTTTAACACAGCAGAGGACAACACTTAAGACATCCAGTTTCATAGATGAGATTAATATATCAAACTGGAAGTTCAAAACAATCAAACCGACTTACTCATTTATGTAAGATATACCACACCCACGCTTCCTGAGGTCATCATCATTCCAAAATATCAAATGCTCGAAAATGGTTGCAGTGTGATCTTACATTGTCAAATGGCAAGTGATGATGTTATTGATAAAAACATCAATAGAAATTGTTTATTCAGAGGGAGTTCAAATAACTGCTGGGGGTCAACTTTGCCTGCTTTTCCAGTTCTAAATCAAGACCACATGGGTTTCCAATTCGACTTCAGAGATAATATCAAAGTAACTTTAAAAGCAATTATTAAACTCCAGCTGATACAGTAGAGATGTATAATGTAATCGTTAACCTTTCCTTTGAATCAGTGAACTGATAACTCAATCAAACAAGACTTTTCTCATTTCAAGCAAATCAATCCACCAATAAACCCCTTTCTGTTGCACAATCCCTTCCTGGAGTGCTTCAGGTGTTAACTGCAACTTCAACAATGACCACTTCAACCTGTAAAAGATCATAGTAAATCTATCTCTTCACCTTTTTGGACCATGTTAGGTAGCCCCGAAGACAGATGGACCGCTACAGAAGGGAAATTTGCCTGCATAAACTTATCACAGTCAGTTCCATTTGATGGTAAAATGCTAGTAGTGTTAAGGATCAGTACATTACTTCTTCATGTACAGCCATTCAATGTAATTCAACAATGACATTTTACACAGCATCTTTGTACTTCCAGTTAGACCATACCCTGGCTACCAATTCTTTTTTGTTTGCATCTGGACATGTCTATATTTGTACAGTGCCTGCTAAGAACTTCTCTGAGGCACTTCTCAGCCGAAATAATATTACTTCCATTTTGAGACTCTGGACCATACTGTGCCAAGGATGGACACTGACACCATGCCAAACAAAACACTTCCAGCTCATGGTTACACTCACAAAGTTCAAAAGTCAAGAGCAAAACACTGGAAATCAATCACACACAGGTCTGCATTGCAAGGAGATTCCACAGACATCTGCTGAGACCAAGCATTTATCGTCCACCAAGAACATGTCTATAATGGAAAGTCATTGCTGACCAGAAGACCTTGAATTGATTTTGCAAAATTGAATTGAATTGTTGAACCTACAGTATGCATCACAGCTAAAGGTGTTAGCAAGAAGTGAACAGAATAACAACCACTACTGCAAAAACACACAGGCAGCCTTGAAAGTTAACTCTAAAATGTGGATCTGAACAAAAAGAAACTCCAAACTGTCCAGCAAATACCAAAAAGTACAATTATGCACATCCAAATAAACCTAGAGAATAACGGCAAACTATACACATCACTATAATTCTTGTTCATACAAAGCAGCATACAATTCAAAACTTGATTATACTGCCAAGAATTATATTATCATTAATTTAGTCTTTTTAATAAATTATCAACTACTCCAAAACAAGTGCAAAACACAACATCAGTCTTTTCTACTGAGTTCTAAGTGAAGACCCTGTAACAAAAAGCTACATTTTGAATCACTAATCCTACACATCTGTCAACCTCAGAAACTAAACTGCAGATTCAGTGCACCTGAAAAACAGGTGTACCAAAAAACATAAAAAGAGTCCACTAGTGACTAAACAAGACTTGGAAAGAGGACATAAATCCACTGTAATAAATACTAATGATAAAATAATAATATTCACATAACAACTGTAATCATATATAAATCCTAGTAATAAAGAGAATTAATAAACCAAAACTTATATTGCTGGTTATTAATTCTCTGTGTAACAACCAAAGGCAAATTTTTTGTATAAAAGTGCCTCTGACACCAAGTAGTAGAAGTTGGTACCAGTATAGGCTGGGAAGTAATCGTCAAGTTTTTTGGTGCACTGGCCCCATATCCAGGACCTTGGGATTCATCCATTGCAGGTTCAGAGGCCAAAGAGTAGCTTGACATTACATACCAGGGACATGGCAGCTTTACTTTTTTTGTAACTGATAAGCAAGGTGTAGTTAAATTAATAAACAGCTAGCAATATGAATAAAATCAACAATAAAAATACCATAACAATACAAATAAAATTACAGAAATTTCCATGAATACGAAGAAGAAAACCAACAAAACAGAAAAATCTGTGTCTCAGAACTGCTTTATAATAGAAATTGATTGAAGTGACTAATGACACAATGACATGGCTTAAACTTGAGTTACTCCATTCATTTGCAGTTTCTAGCAAAATATTTCTCTTCTCAGGATGTAACATAAAAGAATGCTCATGCACCACTTCTTTTACGCTTCCCTCACCACTGCGATAAATAATCAATATCAGTAATTTACGTGATGCACGTTAAACAGGCAAAACACGCATTGGGATGCCTAGGTAAGCAACACGAGATGTATCCGATGCAAAGAAAGATTGGCCACTAAATGACCACAGTGGAAAAATAGAGCAGCATTGTTTATTCAGAGCGTCTTGGAATCATAAACATGACCAGCAAAAGAGACAAATTTTAGGTTTGGCAGAAGTTAGATCATAAATACAGATGTCAAAGATAAGGTTTTGCAGAAGTACTTTGGATCTTTGTTTTAGTTTTCACCTCATACAATAAATGTTGTACATGCACGCACTCACACTCGCGGCTGCTTCCATGAATGTACATCTAAGAAGGTTTGTATCAGTATAGTCATATTTCTTCATGTATAATATTACAAAAATATATTATGAATACCAGATTTAAACAGCCAGAGCCAGCTGAAAGGTGATGTGGGATGACCAATTATTTCCCTTCTGCATCCTTACGCTACAGCCATATAGAGATAAGGAAGGTGAGGTATGGCAAAGTATCCGTAATCACTCTTTTTACACACATTTTTAAACACAAAAGCAGTTCTTGGAGGATGCACCTAGGGTTGAAAGATTTTTCAGCTTAAGACTGACCAACAGTTCAATAACGGGAAGACCTTTTCTTACAGTTACATGGCTTGAAAACAAACTCCTAATTTCATGACACACCAGGATTAGAAGTCCAGACACATAGGTCAAACGTATAATTAATCTGCTAGCACTGGTGCGATACGGGTATCAGCTGACTGAAAAATACCATACTGGTTCTATGACCAGATTTACACCCAGCAGGTCATGATGTCAACAACTGTGTCACATTACAACCATCCACACTTTCATTCAGTCCTACCTCAACTGCTATCACCTTGGTCAACAATTTCATAGTCTCCAGGGTTGATTATTGTAACAGCCTGCTGGCAGGTCTGCCAACTTGTCAGCTGGAGTGGATGCAGTCTGTGCTAAACTTGACTGCCTGTTTCATCTGTGACCAGACACCATCCAAACATGTCACTAATCTACTGCTTGACAACCCTGGCAATGGTTGTGTGTTCCTCAGCGGATCACTTAAGAACTGCCTAATCAATTATAAGGCACTGAATGGCCTTTATCCTGGACTACATTTTGGACTACTGCATTCAGGAAAGACACAACCAGAACAGATGTTGCCTCAGGTCCTCATCGAGGAATCAACTGCATATCTTATGGTCCTCTATGACGTATGGTGAATGTTCCTTCTCAGGCGCTGGACCCACCATGTGGAAGTCTTCCCGACCTTGTGAAGAATGCACCATCTCGGGACACATTCAATTCATGGCTTGAGACCTGTCTTTTTCATATGTCTGTCACTGATTTTTTTATTTGAACTCAGTTACAGCACCCTTTTCTGGTTTGGCCGTGCTGTGTTGCTATATAACTCATCTTATTATTATTATTGTTAACAGTTATCAGCAAACAAGATGAAGCAATAAGTTACCAAAACAACAGATAAACACCTCGAAAAGGCCTTCAAACTAGTCTATAAATACACATCTATATATTTATACACATACATAAATACATATGCATAACATTACTACTAAATTATTTTACATATGACACAATACCAAGATGCTAAACTTATAATATTCATGTACACAAATGTAAGTACATAAACACAATAAGCAGAAACTGGTATTAAACACATATTGCAAAATGCACTGTAAACCCTCCAGTGCGTATACATTTTAACATGACAGCAAATTTATGCATCCTCCATTTTTTCCATTCAAGAAAGAATAATCAGACGTCATTTCGAACCTCACAGTTGCAAAACTTGACAGAATAATCTGGGTTTCAGCTCAGCTGCAGAGAAGTGAAGCTTACAATTACAAGCTATTCAGTGCTCATGTATAATAAATTCATTATAAGTTTAACTGTCACCATGATTAAAACTTATTCTCATTGGGATAAGTACAAATGATTCCTATGATCAACTGCAGTTATTGGAGACCTTCTATTGTTCTTAAATAACAATGCCTTCATGATTTGGTGTCAGTATTTTCTGGCACTGTCAATTTCCCCCACAGAAAGTCAGTCATGGTTGCCATACAAATGTAACAGTTAAAAGTGTAACAATTATATTTACCATCATGGGATATAACTGTATGCAATCATCGTTGTAAAGCATAAGAACTTGCAGAAATGACAAGTTAATATTAAAAGAATAACACACACAGAGTTGTCAGGATTCACAAGTTAACAAGTAACAAGCAAATGATTCCTACATTAGCATCTGTAGAATTATAAGTACAGGATTTAACTTCAACATGACAGAACCTGTAGGAAACAATAGGTTTGGAAATCTGGCTACAAAACTGGAAGACTGTATTGAAAATGTATCAAAAGCAGAATTTCAAGCAAAAGATCTATGTTATCCATAAATACAAAATGACCTATAAAGAAAAGTTTGACTATTATCATCCGCTTCTGCTGGTTACACCAAAGTGCCTTTCTTATTTCGTACTGGTTCCATGTCTGGAGTGACCGGTGCCTTTCTCTGTTTCTTTGTACCAGTCTTAGGGAATGTATGATTTCCTTCCAATGTAAAGTTATCCTCTTCACTGCCCGGCATCGGTTGCCCATAATCTTGTGGTTCCTCCAGTTCACACTGGTTTAACACATCTGGGTCATCGGTAAATCCCAAATTAGCAAATTGAGACAGGACTGACTTTTCTCTTGTCTGTTTCCTTCGATTCCTGTTCCTCAAATTTTCATCATCTGTGGTCAATGTTGGCGGTTCTTCATCTTCCTGTTGGAATGCTCTCTCTTTTTTACTGCTTCGAGGACTGTTCCAGCCGTCGTCCCCCAAACTTCGTCCAAATGGCAACATCAGACTTTTCAGCTTTGGCTCAACAATAACTTTTGATGCTGGCTGACTGCTCAAGTCAGCTTGTGTAGTGTTTAGCAGAAAATCTTCAGGTGAATCAAATGCATCTGTCTGAGGACGGTCAGCACCAAGTCCCAAAGCAACAGTGTCAATCTCAGTTACATCTGTCTCTGTCATAAAGTTACAAGGTGTGCGAGAATATGACACAACGGGAGCTACAGACGTGGACTTGACGTTCCTTACATCAGCTGGTTTCCTCCTTTGCAGAAGAGTTTCTGCATCTGACTTTGTTCTCTGGCTGCCACTTTCAAATGGTGCTACAGCATTTGCTGCAATGTGGTGCACCTCCATCACTGCTGGTAGTTGGTTGCCTGCCCCTACCCCGCTGGATGATGGTATCCCTGCAATGCCAGAATGACACTGTGTTGGCGGAATTACTGACAAAGTCTGTCCCAGTTGAAACATCTGGAATGTTTCTCTTTTTGCTTCGCATTCCACTCCCTTCTCTGATGCAAGGAAGTGTTCTCCTGCACTAGATTTTCTCGACCTGCCATCTGCACCGTCCCCGATCAGCACACTGGTGTCACTTTCGCCTGGCTGTGGAAGAGTGCTCTTTTCGGCAGTGATTTTTTTTGATTTTCTTCGAAAAGGTGCAGCACTGAACACATCAAAGGTTGACTGAACAGGAGCAGAGGTATTAAAAGCTTTTGTCTCCACCCCTTGAAACTCTTTTGTGGAAAAGTCTTTAGAAAAACCAAACTCCAGAAAAGGATTGCTCACAGAACACTCTGGCTCACACTCCAGTAACTCATCATTTTCCAAAAGTCTCTGCTCGCCAAGTTCCTGTCCTCCAAGAAGAGTCTGTTGTTGCCTGTTCTCTGTTGTCCCGACAACAGGACGCTTCACTGTAAGTCCTTCTTGACTCCATGAAACAGGGTCTTGTCCCCAAGAAATAGGGTTCTGACTTTCCATTATAATTGGATTGCACATGGGCATGACAGAAAGTTTAGATGGTTTCTTACCACTACACAAGATATCTGCAGCTTTCTTATCAGTATTCTTCTGTTTTCTCAAAGCAGCTATAGGGCTTGTGCTGGGAAAGACACTGTTTCTAGCATCAGCAGTTTCCAAAGACACACTGTCAAGTTCGTCAGTATCAACGTCAGTAAACTGCTTGTACTTGTCACTTGATGTACCCACCGCTCGCTTGACAAGACGAGCAGTTTCAGCAAGTAAGTCATGTGACTTGCTCGATGTTTTATTAACAGCATCTGTTTTGATGGCAAGTTCTGATTGTGCCACTTTCTGCTGGTCAGGTTTTGGATTGCTCTTTCCTCCTGCTGCTGCTGCCCCTCCTCCTCCAACTAACGAAGATGATGATTCTGTCAAATCCTCACTAGCTTGTCTCTCCTTCAATTTTGAATAACCAACCCCTGAATTGAAAACACAGAATCTTCATTACCATCATAGCCCATAATGTGTGCATTGTTACAGCATCAACCCTTTTACAGTCATGATGGACATCTATCAATCAATGTGCATGGGCTTTGCCTGCTTATGTAAACACCAGGGCCCATATAGCATAATTGCTAGTGCCAGACAAATGCAGGCTTAAGCCCTACCAGCAAATAAAATCGGTATGCACGACAAGGTCTTTGCACAGTAAGCCTGGAGTAACACCAGTTCTCCTCGCAACCAGGCGTAAGTGGACCTAACCTAGCGTATTAAAGATAAAAAAATGCCTGGTGCCACAATTTGTCAATTTTACAAAGTTTTTGACAGCAAACAGTGTTTAGGGACTGTTCGCTAAATTCGTTCTCAGCACTAATACTAACAATAAAACTCAAAACATAAATACTTTTCTGACCTTTCTGAATGATAATTCATGTTTGAAATGACCGCATTATAATTATTAATATATTAAGATAGCAAACATGAATCATTCAGGTTGTCTCAACAAAATAACTTTTATACATGCACAATCAAGAAAACCACGCTAATGTTGGAAAAAACCTGCATAAAAGAGTACCTTGCAAACCTTAATCCGTAACTAGTTAGTCCATTGCTAACCAAGACTCACTGTCGATACTATCACCAGGACTAGAAAGTCAGGGCTATTTTGTTGAGTACTTTTCCACAGTACTTCCAGAAACTCCCAACTGATGCTAAATAAATGTCTGGTTAAATTATTTCTTGATAAAAGCTAATTATAAAGTCTGACAAAAATTAAAAACCTTGAGTTTCGTTGCTTGAAACTGATGTATCTGAATCATTTCGCTGATGTTTATTAGGGTTTTGTTTCCACTTTCCTACAGAAAAAAATTAAATAGCCAACAACTTTCTCAGTGAAAGGGAAGTTCAGTGATTAAAAGCAGTTTCTGTGACAACTGAAATTGCATAATCTCAGGTTAAAATGCAAGGGTAATTGTTCACATGCCTCTCAAAGCACAGTTTCAAGATCAAAGGATCTGCTTGCTGACCATAGCGATATTGTGTGAACATTTATACTTACACTTAACAGTTTCACAGCACCAATCTAAATTTTATGTATGCGAAATGGTGGTCTATTCAGTTAGTGCACTGGGTCTCCTGACTGAAAGGTTGTGGGTTACAGCCTGCTGAGGGAACGCTATGTAATGACCCTGGGCAAGTTGTGTTCACGTGCCTCTGTCGCCAAGCAGCATAATTCAGTACCGGCACAAGCTGGGAAGTAGATAGCAAGTCCCACAATGTCCATGACCTTGCGATTCATCAATGCTGACTCAAGGGCATAAGAAAAGGAAACGAGTGCCTCTCCTAAGCCCCACTATGGGACATAGGACCCTTACTTTATTTACTAATCTAAACTTAGCCAAAGCAATAAATATAGCAGTAAAATATGTCACTGACTCAAGGCACAGACAAACCATGCTAGACTTTCAAGTTGAGGTAATATACTGTAAGTGTCTCTGAGGAGTTCTTCACGAAGCACTGTGCAGGTGCGTGATTATAATTAACACATCAAGTAGCAGCTTCTCTTATTGGCTAAAGGTTCAGCAAATGGCAAATGATTTTAAAATAAAGTTGTTAAGGGAAATCAACTTAATGACTTATTCCAAAGAACTCCAATGTAAAGTGACAGAGAATTAATATAGCATCTCTTCAAGACAGCTACTCAGAAGCAGAAATGGTCAAGAAAACAGCCCTGAATAAAACGGTTCCCACTTGGAATAATTAGATCAGTAAAGGGATTTAAGCAACTGGTAGACTGATACCTGCAAAGTTGCCCGGAACAGCACCAAAGGGATCCGCAGTAGCAGACAGATCTGTGCTAGACATGACCAAATCTTCTCGACTCTTCACACCAGAAATACCTGTAGTTGACATCAATCATTCATCAAACTGAAGATTCACAAGACACACAGTTGCATTAATGCAAATTAGGTTTATTATACATGTACCTATTTATTCACTATAATACAACTGAGCTAAGCATCTGTGCATGAAGGATTTCCTCAAGGTCCTTAATGACTGCTACAACAAATTTGATCAACAAGAACTTCATTAAAAATTATTTAATACTAATAATGATCTATCATAATAACTTATTCTCATTTAATTTATTTAACAGTAATAATTTACCAGTGTTTATAATGAAGGATTTCCTATTAAAACAGCGGTTTTCAACTATTACACGTTTTACAAAACAACTTACTGCTGTTAGATCCTCGCCGTATCTGGTCAAATTCACGGCCAAACATTGAGTCCTCCGACAGTTCACCAAAGTTGTCATCACCAAATGGATTCCACTCCGTTGGGTCAGCAGAAAGAGGCCGCTTTGGTGACCTAGAAATCAGTAAGATTGTGTGTTTATGAATCTGAATATCTATCTAGCGCCTTTGCATCAAAATGACTGCATCACAGTTAGAATGGTTTTGGTGGCTGAACCTTTTCAGTGGTTGGCCATGTTTCTTACAATTTTTAAATAACAAAAACAAACAGTTTAAACTTAGCTTCTGACCCAAACATCTGTTCTTGTACTTATATGTAAATACCAGTAAACACCATCTTAATGTTTATCAGATGTCTTGCTGACAGTAAACAAATGAGAAACTTACTCCTTCGGTGACTTCAATAACAACACATTAGTTGATATAGCATTTGAGTCACCACCATCAAACGGCTGAGCAGAAGTGGAATAGATCCTACAAAAGTTTTGCAAATAATGAGGTCATCAACTCAACTGATAATCTATACACAGTTGCATACAGTCACAGAGCAGAAGATTAACAAACAAGCTGTGAATAAGCTGGTTCCCACAACCTAGCTTTTGCTGGGTGCTGTAAAAATCTTGAGTTTTAGGAATGACTGACTGTATCAAAGTTACTAAATTGTTAGCAACTTAAACCAAATTATTACAAAAGGTAACCAAAAGCAAGCTGGAAATGAAGAAACTTAGCAGTTAGGAAAACGACAAATGCTTGCAAGAGATTAAATGCACAGTCAAAGTGGAGAAGGATACATGAAGGCCTAATTATAACAATTACCGAAATGCACTTGGTCGATTTGAATCGAAAACCAACGAAGTGTCACTGACGTTTCGTCGATGCTTCTGAATAAACTGCGTCCGAGACGGAGAGGAGGAAGGCTGCAGTTTTCTTTCATCCCCCTAAAGAAAATAAGTTCTACAGATACTGTGCTTTTCTTAATTTCTTAAAGATTCTCTGTTTACAAACCATCTAAAACTACAGACAGACCAGATCCAAACTGAATTATCCCAAGCAGTGTACTTACTAGATCCAGGCCACCTTCAGCTGTTTAATAAACTGTCACATGTAAAAGGTTTGTTTCGAAGGTAGAAGGGGCCACGTTCACCAGATATTGGTCAGATTCTATAACAGGCTTGTCCAACATACAGCCCGAAGGCCACAATCCGGGCAGCCAACTGCATTTGTCCAGCCAGCCTAGCTTTCTTTAAATGAGTTTTTAAACTAAGTTTAATGACAATCCTAATGGTTAAAGGACCTGGCAGTTTTCATTGACATAACTAAATATCTAGTTGATCTGAATTTCAAACTTTAAGGAAAGGATTGGTTTGTTAGCAAAATGTAGGGGAAATGAGTACAAATAAATAGTTGTAATCAGTCAGAAGTTGCAAATTATTAATAAAGTCTGAGTCTAAAAAAAGTTGTGCATTTCCCAACAATGTCTACAGGCCTGTTGAAATGGTGAACTACACCAAGTACTCTCAACTGCTTGCAAACCGCTCGGCTAACTTACACACACAGATTTACTGACTCCCAAAAATACAACAATAACATAAAAATGTTGGAGATCCATTTCTGAAACTGATCCAGCTGATGCTCCAGAAAAATTTTAATGGAAGCTTACTGAGATTCAGAATAAAAGTGACATAAAACTATTCAAACACGTGATCTTATTACATTTTGCAAATTGATAGAGCAGTTACAGTTGATAGTCTGTCCAATATAATGACAGTGAGACTGAATATTAGCTGGTGCAATGTGTGTATTGATTGTACTGAATGTTAATGCATCTCACGTGTCAAATAGGTATCGGCTGGATTCGCATTAAGCGGATTCGCGTGTTAAAGGGTCATGCGTAAATGGGACCACACTGAACTCAAGTACATAGTAATCAGCTACAAATATTAAAACAAAATCAATATCACTGCTAACATACAGAAGCTCTAATAATTATTATATCAGAATCACTGAGCATGTGTTAATGCTTTCTTATTTATTTACTTATTCATGCACTAACATTGTGCATTTTAGAACTTCCCACAGGTGCTGCAACATGACAAATCCAACAGTTGTAAAAAGGAGCATTTCATTCATGTAAGAATCTTTTCTCACTGTATATGACTGATATTTTTCCAGTGTACAGGTAGAATTTACAAGGTAAATAAATGAGGGAATAAAGAAATCAGCACAGTGTGAGAGTCAAAGACCAACTATATTGAATTAGCAACATGACAGAAAAGGCCAACAAAAGATGCTAATTCAGAACACCCTGCAAAGCATCAACTGGTTCTGGCCATTTTGACTTGATTGAATAATCATATGCTTCGTGTGAAACTTCAGCATAAAAGAAAGTCAGCATAGCAGGGTCATTGCCAGTCTAAACAATGCACTACACATGAACCAAAAAACAAGGACAATGACATGCCCACCTCTTGCGAAGAACTTTCCAAACGAACATCATGACTTTCACTCGTGTGAGACTCTTGACTAGCACGTGATGGAGAAGTATTTCTGGCAATATGATCTGCTTCATCATTCTTACGCACAACATCAATGTTGACTGCAGACCCGTGTGGAATGAAATCTGGAATAGGTGGGCAAAGCGTTCCTGAGGTCAGGTCTTCCTTCCCATCAGCATTTGGTCTTCCTGCCACATAACCATCCTCGAGATCTGCATGATTCTGCTGCCAACTGAAGGCTGCTGCTGTTGGAACAACATCAGCTGATAAGCTTGATTCAGCTGCTGCAACCGGCAGATTTTCTTTTGATTTCATATCAGTTTCGGTCGGAAATAGTCGATGATTGTGCAATGCATTCGTTTTCATTGTAGGTTTGCGTTGCACCTCCTGAAAGTTTGGTTGCTCTGCAGGTAGTTGTACTCTGTGCAACTGCTTTGGCAGCTGCTGCACCTGTTGCACTGCAACTGGCTCAAATGTCTGATGCACTCGAATTTCAGGTTGTTGCTTTACCTGCTGGTTGGCTAATTGGCCCTGGAAAATGCCAGGACCTTGGATGCATTCAGGTATCATCCAAACTGGTTGCTGAATGGATGACTGACCAGATGACTGACTGGTCAACAGACCAGATGAAAAATGACTGAATGTCAACTGTTGTACAGGACCTCTGCACGACGCTCCGGAGGAAGAAGCCAGTGAAGTGGCAGGTGAGTTTGGAGGAGGTAACATAACCTGTCGATTTGGCAGTCCAGCAAAGCCAGCTGGCTGTACTGAACTTATTTCTGTTAACATGAAACACAACAAGTATGTAACCACTGACACACATAACAGTGCTCACATACATACCAATCTACAAAACACATAGAATGGCAATTCCAGGCAAACAGAGCCATGAACTCAGTTTTTAAAACTAATATTTCTTTGTCTAGCATAGAAAGTGGGTAGATTGTTTAAATTAGCAAAACAAATTGAAATAAATAATTCCTTTTACTGCAAAATGTCAATCTCTTACTGAACTAAATTTAATAAATTAAAAAATTTTCAGCCTTTGGCAATTTCATACATTGATAACATTGGTCTGACCATATAGTAGATGATCATCAACCACAATGATAGGAATTACACATTTTCTTATGTACTTAAAATCAAGACAAGAAATGCAGCAACAACCTTTTTTTAAGGACTTACAGCCCTACATCCCATAATCTAAATATGCGAGAAAAACATGGGGCCAAGATGCCAACATGCTTCTCTAGCATGTCATTTTGATCAGTTATTTGGTCACACATTGACTTTTACTCAATAATTTTCATTCTTTACGACTTCTAATGTGACCAAATATTCGTTCTTGGAGCTATTTCACTGTTTTGCCATTGTTTTTGAGCGGTTTGGTCAGTGTTCAGACATTTGTTAGCGAAATTTCATGTACTGCCCCTTAGAGGGGTTTCAGATTACTCGTTCGACAGTGTCAAGCTCATTTGGAAAGGCCAAGAGAGTCCCTTGATTTGTGCTGACTTTTCTACTGTGGCGATGCTCTACGACTAACTGGCCAGCTGCTGAAGAATGTCATCTTCCAAAAACCTTTTGGCTGAGGGATGTCCGGATGCAGAGTTTTCTACCATCTGCGAGGGACTGCTTGGCATTGGGGTTCAGGTGTTGCGAGCTTTGTCGCCTGTCATCACTTTTCTTCTCTGAAACTGTGTGGTCTAGGGACTCCGAACAAGGTATCTACTACCAGCCTGGGATGGGAATCCATTGGTTGGCTCTGCATGTCTGCAGGAGCTCACCAGTGGGAACTTTTCTAATTATCTGAGCACTGTCTGCTCATTGAATGATGTTCTTAATGACTAACATCATTCGGGCTGGTGCAGAAAGTGCTTCCATGAGGTCAATAAAGGCACTATAGTAAGTGTCTAGATGCATACACAAATACATCCATGACTTCAAATATTGGGTCTTAATCAAATTGGCTGTAAGCCACTGAGCAGCCCCCTCATTTGTAGATTCATAGGAATACCACTGACCATCCTTAACCATTCAGATGATGGAGCTTACCATGTGTTGGGGCGATGGGTGTTGCTGGGTTGCTTGCAGAAGGCCTGCGTCTTGGGGTGATGCTGGTCTGAATGGGAAGGGTAAGGCCAGATGCACCAGGAACCATATTGCTTTTCGGCCTTTCACGAGGTGTAACCGATGTTACCACTTCTGGAATGGGCTTCTGACTCTGTCCCCTAAACATTAAAATCTCTTATTACCAGTAAAAACTCTAATGCATTCTTACATAAAACAAAATCCCTCTTAAACCAACAAAATTATATAATCTTCCTAAAAACCAAGCAAAGAAAAAGCCAAGATCACAGTTAAAAAATCTAGATGTTCAGTCAGCAGAGGCAGAGACACAAAAATTAAATGAAGAATCAATCAACCTCAACTAACTTCTGAGAAAACAATATTATACAGAAACAGTCTAATTTATATATCATAATTCTAACATCTAGATGGTCAGTCATGTTATGCGTGTTGCATTCAGTGTGATATATAGCACATTCATAACAATGCTACATAAAAAGTGAGCCCTTTTAAAGTAAAATAAAATATGAATCCTTCAGATGAAAAATAGCACCTAAGTGTGACAAGAAAGTCTTACTAACCTAGTACTGACAGGTTTTGTTTCTTGTACTGGTTCCTGCAATGGCTTTACAGGCTTCAGAAATTGAGATATGTCTGGGATGGGTGCTTTCTATCAACATATCAAGAATGCCAATTACCCTGAATCGCAATCACTACAAGTGGATTAAGAGATACAAACATCAGTCACTCAATTGCCATTTTCATTGGGTTTAAGAAAACAGGCTCAAGATGAATATGGTGGACACGAGTCTAGGAGATATCCCCCCTGGTAATTTCCCCCAGGACATTTCCCCTGCCACCTCCCCCCATGGATTTCCCCCCGGGTAAATACCCACCCGGACATTTCCCCCCAAGTCATATATTTTATATCAACAAACATCACAATTAGTTTTGTATAGGTCACAAATAAAAAGAACAATATATTTAAAATGAATTTAAGTGATACAAGGTAAAAAAATAATAGTAAATTAGTACATGTGTTTATATCAAAGGTCTTTAGTGTTAAGCTTAAGTTCGGTTTTTCAGCAATACATAGAGATAATGTGTTCACAGACTAATGTTAAAACGTAAACAAAACTGTTCAAAATAACTTTGTTTTTCCATGTATACTAGCTATAGTTTTCGACTCCATTGCTGTGGCTTTTTCAACTGCTTTTTTAACAAATTCATGGCAGATTATATAGCAACAGATTGAGTAACTATCAAAACTTTATTAAACATTTACTTTAAGCATCAAAATGAGTAAACATTAATTAAGACTGAAAGCATTAAAAGCCTGGTTGTTCAACAAATAAATATCAACAATTAAATAAAGCTATATTTACATCAAAGCGTTAATAGCCTTTCTAGAAAACTGTTTACTCAGTTTGTTGCTATAATAAAAGTCTTTGCTAAATATTGTTTGTATTTCCCCACTCAAACATCAAAGCACTAAAAAAGTCCATATAGATACAAATTGTTTAATTTTTGTGGACATTTGGGGGGGAATATCCGGCTTTTTTTATCCTATTGAAACGCTCGGGGGAGAATTCCAGGGGGGAGATGACAGGGGGAGTCCGGATCCCCATTACAGACATATTAGAAATTGCCATTCTACCTTTGCGCTTGAGCCTCTGTGCAGTAACTGGAGCTGACAACACTTCTCGTCTAACATCTGTTTTCAGAGTAATGTTCAGTTTGCTAGTATTATACATAATGTGCTCAATGATCATATGTACACAGTGCTTGAACTTAGCTCCACAGCTTCTAATAACAAACACATGTACTTTGTTATTTACAGAAACAAACTACATAGTTATATATATATATATATATATATATATATATATATATATATATATATATATATATATATATATATATATATATATATATATATATATATTGTATTTGATTTGAACTATTCCCTTAAAATACTGCTTTGGCCATTATAAACTACCACAAGTCTTGGTAAAATGTACATACTCTCAAGTATCTGGCTTAGGATTTCTGAAAACTGACAGTCCTATACTTAATTTTATTATTTTGAACTACAACTTAACCCAGTATTTGTTACCATGACAGTGGTCAATCAAATTTACATAACCTTTACCATCAAAAACTTTTAAGGATCTCTGACCACTCAGTGTAAGCATACTAAATCGGGATACAGATATGCAGCTGCATTCTATATGTGCCACCTTACAACGATAATGACCAACAGCGTGGGCTGAGATAAGCCAGTGCAGACAAACGCATCTGATGAAGGTGCTTGAACATTCTATAGTCAGTCATCTTCTGAAAAGAGGTGTGCAGAAAGTATCAGGTAGCCAGGCCCACAAAGGAGAAACTCTTCACTAATTTCAATCTTAGTAAAGGCAGCTCGCAATAGAGGCTGCCCACAGAGAACAGAAAGGTCATATCACATTATTTGTTGTTACTTCCTCCCTGACCGCATGAAATTTAGACAATGAATTGTACTAACATTTAAGTTTTGTACAGGACAATCCCGGCCGGATATTCGGAATGCCACGCACGATGCCTGGAATATATCCGGTCTCTGGTCAGGATCAACAGTCAATAAGTATTCTAGGAAGAAAATTAAGTTAATAATATAAATCTTGTATTCTGACACAAAATCTTACACATTCTGTCAGGCCTTGTAAAATCACAGTATAATGGATCTGCTCAAAAAGTTACAAAATCTGAATAACAAAAATATGCTTACAACAGAATCAATTAATCAAGTGTTTTAATAATAAGCCTCCAACTCACAACCATCATTAGTTTGCTCATAATATTCATCTGCCTTCTAAATTTGCCACGCAGCATGTATTCATGCCTGTGGGTTATCTGTGATGAATAGGCAGGGTGGATCCAGGATTTAAAATTGGTGGGGGCAAAGTAAAAGCTGGTTCTGGGGTTTTATGACAAAAACATTTAGGAAATAGACTTTCATCAAGTTTATAATCTCATACATCCATTACATTGTCTCCTGACACTGCTACTGATAAGTAGTAGGTACCAATGCCATTTTCTTGCTTCTTATAAACTCAGGTGCACTTCTGGATCAGTAAGGCTTGCACATCATCATATGCTGCCATTAGAAATGAAAGACACTGAGCTGGTGTTCAACAGCAACAATCTTGCGGTAAGTTATCTGCCAATTCCTCACTTATCCAACGCTGCATGTGGCATTTGGCTGCCTGTTCACAACTGCATTCGTTTCAATCCTAATGCATGTGTAGCCCTCTTCAGCTAGCAGTACTCAAGAAATAAATTTTAATAACACTTTTCTCTCATCTTACCTAAACACTTCTTTAGCACTGTCATATAACTGTGGAAGCCATCAGTTGATGGTATACCACAAAACCTAACTAGGAGTAGACAATTTATGGATTCTCTGTCATTATCTTTATGCTACTGTCTACATGGAACAAAATCCCTTGGAAAATTTACTGATGTTTCACTTAATGCAGCCTCGTAAAGACTTAAGATATACCTATTTCCATTCAACCTATAGCCATGAACACAGCTCTTCCACGAAGGAACATTTCATCACATCAAAATTACAGAAAATAATTATAACAAATCACGCAAGAAATATTCAAGAACTTAGAACTTTCTTCATAATCAGCCTTATTTCAATTTAAAAACTGTATTAAACTACAAATCGACAGAGATAAAATGTTTATTTACTAAGGAAAGCGATGAGCTGGGGAGAGTATCTGCAGTTTTCTGGAATGGTAAAGTGTCCACTCTGTATTGCTAATGAGCTTTCACCAAATGGCAAGGTATTAAAACACAGTCTGTAGAGCATACATCCTAAAGCCTATGGGGAAAAAAACAACGAAAATCTTCAACCAAACACGACAAACCTAAAAGCCTGTTAAAAATGCTCAACAAGGAACAAGAAAAATCTCCTGAAACTGAGCAAATGTTAGACTTAACTTTAAATACCTTGTGCTCATAGACCATTCATTTTAGGACACATTCAAGAACTAGATCATGCTAAAGCTATAGTCCTTCATCCACATATCATATTCAGAATTACTTCACCATTTCTGTAGTCAGTGTTTGAAAAAAATATAAATATCATAAGTAATCATAATAGATATGATGGCAAACAATAAATATCCAGAAGTTAATGAATTTAATACTATTTAAAGATAGCAGCTTGTCCCTCTAGATAGCAAACATAGTGAAGTTAAAGCAAATCATGTCCAGTTAGTTTTTGGATAGGCAAACATTCATAGAATGTTTAGCACATTTGTGAGATTCTTAAAAGGCTCTATATAAATATCCAAGTACATGCATACATACATACATACAACATATACATTATGCCATCTGGGCCAACTCATCACTCAGGAATTGGTATATAAATACCAACAAAAACTGAGAGTTAACAGAATGTATCATGTAGTTTAAATGCTGTTTTGTGCCTCAGCTGAAGAATCCATTCAAACCTGGGACCACGCTCCTAAGACTTTTCATACAGGCATGTAAACTAATATACTGCCTTTGCCTTACCCAAAGGTCACACTGGCCTGGCACAGCATGCAAATGAAACCATACAAAAATGTTAGCAAAACCACACAATTTTTTTTAATCTGACCCAAATATCGGCTTTTGTTGAAATCATTTTTCCACTATACAAGTCGATCATCTCCGGTGAACGATAAGACACAGTCGTATACCTGAAACATCAAAATCAAGTCTTTCAGAACAGATTCAACAGCTTCAACCTCATCCAAAACAAGCTGATACGTATTGTATTACATGTATTACAAGACAAGCGCAGATGTCTTGTCTATCTCTGTTTTGTGTTAAACAGCAGAAATCAAAGCAAGATAAAATAATATATTCAAGTCTGCAAATTGCAAACAGCAAAGCAACTGCAACCTTGAATCAGCAACTTGTCTACAGTGCTAAAAACCATCTTGTCTGATGTAAGTAACTAAACATTCATGTTCCATATCAGTCCTTAGGGGAGGTGCTAATTTTCTTCTTATGCTCTTGAGCTGGCAGTGGATGACTCTGAAGGTCCTGGATGCAGGTCCAGTGCATTGCAGGACTTCCAAAGTATTAGCCAGTTCAAGCCAGCACCATATTCTACTGCCTAATCACAGAGGCACATGTGTGCAAACAAATTGCCCAGGGTCGTTACATGGAGTCTGCTCACCAGACTCAAACCCACAATCGTTGAATTACAGACCCAGTGCACTACTAGTGATGATGTGCTGGTATTACTGAGCCAGGAAAGCTGATGAGGAGTTACCTTAAGTGACATCATGCAACCACTGGTTTCTATTATGTAACACTATTATTAAATTAAATCACAAATCTACACTGAATCTCACTTGCAAAGTTCCTCCTCAACCAGCTGCACTCCAGCCTTTTGAGGATTAACGAATTTTGCAGTGGCACTTCCAAAGTCACAAAGAACGTAAGTTCCATCATCATCAATTAGAACATTTTCAACCTGTTCAAGAAAAACATCACGTAAACCAATTGTTGACTGCGTATCAGATCCGGATCACAGAGATAATATTCCCAATCCATCAAAGACAAGTTAAGCAAATATTTCTCAGTTAAGGATTTCCTGGAACTCACCTTGTGGTACCTATCCAAAGAATTCCTACATTATCAGGCATGATGTTTTCCAGAGACAGCCTCAAGTGGGAGTTAAGAAATCATCTATGGGCTTTACATAACAATCAATTCTAACATAATGCAAGACATATCAAAATGAAATATTTAAAGTTCAGCTAGTGTTTTGAAGCAAAAATTGACAAACCAACATCTTTTCATGGACCTATCTTATTCAGGACCTGCCTCATTATAGCTGTGCAGTCCAAACTCTTCAAAATCAAATTATCTTTATGAAAATGATAGGTGGAAACACGATGACCATAATCTGCAAACAAATCACCTAGAGTTCAACTGCCACACACACACACAGCGCAAGGTCACTGCTCTCCCTTGCCCTAAGGTCTGGCCAGGAATTTTACCTTCAAGTCACGATGTATGATGGGAGTCTGGCAGTGGTGAAGCCTGGAAACAGCCTCACATATATCACAAAATATCTGAAGCACCTCCCTCTCAGTATAACCAATTCCAATTCGGTCCGTCATTTGAGCAATCACTGAGCCTGAAAGACAGATGCACAATTAAACAACCATTAATGGATTGTCAACCAGGTCCTTTTAATCTTGCTTTGCAATAACGACATGAAATTCTTCTTACCACTAGGAACATAAACAAAACGGTAAGAATTTTACACACTCCAAGTATTCGTAAAGCTAACGTAAACATTTTCAAAAGGACGGATACCATATGGTAGTCATAAGATCTATTGGAACAGCTGAGCTAAATAAAAATACATCAGTGCATTCCAGAGATAAAAATGCAGCCTAGAACACTGAAAGTTGCTTACTATAAAGAGTCACACACTTCCTAAAATTGTCCTAATTAAGTACAGATAGTTGATATATTCAATTCTGCAAGACAAAATGAATGGAAAGCATTTTCTAATCTTTCTAATTTTGCTTTGCTGGTACATTGTTTGGCCTTACTATGATTATTCTTAAACTGGGAGCTCATCATAATGCCACCTTTTTGAACCCATATCAAGTACTTTATTACAATGTTGTTGCACCGCAATCAGTTCATGCTCTGAAGCTGAATTAAATCTGACATCCAAGTCCTTTGCAGATAAAACAGAATATTTCAGAAAGTAACATATTTCCATGGGCAGGATTTCAATTAGATAACATTCCATACATATTTTATTAGTAATAACCATTGAACGAACCCATATGTGACCCCAATTATATCATATTCTTAAATGTTTCCTGTTGTACTTAATTTTACAGTGCATATGCTGACACTTGCACAGCAGTTGTGGCTGCAGTCAGCGAATAACTGTACAAGCACAGCGCCCATTTTCAGCAGTATGATGGCACTCTACAAACCACTGCTGCCAACTGCAACACTGAACATAAGTTTATTTTACAATATAAATTAATAATAAACTGTTAATATAAGCAGCTAAGTAAAGAAGGAAGAAAGAAGACTCACCTTTGTAATACTGCATGAGAATAAGGACCTCATAGATTCGGTTGCTGGTCATTGTAATGTTGGAATTATAAAACTTTATGATATTTTTGTGACCAGATAGACAGCTCTAAAATGCAACAATCTAATAATAAGTGCATTTATTAATATTCTAGTCGTGTTAGACATAAATAAAAAGTTTAAAAAAAAAATGTTCTCAAGTAGATCAGCATTCTACATATTTTCCAATCCCAAGGAAGCATTTCTGCCTCAGGCACAAAAAGTGCAGATAAAAACATCAGAAACTAATGGCCACTTTAAGGACGGCTGTTCCAGTTATGAATTTCGGGCAAAAAAGCTCTGTAGCAAAAAATGTGCATGCTCTTAAATGGCACAAGTTTCTAAGTTTCCATCCATAGAGAGAGAGAGACACAGACACAGACAGAGAGAGAAAAAGAGAAAGACAGAGGCAGAAGGAGAGAGAGAAAGAGAGAGAGAGAGATTAATTGTGCATGTTATAAATGTCTGTTAAATTTTAATAATAATAATAATAATAATAATAATAAGTAGTAGTAGTAGTAGTAGTAGTAGTAGTAGTAGTAACAAAATAATAATAAAAAGACCAGGCTCATTTTAATTAACACTATAAATTATTATTATTACTATTGTTGTTGTTATTTGTTGTTGTTGTTGTTGTTGTGATAAAGCTTTTATCATCCTGATGCTATGTAAGTGCGTGCACTATGTGACAGTCCAGTTCCCAGCTCTCAGGAGCGTCACTTGATCACACATAAACTGGAATAACTAATCACTGTTTTCCTACGGCCGCAGCCTCTGTGAATTCTCAGAGTGCAACTGGAAATGCTTCTGTGAAGGCAGTAACATATGTCACCATTCAATTAATTAATTAATCTGTTTAGCAGTTTGTACAGTTGCTTTGTAAAGAGATGCCAGGCTCCGAATGCCAGTTAAGTTGTGAGCTATAAGGCAGGATGTTTGGACAGTTAAAAGCAACAGATGCCATAGTGGTAAAGACTTAAGTCAGAGATGTCTAAAGAAATTTTGAAGGAATCAAGTGGTTTGGTGCACCTGATCATAGAGGGAAAAGCAGTTTAACAGTCTGGCAATTTAGACAATGAAACGATGACGTAATCATTGTAATGCATTCTGGAACCGTGAGGGTTCATCTTTGGTTTGTGCAGTAAATGAGAAAGAAATGAGGGATGATAATGTTTTTCTTTAACATATCAAGAAGGGATTAGTCAGAGAATTCTCAAGTTTGATAGAAGATAAGGTCTGATTACAGACAGTTGGGGTACAGTGCAAGGTTCATTAGTAGTTCTTTCTATGGCAGGGAGTTGAGAGAGGGGTTCTACTACGTAAACTGTTTTGAACTACTTCCAAGGGCATCAGTACATATACATGATCTGAAACAAGAAACACACTTCAGAGCCGTAGTTCATGTAGGTAAGCTTGTCAGAGTATAAAAGAACCTGGACACACATTTGACTTTGGACTTTTATCTGTAAAGGAGGTCAGCGTGCTTTTGTTGGCATGATGCAAGTCGATCCTGAAGCCTAGATCCCTGACAAACTAGATGGTCTTCAATTCAAATAAGTCCAATTGTTATTAGGGTTTATGACCCACGGTTGAATCTCAAATCAAGAACAGAGCATTTGCTGATATTGATTGAAATCTGTCAAAGTTGAGACCATGTAATGCAGTTGGAGGATTCTTGTGGTAAATTAGTATCATCCTCTATACATAACTGGCTTTAAGTTTTAAGTCATCTGTATCTAGTGGAATGAGTCATTTCAGGTTGCAAATGTAGTTAACATGACAGAATTTAATACTTGGCGAATTTAGCCAAATGTGTGCTAAGCATCTGAAATACAAGCACACCGCAGAACTTCTACATCACCCGAGAACCTTGTGAATCCAATTTTAAGAGGATCCAATAAATGCAGTGCTAACCATTCACTTTCATATAATTATACAGAACCACATCTAGGAGCTCACAACACACATCAGTTGTGAGAAGCAATTCCACATCAAGAACTTTTATGCAACTAGGGAATCTTGACTTGGCATGTGCCACTGTCATCAGACAAATGCTCAACACTTCAGGCAATTCATTTTAACAATCAGTCTGATTACCACTGGTCATTGTGAAATGCATCCACAGATGTATCAATGGTATATATGTACGTAAGTATGTGTGTATGTACATATATTGATATTCATGTAGTGCCTTTGAAGAACCACACAAGGGTGCTATCAAAAGCCAGCACAACCAGCAACCCAACAACAGCAAATCAACCCAACTATAGGAAATACACAGTATCAACCCAATATCAGCAATCAAGCAACAGCAATATCAACCCAAAACAACATTAAACACCAAATATTTCTTTAAAATTGTGAACAGCAACACAATTACAGCTCAGCCCAACAAAAGCAACCCAGCAACAACCACAAAACATAACAGAAAACCACTAACACAGTCAACAGCATCCAAGTAACAACAACACAACACTAACAACCATACAACAAAATCAACACAACAACTTGAACAAAGAGCAACCAAACAACAGCAACCCTATGCCAATCCAACAACAGTAACCTATATTACAATAATCCAACACCATCAACTACATAGTACCCGCTCAGCAACAGCAATCCAACTTACTAAACAAAACTACTAAACGAATATCATCAACTACACATCACCAGCACAGCAACTGGAACCCAGCTACAGCAACCCAAGAACAGAATTAAATGTTTAAAGTAGATAGTAAATTAACATTAAATACTGTCAACACACTTTGAAAAGGCACTATTTAATATTGCCACTTAAAAGTGAAGTGCCAGAACTGAAGTCATGAAAACAGTGGCACAGAGTTGTACAACTTTACCATAAGGATACAAAGCCAGCCACTAAACTGCTGGCTTCTGCTAGACACTAAAACTCAGACTTGCTTAATTTTGCTCCTTTTGATGTCTCTGACTTTGTCTCGTGCTTTTCCGTCTGATTGTGTCTCTCTACTTTACTAAAGTATATAAATAGCCAAGAACTGGTAAATGTAATAAATAAGTAAATAAACACATACATAAGAATGTATATATATATATATAAATACATATAATTAAAATATATACTCACAGAAATCTGAATTTCCCTTTTGCAGACTGTCAGATCTTGTTCACTGTTAACATACATTCGCTTGAGTGCATAGCGCTGGCCATTCTGACTGGATTTGACTAGAAACACAACTGCAAATCCACCTGCAAGCATCACAGATTCGCTTGTGACATCCACCTATTTATCTGTCCATTTAGAAAGCAGTGGCATGTCCAATCGCATCTGTTCACTGCCATCAACAGACCACGACATGGTTGATACAGACTGCCTTGGGATATGATTTTTTTCATATCTAGTCTGCTCTGTGATGGATATTCTCAACTCAAAGTGAAGGCAACATGAATAATCACACAGAACTGTCCTTACATCAAATTATGTCAGAATAAAAATGTACAACACACATCTTGAGAAATTAAATGATCATAGGAAATCATACATTCCTTGTGTAGTCAGAGCAGTCTGGGAGAAAACCTTAGACCAGATCAGGTTATTTGGACAATTCAAATAATTTCATTCGAGAAGAATATCTTCACACCATGAACTCCACTGATCATTGTTAATTCCTCAGCAGTCCTTATCTTGCATCTATGTTGAAAAACCTATAATTTCTAGTTTTAAAAATAGGCAGATGACATAATAAGGAAATGATCACTCATTGCATGCCACTACCAAAACTGTCATGTTCGATTTTCCAGCAACTAGCCAATTAAGGTGACCCAGAAAAACTGTTTACATATTAACTTGTAAACAGTACATTCCAAGCAACTCTGGAACAGTGGGAGTAAATCTTCTCCACAGCATTCCTTTTTGTATAACTCACTGTTTAAAGCATACGTCAAGGCGCCTCTGTGCGTCAGGATGCTGGTTCGCATACCGATAGTGGCTATATTTAAGAGATTTAAATATCGGGCTAGCAAGGTCTATGCACAGGGACCTTAAATGATGTGGCCCATTCAAACAGGCAGTGGTGGTGAAGGATTTCACCTGATCAATTCATTGCAAAATGAGCAGGACTGAGGCCATATGGTCGCTATATAAAACCATTTACATGTACATTTATACTTAACAGTGCTCAGAAAATCAGGAGACAATACGCTGACACTCCATTTGCCTTATGCTCTACCGACACACAGAACCAGATGGAAACAGGTGGTTCGAATGAGCTGTTGCAGCAGTACCAAGCAGTCCTTATCTTGCAACAAGTCATGACCAGTCCCTATCTTGTAACACAGTCACAAAGCAGCCAACTTGCTTTAGAAGCATTCATGCTACGGTCAATTTAAATTTGGCATCATGCAAAACTCAACCGCTAAGACATAAAACATGACCGCAAGCACTACAAGTAACTATACAAATGGTACACAATGCTTCAACTGCTTGGTACATGAAAGGAAGTTCAAAATGTAGACCCACTTCAAAAGGCAATTTGGCATGTACTAAAGACTCTAAGCCACAGTGAAACCTGCATAACAGTTAGCGAGGAGTAGCACGTGCATTCTGCTGAGGTACCTTTTGACTAAGTCACTATTCAGAAATCAGAGTACTTAATGTAGTGTACCTTGAAGTACAGAGGGTACTTGCTTATTCATGAAGTAACAATCCCACACATGCATCTGTAGGCTTAAGTACTGCATACCGTAAGTTTATCAAATAGTTTAAAATTTAAATTTAAAAAACTAATACTGGAAATTAAATTTAAAAGATCAATGAGGTTCCACAACAGCAACCATCCCATCAAGCGATCTCTACCTCACCCTTGTTGACTGGTGAAGATATGTACTGCACTGTTCAGAATTTTTGGTAATTGTTTTTAGCTGTTCATAGCTTAACCTTTTCTTCTTATTACTAAAGCAGCGGTTTGCAGCTGTGCCTTTTAAAATCTTAAGTTCACTTCAACATATCAGTTTCAACCGTTTTTGAAAAGTGATTCCCAAATTAACAACCACAAAGGTCTTAAATCTGTGGTAAACAGCCTTGGTTAATTTCATAATCACACAACTCTTCAGTTGCAGTTGTTGTCTATAATACAGAAAAGTGCAAAGAGAGGTACATACACGTGTGACAATATGTTGTGACTAAATATGCATACATGTGCACCAGAGACTCATTATGACATGCTTTATTATTGCACAAAATCTGCTATGTCAAAATTAGTTCAAACTAAAGCAAATAAACTCATTATAAAAAGGTTCCTGATATGGCTCCCAAAGACAGCATTATACTGGTTTCAGTTACAATCTACAGTAGAATATATAGATCAAAGATAAAATATAGATACAAGTGTATACACACATCTATACATATCGTATATACATAGCACGTATATACATTGTATGTACAAAGTATATACACACATGTATATGCGCTGGCTTAGTCGCATGTGACCTCTTGTCCCACTTTTCTACATAATAGGTAACAACAGAACAGCCCTTGAAAGGGTATATTTAGCACCTCTTGAGAAATTGCTATGCAGAGCACTCTAGAGATCAATATCAGATTGCAAAACTGGTGCTAACAAAGTGGAGAAAATAAACAATAATGAAAATTCATTGAGTTACATGCAACGACACTCCATACTAATGTTTTAACCATTCTCTTTTTTAGCTTCCTGTTTAGACTGCCTCTGAGTAGCTCCCTCCTTTTATATGGGAAAGGATGCATTTTATAAAAGGAGGGAGCTACTCAGAGGCAGTCTAAACAGGAAGCTAAAAAAGAGAATGGTTAAAACATTGGTATGGAGTGTCGTCCAGTATGGCTCAGAGACGTGGACAATGCGGAAGGAAGACATTAAAAGACTAGAGGCCTTCGAGATGTGGATATGGCGTAAAATGGAGAGAGTCAGCTGGAGGGAGCGAAGAACCAATGAAGAAATATTGCAGCTGGTGGAGGAAAAAAGATCCTTGATAGGCACTATACGCGGACGACAGAGAAAATGGATCGGCCACATCCTGAGAGGGGACACCCTATTAAAAGACATCATCGAGGGAAGAATGGAGGGAAAAAGAACACGTGGCAGACCAAGAGCAATGCTACTGGACTGGATGATGACAGAGGAGGGATACAGTGGACTGAAGAGAGAGGCACAGAACAGAGAAAGATGGCGTCATTGGACATACGAACCTGCCGAGGGGCAGAGAACATAAAGAAGACATGCATTACAAATGCAAATGTCGGAGCTAAAAAGGGCATCTAAAAATAAAGTCAACCTATGAGACCTAGAAAAAGTAAAGTTGCAAGCCACTGGAAGAGGCAGGTGAAAAGAACAGAGTTCAAGCTGCCAAAGGTGGAAAGAATAATCTTTGAGCAGACCCAAACCATGTCTTACAGCAACTACTCTTACCAGTTAAAACCCTCAATTATTCCATATGGCCCCATGCTCATGACTGCATTATTCCTCCTGCTGAAAGTTTAACGTGTAAATCTTTCATTATTAGATGTTGTATGCCTGATAAATTTTTTCTTGTGTTCTTAAATACTTGTGCACCGACATGTGATTAGCTGTTGGTTAATAAAAATATACTTACTTACTTACTTTCACCAGCTAGAATAAATATGGTCGTATAAAGGAAAGTATCTTAACAAGTCAATTTAGTGCATGCTTTCATCATTCTTTATAAGTGCTATCTCTCTCAAGCATAACAGAAACTGGGAAACCGCTAATTATAAGTTACATGGCTCAACACTGAACTGTCAGTTTCACCTGACATATCCAGGACACAGAGTGGAAAGGCAGATATATTTGCCCATGGTCACCATGACTGGACATTTCAGCCACAGAGAGGGGTCTGAGCATCTGAAGGACTAGAGGCATGGTCAAAACAATGATTGATATATGTACCTTCTGCTATGATTTCTTCCACCACATACTGATGACCAGCAACAGTGTAAACCTTTCCTATGAAGCTCTGCTGAGTGTCTGACTGCGTTTCCTTCTTGGAAAACAGCTTTCTCATCTTTTTGGAAACACATGCAAGGCAAGAACTAAAAGAACCAAACCACACAACACATTAACTCAATTCAGGACTAGAAACAATCTCAAATAATATCCATATAATTGAAGCAGTAAACGTTAACTCACCTGAATATAATTTAAATCTATTAGCTCTGTTTACGACAATCTTCATGCAGCAGTTTTCCTTGGACAATCAAATGGTTCTACTTAATGCAATTTGCCCACTATTCTCACAAACTCTAACAACAGATCTTTTATACCTGAATGATAGCCAAGCAAAGGGCATTTCCAAAAGACATGCAATATATATGCCCTACATTAGAACTAATGCTCTTTACCATATATCATTCCAACTTCCATGAACACACACATAATTACTCCAGTGCCAGAGACATAATACTACACCAAGCAGCCACATAGTAAAACATAACGTAATGTAATATGCTATAAATTAAATCTTTAACACACTCATTAATGGTGACATGCAGGTGAAGTGTTCTCGTTACAATTAGGACCAAATTGTTCATATCATTGTTGAGTTTTGGATGGTTGAAGGAGGGAATCCTACACAAGCTGCCACCCTTTGGTCAAATAAACCCTGCGCCAAAGGACAATGTAGATATGCCATTTCCATAAATACTTACCTCATCATATCTATCCAGTTAAGATGCCAAATGACATTTCTGGGTACGTTTATTTGAACATATCCTGTTAGAGTACATTATTTTATGTAATACAGATGTAACATACAAACTACAGGTTTAATATGCTCCTGGGGAGCATGTTAGCTGATTGGATAGTGTTTGGCTTGTAACATGGAGAGTACAGGTTCAAGCCTCCCCTAAGATGGTTACTGTGTAGGGACTTTTCGCAAGTCCTTTGCTCACAATTTCTTTGCACCTCAGATTCAGATTTATTGACCTTGCGCACATAATAAATGCAATAATAATAATAATAATAATAACAACACATGCTCACTGCATATGAACTTCAAGCAATTCCTTAACACAATGCTTTTGAAAGGTTCTTGAAAGGCACTTTTCAAATGCTCAGTTGCACACATACATACATACATAAATAAATACATACAAACACAATTATAAATTGGAACTATATAAAAGAAAGACACTCAAAATATATTATAAAATTTACATGCAAGTAAAGGAATTTAACGTAACACAGCAGAGGATGTATATATGATATGCCTCTTCAAGCCATGCTGTGCGACAAGGTAGCCGATTGGTATGCGTGCTTGCCTTGCAACGTGGAATATGCAGGTCTGAATCTCCCCTGAGATGGTTTTCATACAAAGACCTTGAGCAAGTCCATCACACATAATTGCTCAGCATCATCGATTGATGCATAGTCATTAGATAGTGGCACCCTAATAAATACAGAAATAATAATAACATACTCAGGTCTTAATTCACAAGTTAACAAGCATGTTCCGAGAGTACTCCATTCCAGGTCTGGAAGTGTCAAGCAGGGCAAGTAGATCAGTCCACACTATTTACTTTGTTTATGCTGAGGAGAGGCCAAACTCCTGATCAACTCATTTTTCCTAATATCTTTCCCATCCTGCAGTCAATTTATTCCTCAACATCTGCAACTGTTCTCTAATCTATGCTACACCAACTCCAACAGTCTGCTCATCCTTCATATGTCTGTATCCTTGAATACTTACCTCCTCTGGCAATTAAATTCTCCATACACCTCAGCTCTTGTTTTACTGACTGGTTGCTATGTCTTGAAACACAGCAAATAAATGATGACTTGTTCAAATGGTCAAATGAGTGAAATAACAACTCACCCTAACAGCTCCTCTGCCACCTATTTCTCTGATCTTCTGGCAGCTAGACTTGGTTCTTCATATGGCATCATTGGACAACCCCTCTGAGTAGATGTGCTTGTGAATAAGTGATGCCCTGTACTTAGCTTTAAAGTAGTGCTATAGAAATTTTGAGCTTATGATTACATTAAATTAATTCAGTAATATAAGGCTGGTCGTTACATGAATTTCTCAGCTAAATGGATGGAGAAGTTTACAATGACTTGTGAACTGCTAAATAATACACATAAACTCAGATTTCCGTTATTTATATGCAATAAGTTTAAGAAAATAACTCATGAGATCTTGGCAAAGTTTATGGTTGCTATTCACTTTATGACTGGCGATTCCGTGATGCAGTTTGATTACGTTTTTCACGTATACCTAAGTCACGTAAACAACTAGACCAAGCCAACCCCAATTTCCCCAGTTTTCGAATCGTAAGCAATTGAAATTTTGCTTGCGAACTGATGGCGATAGACGGCCAATCGAAAGCCGAGGGAGGGGCAGTCACTGTTTAAACTCCGACCCAGTACGACATCAGGTATTCCTTCACGAAAACGCAGTAAATGTAAGCACATGCCAATAGAAACTTTCCAAGCCTAAAACGCACAGAATTTTAACGCACCTCAGGTCTAAAAATCCGGCATAATACGCCAAGGGCTGATTCACTGTTCCTCTTACTCATTCACCGGTATCAATCTGTTTTGTAATCAAATGGTCAATCCAAGATGGCCGCTTTCTAGTCACGCTGACGGTCACGTGATTTTTATCTCTGGCAACAGCATCAGCAGCAACCACATCGTCGTCGTCGTCTTCTTCTTCGTATATCCCGAAGGACAATAAATGAAAAGTGTAGGGAATGCGGAGAACCGATAAATGACAGAATATTAATAGTAAGACTGTAGACAAGGTTCTTTAACACAACCATAGTTCAGGTGTGTGCTCCGACAAACAGCCAATTACGAAGAAAATGATAGAATCTACGAGCGGCTACAGGGTGTTGTAGATATCGCACTTAACAAATGCATTACTTAATTACTTACCTGCCTACGATACGAAGATTACAATGGGAGATTGGATAGGGTAAAACTGGTTGGGAAGAAGTTATAGGACGGATGACGGAGAGCGAAAGAACTGATTATGGAGAAAGATTACTGAGCGTCTGCAGCAGTTACAAAATTAATTAAAGATAAGAGGGAGCTTTTTCCAACATCAAAACATACGTACACAAGCTCACATGCACGTCACTTGAAGGAGTTAATAATTTATTATGTAAATACAAAAAACAGACCACATAGGCCTATGGGTATGTGGGAGGTGGATGTCATCACTAAGAGATGCCAATAATGAAGATAAAGCTTAAAAACTACCAAAAGAAGAGGTGAAGATTATAAATACGCATAGCCTAAAAGAAGAGCCTATAGGGCCTATGCGACAACACTGATGATGATGATGAGTTCTTTGTCCGAAGGCAGGTCCATTGGCTCTATGCCACCCGGGGATGAGATGAGCGAGGTGGTTTCCAGTTGCCTTCCTCACAGACAATTGTGGGGGAGCAACTTGTCCAAGGTCGCTACGTAGGGGCTTCAGGCAGTTTCGAACCCGTGACCCTCCAACTACGAGGCACAGACCATACCACTACAATAAGAGCTGAAGTTATAAAGAACAGGTTTGCTATCTTGGAGAACTGTGAAGTTGTGGATGAGACCAGCATCAGTCATGAGGACGGGGCGATTGATGTACACTGTAACATGAAGTAACACAATCATAAAAGCTGCAGAAAAGATTCCGGGCTTTTAAGGAAGGAATCGTAAATCTTTACAGAAACGTGGCAGGGGATGGATGAAATTATTATTATTATTATTTCTTCATTTATTAGGCACCACTATCTAACGACTTAGCATCAATCGATGGCGCCGAGCAATTGTGAGTGAAAGACTTGCTCAATGTCCCTACACCTTAATCGTCTCGGAGGAGGTTTGAACCCGTACTCTTCGCGTTACAAGCCGAGCGCTCTATCCGTCCACCATAGATGAAAAGAAACATGTAAAGCAGATATTGGGACAGACAAGGACTAGTTGAGTCGGACAACAAGAACTGACTAAAACTTACAGAGAAAATAACAAGGAAGTGAAGAGGATAAGTAGAAACGACCAATATAGCTACATCTTAGAGAGAAAAACTGAAGCAGAAGAGGGGGAAGAGGAGATTCTAGAACTTCGTTTCGTATAGTGAAACAACTTTCAGGAAACACCAGAATACAGATGTCCCTATTAGAGAGCTCGATGGGCAGATGAACAAATACTCGTGAAGAACAGTTTGAGAGAATACTATATTGCTCGGAACAAACAGTGCAACTCGATCGGAGGCTTGAACTCTGAAGAGGAAGTTGAAGAGTTTATAGCAGATATCGAAGCCATAAGTGCAGAAGAGATGCAAGGCAGTCAAGAGTCTTATCAATGGAAAGGCTGCAGGAAATGATGGATTAAAAGCCGAAATGAGTAAATATAGGGGTGAGACTATGGTAAGACATCTGGCTAAGTTGTGTAATAACATATGGGCAACGGGCAGAGTTGGCCTACCCACAGTATGGAGATATGGCATTATCATACAGATTTCTAAGAAGGGAGTTTTGAAAGATTGCACAAATTAAAGAGGCTTTGCTCTACTCTACTCTGCCTGAAAAGACCTTGGCCACAGTGATGCTGAATCGCATGAAGATTGCTGATGACAAAATGAGACGGAATCAGACGGGATTTAGACTACAGCGATCCTCCTGGGAACAAATGTTACACTTTGACAGATAATTTATATATTTCAATACTCTTATGTATAATACAATAGCTATACACAAATGAACTGTTACCCTACACAGGTTTTTATGATAATTGATAAACATCATTTAAGTTTAAAGCTTAATGGTTTTTCTATAGCGATCGTATGGCCTCGACAATGAATTAATCGGGTGAGATCCTTCACCGCCACTGCCCGTTTGAATGGGCGCCACATCATTTAAGGTCCCCGTGTACGGACCGTGCTAGCCCGAGATTCAAAACTCTGAAAATAAGCCACTACCGGCACTTGCAAGTACATGTATTGTGGTGCAACTGGGCGTCTGTTGCTTGTCCTTTAAAGTCTTGCTTTCGATTATTAAAATTCGTAGATACATTTTGTCTCATTGGCAGCAACTCCTAGTACTCATAACTCTGTCGAGTAGTTTAACTGAGTAGCTTTATTGTAAGAAATTAAGTCAAATGCCCTGGAGAATATATCTCAATCGCACAGACCAACTGTTTTGCTGCCTAGCTATCGTCCATCCATTATACACTCACTAGATGGACCTCCATTTCCAGCATCGCTGTCTAGGGGAAAGCCACGCAAGTCTTGTAGATTCAGATGTAATGCGACAGTTCAACGGTTCTCAACTTCAAAAGTTTTCGTTTCGTATAAAACTGTGAACTGCTTTTCGACAGTTCAGAAATACTCATAATGCCCTTCTGACAAAGTTCAGCCAAGAAGAGAACTGAAGAGACGCGTCGGGAAGTCGGTGGCAAACTGCTTTGGGGAGCAATAATAGAAAGAAAATTGAGGTACTTCTGGACATATTATGAGACAGACAACAAACCCGGGAAAAGATGGAAGAGAGGAAGACCAAGAAGGGCATGGATTAACGACGTCAAGGTATGGACGGACATGACCTTGGAACAGGCAGCTCGTGCGACGCAGTAAAGAGGTTTATGGAGAAAGATCGTCCATTGTGCCGTCAAAGTTCGAAATAACGAATAGGGCATCGACGATGACAGCTCGAGCGGTATTTATGTTGGCCCAAATTAACCAATCGGAACAATACGCAGCTGCCTAGGGGCTATCTGTCTGCATCAAGAGACCCCATTCGACGGTGCCTAATTTTTTGTGCAGCGTTTTAACACCAGTTATTCAGCGTTAGCCATTGACCTGACACACTGACACCGCATTTCGCCGAAGGCTGATACTTCGCCACAGAAACTCACTGTGAAAGCTTAATGAGGCCTAATTAAACTGCAGTCTTCTAAATACAGTAGATTAATTGTTTCGCGTAAAACTAGACTATAACTACGACCCCCGTGAATTCTTTGAATATTTAGTGATTCATCCATCACATTAATAGTGATCAAAGCAAACTCCAGCAAGTTCAGATTAGGGTGGAAGCACATGGAAAGGCTTGGCGGCTGGGGTTTTGCAGACTAATCTTATGGGCTGACCTTCTGGATATAGCCAAACCACAATCAGGTCAATATATATTGACCTGATTGTGGTTTGGCTTTGGTGCGCCATCGGTTGAAGCCTTGTGCATTAGACACCGGCGCATTAGAAGTTACTAGATATTACTTGCCCAAGACCTGGCATGTGGATCAACACGCCCACAAACGCCTCCGCCGTTGAGAGTGTTAAATCCACCCACCCACCAACCCAGTCATATACACACCCGCCAAGTGAACAAGCTGCACTGGGTGAACCCATAAGTATGAGACTTCAACCTGAAAACGCGGAGGGGAAGGAAGGCCCACATTACTTTGTGATTAGGGCCCCAATACCCTTAATCCAAGCCTGCTTTATGCATAATACGCGAATTAATGAACGACATAGGCCTCCCTTATTGCTTTTGACTGAAAGAAACAAGAGTTTACGTTGCTATAATAGAGAAGAATTATCAAACTTATGACAGTGTAGGCCAATATTGGCTGCAGTTGTCAAAATGGCAGACTAAGCATCTGTTAGGCCTAAATGACAATTTTATGTCGATCATTCGATTTCTGGTAGATTTGTCTTCAATAGGAAAAGTTCTCATATCGAGCTTCAGATTTCTGCTACTTTCTGTTCCATGATTTTCGACAATTCTCTGTTCGAAAAACTTTCGTCTTATCTGTTTCAAGTCGATTTTCCAAATGAATTTCGTTTCCAAGGCAAGAAACAATAGGGTCAAAGATGACGTCATCTATGTTGAGATGACGTCATCGGAACAACAATTGCAAAGTGAAGTCTTTATTATTATATGCGTAAAGTAAGCAAGAAAATAATTTACTGACCCTCACACCCGTAATTGTAATTTTTCAAATTGAAAAGTATTGTTGGCAGGGCCGCCTTAGCATCAATGACGCTCCAGGCAAAGTATATATTTTGGCGCTCCCGATCCCACCTAATTATAAGCATTTTTAGTTTTTAATTCAGCCATTCAATCTGAAGGCCGGTACCTGACTTACTCTGAAGTCGTGCAAAACAATAAGATCTGCTCAAAAAAGACCTGTTTCTAAATTGTTTATTAATGTTATCACAGAAATCATTTTCAATAGTTTGTGTCGATAATGGAAAGTGACAAATTTAACTTATTTTTCTAGGAATAAGAGTTTTACGAAACCCTTCTGCTTTTTCATACTAACTTCTGTTTGCAATTTTTTCTTACGAGATTGTGCACCCGATAATTTCTGGCGCTTCATAGGTTTTGGCATTATTTCTTATTATTTTACTTTTATTAACATTATCATAAGACCGAAACTATAAGATCTGCATGTTCGAAATGACAGTTTTATGTCGATAATTCGATTTCTGGTAGATTTGTCTTCAAGAGGAACAGTTCTCATATGGAACTTCAGATTTCTGCTTCTTTCTGTTTAATGATTTTCTATGATTTTCTGCTCGAAATGACAGTTTTATGTTGATCATTCGATTTCTGGTAGATTTATCTTCGATAGGAAAACTTCTCATATCGAACTTCAGATTTCTGCTTCCTTCCGTTCGAGGATTTTCGAGAATTCTCTGTTCGAAAAACTTCGTCTTATCTCTTTCGAGGCGTTTTTCCAAATGAACTTCGTTTCCAAGGCACGAAACAACAGTGCCAAAGATGACGTCATCTATGTTGCGATTACGTAATCGGAACAACAATTGCAATGTAGTAGTAGTAGTTCCTCAGTTTAACGACAGCTTATGGCATCAAAGGCCGTTGCCGTCGCCCTCCTCCTTTATCCAGTCTTGGGACTGGCACTACCCCCAAACAAGGCAGTGGCGGAGTTAACAATTGCAAAGTGAAGTCTTTATTATTATAGGCTATGCGTCAAGTAAGCAAGTAAGAAATTTACTAGCTCTCACACCCGTAAATGTATTTCTGTCCAATTGAGAAGTATTGCTGGGAGGGCCGGTCTTAGCATCAATGACGCTCCAGGCAAAGTATACATTTTGACACTGTCCGACCCCACCTAATTATAAGGAATTTTAGTTTTTAATTACGCCATCCTAAAAAATGTAAATCTGAGGGCCGATACCTGTCTAATTACTTTTCAACGCTTGCAAAACAATAAGACCTGTTTAAAGCAAACCTGTTTCTAAATTGTTTATTAATGTAATCTTAAAAATCATTTTGAATGGTTTCTATCGATAATGGAAAATGATAAATTTAAAATAATTTTTCTAGGAATAAGTGTTTTACCAACCTTTTTGCTTTTTGATTCTAACTTCTGTTTGTAATTTTTTCTTACGAGATTGTGCACCCGATAATTTCTGACGCTTTATGCGTTTTGGCATTATTCTTATTATTTTACTTTTATTAACATTATTATAAGACCAAAACTATAAAACCTGTACAGTCATCGACATTTTGATCTTAAATTAAGATTTTCACAAATTAAGAGAACTATTTAAAACTAAAGATTAAACTACTTTTGAAAACGATTCAAATTTGACAATACAATGTCTGCAAAAACAGAACAGGAAAGACATGAATAACTAATGTATTTCCTGCAGGTAGTCGCGTGTTTTACTGTGATGGACGTGCTTTTCTTCGTTTTTGTCGTGTCACAGTTTTGTTCTATCAGTGCGTAGAAAATGACTATCAACGATAACTTGAAGCGTACAACGTACACACGTAGCCAACTACTAAGTCTGAGCGTATCATATAATCCATTAGCCGATATATATATATATATATATATATATATATATATATATATATATATATATATATATATATATATATATATATATATATATATATATATATATATATATATATATATATATATATATATATATATATATATATATATATATATATATATATATATATATATATATATATATATATATATATATATATATATATATATATATATATATATAACTGCCCCATGGGATATATATATATACGCGCGTGTGCTCATTTGAAGAGTCTGTGCCTTATTTGTACACACGATTTCAAGCGTTATGATAGTCCTTGTCTAAAGAAGCTCAGTTATTACGCAGATCCAGTTGACATTCAGGAAAAATGTAGATACATTAGCATATCTCGTATCAAATCGTGTATATGTGAGCAATTCAAGTCTGGCTATGGGCAATTTGACACCGTTTTTGCAAACCATGCAAAACTATATGAACGAATACCGAAATTTATTGATCTAGGCACCCTAAGACGTTCATCGTGTATGCAAATTTAGCTCGTATTGATTTGCAATTACCTTTTCCGCTCTCTTCCTCTCTTTCCTCCATTTTCACTCTCTTCCTCTTTTCCTCCATTTTCGCTCTCTACCTCCCTTTCCTCCATTTTCGCCGCTCTCTTCCTCCTTTTCCTCCATTTTCGCTCTCTTTCTCCCTTTCCTCCATTTTCGCTCTCTTCCTCCATTTCCTCCATTTTCGCTCTCTTCCTCCCTTTCCTCCATTTTCGCTCTCTTCCTCACTTTCCTCTATATTACTCTCTTTCTTCCTTCTTCTCTTTTCGCTGTCTTCCCCGCTTCCTCCCTTTCAGGATAGTTCAATTTTACCGTAATGACTAAGTCATTTTAAATTTGTATAAGATAATACAAAGAAAAACTGCATGTAGCAAAATATTATATTATAGATTTTTTTAATAGTTTATTCTTTTGACTTCTTCTTGCCTATGCCATCAGTGGAAATGACATACCTACTTGCGTGCATGCTTACTTCTCTATCGAACGCTGTGACGTCATCAATCTCGTGACCGTCAAATACAGTCTATCGAATATCTGTGAGAAAGTCTATCATCAGAAGCTTCAACCGTTGTAGTGAAACGGAAACTTTTGGCTGAAAAGGGGACAGTTAAAAATAAGCAGTGTCGGGCTTAGGTACCCAATTTGCATGCCAGATATTCGAAGTTTAATGAAATTCCGAAACGGAATTCTTCGGTTTTGCTTTCCCGGTTTGTGTGGCTGTAGTAATACGAGGTTCCCGGTTCCCGCTCTCCTTTGGAATTCTACTACTACTACTACTACTACTACCACTACCACTACCACCACTACTACTACCACTACTACTACTACTACTATTATTATTATTATTTTTATTATAGTAATAATAGAAATAATAACAACAGATAACATTATTATCCAGCAACCGAAAAAGAAAATAATAATTATTCATAGAAAATTTAGACTTCAAAAAAGGTTCGATAGACTGTATTTGTAATTGTAAATTGTAATTGTAATCAGAAATTGATTACAACTCACGAACTGCCAGATACTGCATTAACTACAGCTCACCAATTACTCATTTAATTATTGGCAAAGATCTGCCATAGCGACGTTGCGTTGCACACAATAGCGTGACGCAGCATAAGCCTTCAGAGCATTGTTTTTGAACTCTATGTGATACGCTGCTCATGTATAGCATGTATCGGTAGATGGGAAATATCTTGGTGTTGATTAAGAGGAAGTAAGATCGGATGCTAGAATGTACGCAATATAGGATGGTTTATGTCAACATTGCAGTGTCTGCGTTGGTATGCTTGTGATCGTCTGCATGAAGGAGCGAATAAGTGACGGCGAAGGAGTGCTGCCTTGGGTCGCAACCTACTCTGCCTGGGTCCTATCAACGTAGATCTGTCGATCGCGGATGTTGCTGGACAGCATCGATGCCGGAAGAAGCGATCGGACCAGGCTCCACAATGACTCGTCGTCGTCGGTCAGTCATTTCTTCGTGTGGATGAACTGGACGAACTGCACTGCCCTTGAGGTGACGATGGCATCCAGCTGTCCCTTCTGGAAGGAGATCGCGTTTTGGAGGAAATCGCAGGTAGGAAAATATCTGCACGTAGTCCACTGTGGTGCAGAGGTGTTGACATGCACCGTCTGGCAGAGAAAACAAATGTTCAATTGTGTTTATTCACAGGTAATCAGAGGCGAAACAGCACTGGGATTGGGAAGGTGGGTTATTAGTGCTGCGTAGAAATTTAATATTAAAATTAAATAGTACGTCACACTTTTAAGGGAGCGACTTAAGGGGTATGACGCAACTGATTGTAGCTTCAGTTTCAAACACCATCCGCCATTGTCGCCTGCCTGCCTGCCTGCCTGCCTGCCTGCCTGCCTGCCTGCCTGCCTGCCTGCCTGCCTGCCTGCCTGCCTGCCTGCCTGCCTGCCTGCCTGCCTGCCTGCCTGCCTGCCTGCCTGCCTGCCTGCCTGCCTGCCTGCCTGCCTGCCTGCCTGCCTGCCTGCCTGCCTGCCTGGATCTTCACCTGGAACCAAACCTCTGTCTATCGATTTTGTTTTGACTGTGAATAAGCTGGTAAATCAGCCGATCTATCTATGTTCCATGCTCACCCTCATATTAATTGATTTTGCACTCCATCAATGAACACTGTGACTCTTGTTGCGCCCTGTACCCGAACAGGGTTGCCTCGTATAAGAACAGTATTGGGCTCTCGGGCCTTCTAGGTAACAGGTCGAGAGCTTTAAAATTCACTACCCAGTGCAGTTCGTTTTGTCAATTCTTTGATATCATTCAGGTCTGAACTAAAGATTTATCTGCTGCTTGCCCATCGTAGCCTGGCTTCTGGTTCCCTGGCCTATCGGAGTTCCACCTGGCTTCTTCGACGGATTATGATTTTTAATTGGGATTTCACTTGAAGGCACCACCGACTGATGGCTTTGGCATTATGATAACGGCGCTATAGAAGTCTTCAGATTTTGTAGACCATCGGTTGCTGCCTAGTGCATTACGATAGTGGCGCTACAGAAATCACTAGAAAAGATCAGTCTGCCTTGTGCGCATTTGGTAAATGTCGTGCATGAAAGCAACTGACACAACTGTGACTAGATTATTCTTTACTGTTTTGCTGGCAGTAATCACACCAAACTGGCCTGAAGCCAGTTAGCCAGTCAGTGTTGTTCTTGGGCTACATACAGACTACAGTGAATGCAGAATGTAAATAAATTCCTACCCACATAAAAACATTACCAGAAGTAATGCATGCTGTTAACCAGCATTACTTTTAAGATACGCTGTCATTTTGCTTTAAAGGCAGACGTGAGTTGTGGAAAGGCAGGAGGTGGAGAAAATGGAAACCCAGGAGGAGGAACAGGAGCAGACACGGAAAGGAATTCTAACCAGGAACCGTCACAGCAGAGCGACTTATCGCACGACTGTCCAGTGGACCGTGAAGAACTCGGACGCAATACGTGGTCCTTTCTGCACACAATGGCTGCCTATATTCCGGAACAGCCGACGAGGATGGAACGGAAGGAACTGGAACAGTTCATGGGAACACTGTCCAAGTTCTATCCATGCGACATGTGCGCAACGGAACTCAGGAAGACGTAAGTCATTTGGTCAGTAACGGAGTTGGTCAGTGGGTCAGAGGAAGGAAATTGGTCGGAGTAAGGGAATGGATCGGACTAAGAGAATTGGTCGGAGTGAATTGTCGTATTAATAATAATAATGCTAATGATAATGATACTGATACTGATACTGATAATGCTAATGCTACTTATACTACTACTACTAATAATAATTAAATAATACTAATAATAATACTAATACTACTACTACCACCACCACTACCACTACTACTACTACTACTACTACTACTACTACTACTACTAATAATAATAATAATATAATAATGATAATAATAAATATTATAAGTATTATTATTTTAATAACCACCTAAAGGCGGTGTTATCGCCTCATGCCGGGGATTGGCTATTTGCCCTCCCCATTAACTCAATCGGTCTTCGCCTGGATGACGAAGCCGTACGTATAGCCGTAGGTCTCCGTCTCGGAGCTATCCTATGTCAATCACATAATTGCACATGTGGAGCTCTGGTGACTGCTGAGGGGTCGCATGGTCTCTCTTGCCGTTTGGTGACCCGGCAGAATGGCACGTCACGCTTGTCTCAATGACCTTATTCACAGAAGTCTGAGCGGGCTTCCCATCAGTGAAAGAACCTACGGGTCTCTCTAGAACAGACGGCAAGAGACCGGATGGCCTTACCCTGATTCTTTGGCGTTCGGGGCGCAGCCTCCAATGGGATGTCACTGTGATTGACACGCTTGCACATTCTTACTTACAGGCAACCTCTGTTACAGCAGGAGGCGCAGCTGAACTGGCGGCCGATAGAAAAACTTTGAAATATGATCATCTCACTAATGCATACCACTTTGTCCCTCTGGCCTTTGAGACTTTAGGCCCTATCAATGGTTTGGGTATGACCTTTCTCACAGATCTGGGACGTATATTGTCCCTCATATCGGGAGATGGTAGAGAAACAGGTTACCTTTTTCAACGTTTATCTATAACATTACAGAGTTTCAATGCAGTCGCCTTCCACGGTACATTTGTGGTGCCGAATCCAGACGAGGATTAGCCGTTCCAGAATCCCTCTCTCTCTTTTTCTCCGTAAATTTTTGAACAACCAAGGGATTATACTTACCTTGGTAAAATAATAATAATAATAATAATAATAATAATAATAATAATAATAATAATAATAATAATAATAATAATGAGTAATTCTTCAGTTCCTGAGGGATTATACTTACCTCGGGCAAAAAAATAAAAATAATAATTATTATTATTATAGTCAAGTAATCAGTCGAATGCTTAGAACAACTATTTAAGGCACAATTTACTGGCAGATGAAAAAAGTTGAAAGTGAGCCATTTGATCAATCGATCATGTCACAAAGTGGATTTTTAATTTGTCTATCTATCTATGGCTGATAGAAGTCAACGAAAAACGACGAGTCTAGAAAACAGTTTTGTTTACATGCGCTCAGTCATGGCATAAAAGAAAGAAAATTTTTCAGAATCAGGTAGTCAGTTATACCAAAATTGTCACCACTGTAAAGTTTTTAAAATGCACACAGTTCGTGTGACATTATACTATTATTATAGGCCAATGGCTTACGTTCTAGAATGCAGTGTTGAAGAGACGATCAGTTCACAAAACGAACACCGAGAGCCAGCCATGGATATGAAATCGTAGAGATTTCAATTTGTTATCCTCGGCATATGAGGGCAGATGTATTTGAAGCTCCGTCCTCAGACTGACAATTTATAACGTCAGTCACTAAACCCCCAGTATAATCCTGGCCTAGCGATGAAAGGGCCATGTCATGTTATAATATGAGATTAACGCGCCAGACGTCAGAATTGAATCAGATCAGGAACTGTACATTGATGTATCGTTGCGCTATATACTTTCTAGGCTGAAGTCTAATCCGCCGGATGTCCGTTCGCGCCATGACTTTTCGCAGTGGATGTGTCGTCTGCACAATGACGTCAACATCCGTCTCGGAAAACCAGAGTTCGACTGTTCCAAGGTCGACGAACGCTGGAAGGACGGCTGGAAGGACGGAAGCTGCGACTGACTCGCTGGATCGAAAGAGAAGTTCGCTCAAAAAGAAAACCAGGCCTTTATTTTAGAAAAAGCATAAGATTGGCCATAACATTATTCAGAAGATTCGGAAATATAGGCTACCCCCACATCAAACGTAAGTCCTAAATAAAATTCCCTGCATCTTAGTTGCGTTTATTATAGCCAACATCTCTTCCCTTGTGCATGATATAACATAAACGCTAAACGTATTCAAGCAGGCCTGCTATGATATATTAACGCACAATAACGCCCAAGCAAATGTAACGGTTTGAACAGTGTATCAACCCTTGAAGACGGTGTAAACATTGAACGTAAGACACATTAAGACTTAAAGGTGGTGTAAACACTGAACATGAGGCACCTTGTTTTCTTATAATGCTGTTCTAAAATGAAACTCGCTATAAGTGCATAACATGTTATTAAGCCTATTCATTAGTATAGACTAGGAATAAATGTTTATGGCAATATGCTCATTAAAAATAGCAAAGCTTGTAACCGGAATCATATTTAAATGCAAGATTGTTAAAGCAGATCATACTGAAAGGACGATAATTGTTCGAAATTCTTTGTTTCAAGTAAATCAGGAATCGAAAACACGTCACATTCTAATTAGTAAGAATATTAATTTTCGTAAAAATGGATAAAAGCATGATGTTGTCTTTACTAAACTAAACGGAATAAGATTACCCTATAGTCATCAAGTGTGGGACGTGATGGTATAGTGGTATGATCGGTTCCTCGTAACCGGAGGGTAGCGGGTTCGAATCTGCCTCATGCCACTGCGTAGCGACCTTGGACAAGTTGCTCGTGCACAATTGTCTGCGAGGAAGGCAACCGGAAACCACCTCACTCATCTCATCCCCGGATGGCATTAAGCTAATGGACCTGCTTTCGGGCAAACAACTCATCATCATCATCATCATCATCATCATCATCACCACCACCATCACCATCATCATAGTCAGCAAAGAACACAACTAGGCAGAACAGCTATAGCTCTGAATCGCCATTTGAATGCGTCGCCTGGTCTGCATAGTTACTGCGGTAAGGCATCCTCGTCGGACATCTGTGTAAGGGGACGGCCAATCGTAATTCAACCGTCACCAGCATGGTTAAAATACAGCATCGTATCGTAATCGTAATCATAGCATGGTTAAAATACAGCGTCGTATAGTAGGCCTAATCGTAATCGTAAACTTGAGACAGCAAGACTTCGGGCTAAATCAAATCCACTTACGGGCAATCCAGGCCATTTTGTTTCATCAAGACAGTGATTATATTTCACGGCCCATCAGTTGTTCTTGAGTAGTTATAAGTGACTAAGAGTTGTAATTGCGATTTCATTTCATGAGAAGTGGGTTTGTCTATATACTAGTGGGCCTAAATGCCTATGGGGGACTCGCCCACTATTGTTAGTTGTTCGCCCCATCAGCCGATCAATTATAACTGTTATGTTTTAAACAGATGACCTCAAAAGCAACGTCATATGTGAAGATGTGGTGAGAATATGACAATATTTCATACATGGGATCCATATGTCCTACATTTGGACCCAATTTAGGACAGATTGCCTCTTGTAAATCCATGATCACTGCCTTTTATTATATCATATTCATTAAAGTGCTCCATGTATTATCCTTATAATTCTCTCCACGACCTTCATTCTTTCATGCATCATTCCATTCTTTCATGCATCATTCCATTCTTTCATGCATCATTCCATTCTTTCATGCATCATTCCATTCTTTCATGCATCATTCCATTCTTTCATGCATCATTCCATTCTTTCATGCATCATTCCATTCTTTCATGCATCATTCCATTCTTTCAGCATAATCGAACCATCGGAGTCTTCACTAAACTTTATCTACCAGAGTTGTCTGCATATCCATAGCCGATTTCTGAGGCACGATTGCCCATTGGTTAGAGTGTTCGGCTTGTAATGTGGAGTACGAGTTCGAGCCTCCTCTGAAACGGTTACTGCGCAGGGACCTTGGGCAAGTCCTTCACTCAGAATTGCTCAGCGCCATCGATTGATTCTTAGTAATTATATAGTGGTGCTTAATAAATGCAGAAATAATATTAATTGTCGAATTTTATCGTTACTATCTGTTTTGGGGTCCGGATATTCGTGCAATTTTCCGTAGCCTGCTCAATTCTGCCGTGAGGATTCTTGTTTCATCCAAATTTGCCAATGTCCAGCAGTCTGATCCATATAAAAATGGGTTTTATCTTCGTCTCACGTAATCTTACCTTTGTTTCCTTGTTATTTCCCTGTTTCTTCATATCTTCGCCATTCTTCCAAATGCTTGTGACGTTCGGAAGAATGACCTTAGATGAACTTAGTCGAAATCATTCAGTACATGGGAACCTCAAATGGCGTGGCACCCATTCAAACGGGCAGCGCTGGTGAAGGATCTCACACGATAAATTCACGGGAAAATGAGCAGGTCGAGTCCATACGGGCGCTATAGAAAAACGTGTACATGTACATTTACATTTCACGTCTCGAGACTGTCTCGAGACCGAGACGCCGAGACCGAGAATAGGCCCTACATCCCTGCATATAGAGGCCTATATTTATAATATTTTACAGATCTACGTCTCCTTTTATGCAGGATGGTTCGTGGGTTGGTCTTTTCTGATCTTCACGCACACATACAATATAACTACATATTATTAAACAGCTTGGCACCTAGTGTAGGCTACTTAGTGTGTTTTGCGTAAGATAACAATTAATTTGGACATAATAATAGGCCTAATTCCAAAATTAATTATTGTCGTATAAAAATAACACTAGACAGCCTACATAGGCTAGCGCATTGTTATAATAAATTTAACGAAACAAGAGTAAGCAGGCTATCAGCAGGCAGATTGGTAAACGGATATAGGCCATAGCAAACGAAAACCAGAAAAACACGTATTAAGGTTCAGTCTGTAAAGGCAAACGCACAAATCCCGCCCCACAGTGGCACGTGCACCGCAGTCAGCAAGTGGGGGAAGAAGTGGAGGTGGTGAGACGGTTGGTGGACGGTTTGGATGAATGTCACCCATTTTGCGGCTGCTAATCTTATGTAAATATTTGACCCATATTTGCACGCCATAAAACTGAGCTCAGCCTTGCGTAGATGGAGGACGGACGGACGGTTCAGCGGGCTTATTAATTAACAGAGCCATATGCATTATGAATATTAATATTCATGATTGCTATGAACAGATCCGTTGACCTGCGTCGAATGTGCGCGAGCTCTGACAATCCTACTCGTATCGTCATCGTTTTCTCCTCCCGCCGTTGGTTTTCGTTGCTGCCGTTAGGCGGCGTGATATGAGGAAAACAGTGGAAACGAATCTTATCAACAAAATTAGATTTACTCATTTTCTAACGTGACTATTTAGGTCAATATTAGCCGGAAAATATGCAGATAATATTAGCCTTGCCAATTAATGAGCCAATAATTGATCGATCGTAAAATTTTATTAAAATATTGATATGAATGAAAGTATTTAGACACCACTGAACTGGTTGAGGATATTGGCTATAAAAGCTCTGAACACGACTGAATAGCTTTAGGTATGTGTTGGCTTTGGTTATTTATCTCCATTGTAGTAAACCCGAAGCCAACTTAATTCGACCTCGACGCCAGGGATATTTATGACAAGCAGTTGTAGTAAGTATCCCTGACGCCTCCTAATCAAAGCATCTTAGCTCGAGGCTAAAACAGACGGATATGTTTTGTATAAGCAATCGTAATCGTAATTCCGAGATTTCTACAGCGCCCAACGAAAGCCACGTCGCGGGGACCAGTCAGGCGCTCAGTCAAAACAAAATCGATAGGCAAAAGGGTTCGGTTCCAGGTCAAGATCCAAAAGTCAGACGGAGAGGCAGCGTGGCAGCTACGGGGGGTGTTTGGGGTTGGACAGAGAGAGATAAAAGGAAGAAGGGGTGTCAGGATAGGATCTGGGAAAAATAAATGTTTTCAGTTTCGAGTGAAAGGCCGATTCAGAAATTGTACGTACTGTACTTGTACGTACAAAAGTGGTGTTTTTCAAGAACATCACCATATTTAAGAACAAGCGTAAACAAGAATTAAGCCTATCTATCTAACAAATGAACAACAGCTTTTTCTGCTCTAGTTTTACTTGTAAATAACCTCATGCGGCCAGTCATGGTCGACAGTTCCAGGTGGCCAGAAGGGATGTTAGGCCTATAGTTTGAGGGGTTCAAGTCAGAACATAGCATCTGAGTTTTACATCATTTTAAGAAACTCAAGGAAACAGAAAATTTAGTAGAAAATCATTTTTGTCTTAATGAAAATTATTTTTTGCAAAATGCTGATTAACGACAATCCTCTTCAAATGCAATAAAGTATGTATTGTTTTGTTTACATATAACGTGATATTTAGGTGAAATTAGTCAAAATTTCACAAGATGCGCCGTTTTAGCAAGAGACGTATCTTAGACATGCAGCAATTTGGCACGAATTATTCTGCAAATTTGGCAATAATTGTTTTGCTGCACGGATGTATCTTTATCTGGCAGGACTACTAGTTGGAAATGAATTAATACACACCGTATCCATAGTTTTACATCCTTAGGGCATAAAAGTGACCCATAATTTGAGGTGTATCTTGATGAAGCTGTACAGCTACAACCTTCTGGCACAAAGCTTCTTTGACGTCAATCAATCCAATTTCTGTCAAAACCTCTGTTTCGCAAAAAATCGTTGATACTACCTTCTGGCTTAAACGCATCGAAGTGCTTCTATCGCAAAATTTCCAGGACTATAATGAGCGCCCGCAGAAATTTCTTCAAGGAGGCAAACTATGCAGCACAAAAACCACGCGCATCTTTATAAGGCACGAGTGTTTCCTGGAAGGAAGTAGAAGGTATATATTTAATATAGTAAGCGTCCACAGTTGACCGTCTCCTCTATGCCAACGACACCAAACTATTCATCTTTTGCTCTCCGAACTGTTTCACCGACTCTATAGATAATTTTTTCGTGTGCATAGTTACACAAATCTCTTCATCGATGACATCTAATCTCCTGTGCTTTAACTCAGCTTAATCGAATTTATATTTATAGGCCTACGTGACCAGCTCAAGAAAAATTTCGCCCCTCTGTCTCATTCCTCTTGGACTCTGCCTTTACCCAATTCTTTGCTACTAATTCTCCTGTCCGTAATTTAAGTGTGATATTCAATCAAAACCTCAGCCTCTCTGACCATATCACGCATCTTGGGGGCTTTGGCATCCTGCATAACCGTGAACTTCGCAGAATCCCGCCTTATGCTTGACCTCAAAGCTGCATCAACTATTCATAGTCCATGTTAACTAGACAACTGCAATTCACTTTTCCTGAATATATACGCCACCCGAATAAACCGCCTTCAAGCTATTCTGAATGCTCTTGCTCGTGCAGTCACCAAAACCCAACACTCCTGTTCTCAAATCACTTCACTAGCTTAAAATACCTGAAATAATAAAGTGCAAAGTTCTATCTCTTACCTAACACACACTTCAATCCTCCAAACCACCTAGCTTCGTCACTTGTTTACAATTCAACCCCTCCGTTCAACCTCCCTCTTCTTCCACCATAACATTTCACCCCCTCCCGTCACCTCATCCTTAAAATTTGGAAATCCCTCAATGGCTGCTCCATTCCTTTGGAATAAACTCCCGCAAGAATTATGACAATTATCTAACCCATCTTATCCTACGAACTCACCAATATTTTTACCTCTTGCAATCTCTGGGAAGGTCTTTCACTCAAAACTGAAAACAATCTTCGTCCAGATTTCCAATCCTGATTCCTCCTTTTCCCTATCTTATCCCTCCAATTCCAAACACCATCCACCTGTCTGCCTGCCTGCCTGCACGACCCTTGGAACTGAAACCGAATCTGACTAACTGAATCTGACTAACTGGAACCGAATCTGACCTTTCCTGCCTATAAAATTTGTTTTGACTGAGGGCCTGTGAATAAGCTGGTTCCCTACTTAGCTTTCTTTGGGTGCTGTAGAAATCTCAAGTTTACTCTTACGATAATTAAGTGCATTTGGGGCAGTTATGATTACAGACCCTGGCATAGCAGCGGCTAATCATATCATCTGCGTGGGCAAACAATACTGGATTGGATGCAATTAATTACAGCAATGTTTGACTGCGTTAATTGCAGCCAAGGGGAGCTGCGTCTGTGTGTCCTCCTCAGCATGCCTGTTATCTAGACCTTAGGCTTATTGGCCTAATTGAGCCTTATGCGGGCTTTAGGCCTGTGCACCGGCTAATATGATAAGGTTTTCAAAATAATAAGAGCAAGCTAGCTTTATGATTAATATTTAAAATGCATCTGTTGCACTAAGCATGCATGCTACACATAATTATTTACTACATAGGCACCAAATATATGAATTTCTTTGTAGAATACTTACAGGTTAGTACTTCAACATGCCACAGGCCTATGTGTTACAGTATATTTTTTACGTGCTTAACACGTGTAGCATGTTTAAGTTCACCTCAGCGTACTTTGAGAGGTACTTAAAAAGCGTTATATTAAGTGCTCTGAGGCTACACGCTGCATTATGTGCGTACTTGGCGCGCCACTTCTGTTAATCATGAGCCTTGACTGCCTATAAGCAACGAAAAAAAATCAAACCACCTTAGCTGAACTTGTCTGTCTGTTTCTTCTCGTTTGGTGAGCCAGTTAACTTTCAGTATCTTGCTAGTGTTACTTCAGTTATCGATCTTGCATAATCGCCATTTAATAAAAATGAAAATATAGGTTAACTGGACCTTTCTGGTCGACCTTTTGACCTCTGCATCAACTTTATGTGTTTCTTCATATTCTAACATGCTGCTGATGTTGAGAAGTCAATAAAAGGCTAAACAATCAAACGATTACTAGATGCGGGATGAGGAATCGCATAAAACACTGGCTGTGACACAGAGCCACTTTGCTTTATAGGCCTTCTATCAATTTCTGCTCAGAATTTGATATAATGGTGATATGTTCTATGATATACGTCTGACAAAACTATTTCGCTTCGAGTGATCTTACTCCGGACATATTCACTTGCAACTAACTGGCTCGCATGGGAATTCTCTATTAGCAATTTAATTTCCTTATTGTTAACATGATATTACGCCCCTAATAATAGTCAACAAGTTTCAAACCGGCGTGTAGATAAGAAATTTGTATGAGTCACCGGGTTATTGATTTATCTGTGCCCGCGCGGATCACGTGCTTATGGTTAGTGGGTGCTGCGGGCTGACATCAGCAGTAATTTTGGCTGGCGCGCATTCTATCATGCGGGCGCTCGCGCCAGAAAGCTACAAGTCTACGTTGTGATGATTCAGTGGGTTTTTGGAAAACCCACAATTGCGCGAAAGCGGGAGGCCGGTCTAAACCAATATGTACCTCTCTCCTGACTTTCTCCTGACTTAGCGTGAAAGGGCTTATTTATCAGGACGCAAGTGCATTTTGAGATAGCGCGAAGATTTAGTATCAGTGGTCTACTGTGTACTCAGTTGAAAGCTTGAGTTACTAATTTTGTTGATAAATTCGTGCGTTTAGAATCAATGACGATTGAAGAACTGTTGTGATTGAATTGTTCGTTGTATCATAGTATAATGACGGAACTTTGCCCGAGTCAACGCTACGCTGCGAATCGTGAGAGTCGATGGTTCGAAGTCCTGTTGTTGACAGTTTCGAAGGATCGTCGAAACTCATTCTGGGTTCATGAGCCAGCAAGAGATTAACTAAATCAGTCTGAGTTCCTGAATCTAATTCCGACGACATCAGATAAGAGAGAAGCAGCTTCTCATGCAGAATTTTAATCGTGTCTTTTGGAAAACACAGGAAACGGATACATATGAGGTTTGATGATTTTTCTCAAATTACAACCTCTTCTTAATATCCGCGGGCATTAAAATACTCTCTGCATATAATTTCTTAGTATCTGACCTGTGAATGTGTCATGCATAACATTAATATAAATATAAATACTTAAAATTTGCATCAATAGACAGGAAGAGAGAGATTACTGTGTTACAATAGAGGTTTGTTTCCATGGCATATTAGATAGCAACGCGAGCACATAGCACATATAGAAGCTTTTCAGGCGCTAGATAAATGCTTATAGGATATACGAACATAAACGTATATACATAGAATTTATATAGCTCAAACTCGACCTCAGATAAAGCACCTAATGCGATAGAAGTTAGGAGGAAAAGGATGACGAAGACGACTGCTTCAACAGTTTCATCGATGCTGCTGCTGCTAGTGATGATGATGCTGAAATAGATCATAATGACGAAAGTAATAGAGATGAATTATTTTGGTTCTCACTATGGAGGATAATGATTAGAATTACAGCGGTTGCCTCCGCAATCTTTGCGTCATAGTTAATCCAGGTCGATTAATTATTCTGAACCTAATCACAAGCAGATTTCACTAAAAGTCATAGCAAAATATGCAGGCTATCTGCAGGTAATTTTACGGTTGGCCGGCGTTGGCAATCCGGTTGAATCCAACCGTGACGTTGTCTTTGAACATCTTGGCGTGTCGGACAAGATGATCGAAATCCATGAGAACAACGAGAGCAATTTCGATGCTGATGAAGATTATGGCCACCGTCCCAATTGCCGCTGCGCCGTACGCTTCTACCGGCTCGATCTTTACTGTTTTGCCTGTCTCAGAATCTACCAGCGCATCACAACCAAACAGCTTTCTTCATTATTGTCACCACCATAACCAACACCACAAACAACAATAAAACAACACCTTAGCACCACTACCACCACACCCTAACCACCACTACCACCAACACCATCATCATCAGCACCCCACTCCTGACCACCACAACCACCACTACTATCACCACCGTCACCATCATTGTCACCACCACCACCACTCTAGCCATCACCACCTTAATTACTTACCACCACCACTATAATATACAGTCACTAGTAGTTGTTGCTCATCTTATGGCATAAAAGGCCGTTGACGTCGCCCTCCTCCTTTATCCAGGCTTGGGACTGGCACTACCCAGAAACAAGGCAGTGGCGAAGTTGTACAGTCACTTTACTAACCATCACCTTATAAACACCACCACAGCAATCATTTAGAAGGCCAGTCGACGGCGGTAAAGCAACCACAGAGTCGAAAGTTTTAAAGCCGACTAACATTGGCATGTTTTAAAATCAGGAATCCAGCTTCCGTTGGGTTGGCAGGTGGTTGTCAGAGTCATCACCTCTTCTGATACTTCTTCACTAAACTGCTTTCCCTCGTTGCATCTGTACGTAACGACATCTCCGACTCGGCGACTGTCAGTCTCCGTTTCAATTCCGTTCCAGGTTGGAACGACTGAGCAGACAACGGCTAAGAATTCGACAAATGACCAACGACACAACTGAGCGCGAGTCTGCTTTGTGTTTCTAATAGATAAGGAAGAGGCGCCTACACATCAATTACGCAACGACAACTAGCACGACGCATTCCAGCCAAGGCCATTAACGCAGTCCAACAAGGCCAATAATGCATTCCTTTGCAGTCCAATGACGTATTCCTCTCAAGGTCAATAAAGCATATCCCAAAAGCAGTGACGCATCCCTCCAGAGGCCAACGACGCATTCCTCGCTTCTCTCAAGGCCAGTCACGAATTCTTCCCAAGGCCAATCACGCATTCCCCCAAGGCCAATCACGCATCCCCCAAGGCCAATCACGCATTCCACCAAGGCCAATCACGCATTCCCCCAAGGCTAAGAGAAAATAATGGCCGTTTTTTACAGCAATGCCATGTACTTATGCTAAGAAATTTTTAAGGACCCATTTTATCATCACTATTTTTAATCACACTTCAAGGTTATGAGCGGGTTATATATGGGTACTTATAATTTGTGCCAAATTACCTCTAACATCACCCTCGTCTATCAGTAATAAAGACAACTTCGCCTTTTATAAATATTGCTTATGGATTCTGCTTCTCCTTAAAATCGATTTTCTTTCTACATGAAATTTCTAGGGCGTATCGTGCGTGATTCCTCTCAATTTGGACGCTCCAAGATAAGGCCATCTCCAAGCTTTTCCAACTAGATGCAACCTTTTATACGATCTTTTGCCTGAAGGCAGCAGCAAGAACATAATTGTGGCATATAGCAGAATTTTGACGCAAGACAAACGGCGCACTTTATCACGTTATGAAGTGTTGCTTTGCGATTGGCCAAAGGGGAATACGACAGCTTTGCTTTGTATGTATTTGTGTATGTATATATGCATGTATGTATGTATGCGTGCATGTTTTTATGTCTGTCCTCATTCCATAGACTTGCCGTTATTCTACCAGATTATATGATTGCTTTTCTCCGACGATGCCTAAGACTGGAAATCCTTTTGGGCAACGGGTCTCTTCGGTTGCTGGGCCTAGATTTTTCAATTACATTAAGAGAAAGACACTCGGATAATTTGGCTGTCGTGTTCCCCTTTGGCCAATCGCAAAGTAAACCGCGCGGCTTCGTAACGTGACGACAGTGTGCCGTTTGTCTTGCGTTCAAATGCTGCTATATGCCATAATTATGTTCTTGTTTCTGACTTGTCTCAGCTTCAGTCAAAAGATCAGCCACAAATGTAGCCTAAAGGAACCGCAGAGTGTGCAAATACAATTCATGGCCTTACGTTGGCAGTGTGGCAGATTGTGTGGCAGACTGGAGTGATCATCAGACTTTTCAACTAAGTTCCACTTGTGTCCGGAACAGTTCAGCTCAACGTATGTTTGATCACCGACCTCTTTCGGGAAACGATAACCAGATTTACAAGTGTAGCGTACAATACTTCCCTCTGTAACGTCTACTTCATCGTAAGTAGAATTTTCAACAACAGGTGGCTCCGGACATATTGCTGTTGGAAAAACAGAGAAAGAGAAATTTAAAAAGTACGCCTAATATTTATATAAACAGGGGTTTCATTTACATCAGCCTCGTCTATCAATATTAAGACAGCTTCTTCTTTCAGCTATGTTGCTTATGAATTTCTGGATACAACCTTTTATACGATCTTTCGACTGAAGCTGAGACAAGTCAGAAGCAAAAACATAATCATGACACATAGCAACATTTGAACACAAGACAAACGACGCACTGTCATCACGAAACCACGCGGTTTACTTTGCGATTGGCCGAAGGGGAATACGACAGCCTCGCTTTGTGTGTTTTTATATGTGTGTGTATGTATATGTGTTTTGTATGTATGCATGGACATATGTATGTATGTATGTATGTACTGTATGTATGTATGGATACATGTGTTCATGTGTGCATGTATGCATGTATAGATGTAACTATGCATATATGCATATCTGTATCTATATATACATGCCTACGTGTATGTATATATGTATGACCTAGGCCTATGTGGCCTAATAGTCGGGTTAGGTACTCTATTAGTGGGGATGAACTAAGCTCATTAATTGCGCGTCCTTCAGTGATGCAATGAATATGAAGGTTGGCGTATTAGAAGTTGATGGTTAGAGATGGTCGTACCCTACAGAGGCGCTACACAAATATCTTAACAGAGAACGAACAGTGAGACAATGGATTATTATAAAATAATTGTTTAATACACTTACGTTCAGATAACACGATTGTACAGATGTTGTATGAGAATTGATACACACGTCTTAAGCTAATCTAATTCTTAATACACTCACATTGACTAAGTTCTACGTATAGTCTAAGTTGGTCCTTGTCCTCTTCCTCCTCGCCGTCTTCCATCTCCCGGCAGATTCGTCTGCGACTGATCTCTTCCGATCTTCTCTTCCAACTCCTCACAGTGCGCGTTTCTCGAGCTACTTTCTACTAGAATCCTACAGCCTTTGTCTGGACTCTGGGCTGCCATACGTCTCAGACTTCAGTCTTCTTGCCTGCTTACGTCAGCGTTCACGTGCATCTCTGATTCTGATTCTAGGAATTCGTCAGAGACTGTCTTTGTTGTCTAAGGTAACTTTCACGTGATTCCCTGCCTACCTCCACGTGAGTTACTTGTAAGGTCCCGGATGGAGAGTGCTAGGCGCTATGATAGCTCTCTGCTATACTGGCCTGGAGCTGACTCAGTCTATGGTTGGTATCTATTACCAGTGTCTTTGTCTAGAAGCAAGCCAACTGCTGTGAATCACACGATTCATATAGCGCACTTTCTATCTATCATATATGTATGTATGTCCTCATTCCAGAGACTTGCCGTTATTCTACCAGCTTATCCCATTGCTTTTCCCTGGTGATGCCTAAGACCGGAACTCTTCGTGGTAAACGGGTCTCTTCGATTGCTCCGCCTAGATTTTCAACTCCCTTCCTGTAATTCTAATTTCTGCTCAATTGCTGGTGTCACTGCGTTCTCAAGGAAGACTTGCATTTTTCAAATTCCTATTCGTCATCATGGACAGACATTAAACCATAAGTGTAGCCTAAAGGAACCGCAGAGTGTACAAATACAATTCATGGCCTTACGTTGGCAGTGTGGTAGATTGTGTGGCAGACTGAAGTGACTATCAGACTTTCCAACTAAGTTCCACTTGTGTCCGGAACAGATCAGCTCAGCGTATGTTTGATCACCGACCTCTTTCGGGAAACGATAACCAGATTTACAAGTGTAGCGTACAATACTTCCCTCTGTAACGTCTACTTCATCGTAAGTAGAATTTTCAACAACAGGTGGCTCCGGACATATTGCTGTTGGAAAAACAGAGAAAGAGAAATTTAAAAAGTACGCCTAATATTTATATAAACAGGGGTTTCATTTACATCAGCCTCGTCTATCAATATTAAGACAGCTTCTTCTTTCAGCTATGTTGCTTATGAATTTCTGGATACAACCTTTTATACGATCTTTCGACTGAAGCTGAGACAAGTCAGAAGCAAAAACATAATCATGACACATAGCAACATTTGAACACAAGACAAACGACGCACTGTCATCACGAAACCACGCGGTTTACTTTGCGATTGGCCGAAGGGGAATACGACAGCCTCGCTTTGTGTGTTTTTATATGTGTGTGTATGTATATGTGTTTTGTATGTATGCATGGACATATGTATGTATGTATGTATGTACTGTATGTATGTATGGATACATGTGTTCATGTGTGCATGTATGCATGTATAGATGTAACTATGCATATATGCATATCTGTATCTATATATACATGCCTACGTGTATGTATATATGTATGACCTAGGCCTATGTGGCCTAATAGTCGGGTTAGGTACTCTATTAGTGGGGATGAACTAAGCTCATTAATTGCGCGTCCTTCAGTGATGCAATGAATATGAAGGTTGGCGTATTAGAAGTTGATGGTTAGAGATGGTCGTACCCTACAGAGGCGCTACACAAATATCTTAACAGAGAACGAACAGTGAGACAATGGATTATTATAAAATAATTGTTTAATACACTTACGTTCAGATAACACGATTGTACAGATGTTGTATGAGAATTGATACACACGTCTTAAGCTAATCTAATTCTTAATACACTCACATTGACTAAGTTCTACGTATAGTCTAAGTTGGTCCTTGTCCTCTTCCTCCTCGCCGTCTTCCATCTCCCGGCAGATTCGTCTGCGACTGATCTCTTCCGATCTTCTCTTCCAACTCCTCACAGTGCGCGTTTCTCGAGCTACTTTCTACTAGAATCCTACAGCCTTTGTCTGGACTCTGGGCTGCCATACGTCTCAGACTTCAGTCTTCTTGCCTGCTTACGTCAGCGTTCACGTGCATCTCTGATTCTGATTCTAGGAATTCGTCAGAGACTGTCTTTGTTGTCTAAGGTAACTTTCACGTGATTCCCTGCCTACCTCCACGTGAGTTACTTGTAAGGTCCCGGATGGAGAGTGCTAGGCGCTATGATAGCTCTCTGCTATACTGGCCTGGAGCTGACTCAGTCTATGGTTGGTATCTATTACCAGTGTCTTTGTCTAGAAGCAAGCCAACTGCTGTGAATCACACGATTCATATAGCGCACTTTCTATCTATCATATATGTATGTATGTCCTCATTCCAGAGACTTGCCGTTATTCTACCAGCTTATCCCATTGCTTTTCCCTGGTGATGCCTAAGACCGGAACTCTTCGTGGTAAACGGGTCTCTTCGATTGCTCCGCCTAGATTTTCAACTCCCTTCCTGTAATTCTAATTTCTGCTCAATTGCTGGTGTCACTGCGTTCTCAAGGAAGACTTGCATTTTTCAAATTCCTATTCGTCATCATGGACAGACATTAAACCATAAGTGTAGCCTAAAGGAACCGCAGAGTGTACAAATACAATTCATGGCCTTACGTTGGCAGTGTGGTAGATTGTGTGGCAGACTGAAGTGACTATCAGACTTTCCAACTAAGTTCCACTTGTGTCCGGAACAGTTCAGCTCAACGTATGTTTGATCACCGACCTCTTTCGGGAAACGATAACCAGATTTACAAGTGTAGCGTACAATACTTCCCTCTGTAACGTCTACTTCATCGTAAGTAGAATTTTCAACAACAGGTGGCTCCGGACATATTGCTGTTGGAAAAACAGAGAAAGAGAAATTTAAAAAGTACGCCTAATATTTATATAAACAGGGGTTTCATTTACATCAGCCTCGTCTATCAATATTAAGACAGCTTCTTCTTTCAGCTATGTTGCTTATGAATTTCTGGATACAACCTTTTATACGATCTTTCGACTGAAGCTGAGACAAGTCAGAAGCAAAAACATAATCATGACACATAGCAACATTTGAACACAAGACAAACGACGCACTGTCATCACGAAACCACGCGGTTTACTTTGCGATTGGCCGAAGGGGAATACGACAGCCTCGCTTTGTGTGTTTTTATATGTGTGTGTATGTATATGTGTTTTGTATGTATGCATGGACATATGTATGTATGTATGTATGTACTGTATGTATGTATGGATACATGTGTTCATGTGTGCATGTATGCATGTATAGATGTAACTATGCATATATGCATATCTGTATCTATATATACATGCCTACGTGTATGTATATATGTATGACCTAGGCCTATGTGGCCTAATAGTCGGGTTAGGTACTCTATTAGTGGGGATGAACTAAGCTCATTAATTGCGCGTCCTTCAGTGATGCAATGAATATGAAGGTTGGCGTATTAGAAGTTGATGGTTAGAGATGGTCGTACCCTACAGAGGCGCTACACAAATATCTTAACAGAGAACGAACAGTGAGACAATGGATTATTATAAAATAATTGTTTAATACACTTACGTTCAGATAACACGATTGTACAGATGTTGTATGAGAATTGATACACACGTCTTAAGCTAATCTAATTCTTAATACACTCACATTGACTAAGTTCTACGTATAGTCTAAGTTGGTCCTTGTCCTCTTCCTCCTCGCCGTCTTCCATCTCCCGGCAGATTCGTCTGCGACTGATCTCTTCCGATCTTCTCTTCCAACTCCTCACAGTGCGCGTTTCTCGAGCTACTTTCTACTAGAATCCTACAGCCTTTGTCTGGACTCTGGGCTGCCATACGTCTCAGACTTCAGTCTTCTTGCCTGCTTACGTCAGCGTTCACGTGCATCTCTGATTCTGATTCTAGGAATTCGTCAGAGACTGTCTTTGTTGTCTAAGGTAACTTTCACGTGATTCCCTGCCTACCTCCACGTGAGTTACTTGTAAGGTCCCGGATGGAGAGTGCTAGGCGCTATGATAGCTCTCTGCTATACTGGCCTGGAGCTGACTCAGTCTATGGTTGGTATCTATTACCAGTGTCTTTGTCTAGAAGCAAGCCAACTGCTGTGAATCACACGATTCATATAGCGCACTTTCTATCTATCATATATGTATGTATGTCCTCATTCCAGAGACTTGCCGTTATTCTACCAGCTTATCCCATTGCTTTTCCCTGGTGATGCCTAAGACCGGAACTCTTCGTGGTAAACGGGTCTCTTCGATTGCTCCGCCTAGATTTTCAACTCCCTTCCTGTAATTCTAATTTCTGCTCAATTGCTGGTGTCACTGCGTTCTCAAGGAAGACTTGCATTTTTCAAATTCCTATTCGTCATCATGGACAGACATTAAACCATAAGTGTAGCCTAAAGGAACCGCAGAGTGTACAAATACAATTCATGGCCTTACGTTGGCAGTGTGGTAGATTGTGTGGCAGACTGAAGTGACTATCAGACTTTCCAACTAAGTTCCACTTGTGTCCGGAACAGATCAGCTCAGCGTATGTTTGATCACCGACCTCTTTCGGGAAACGATAACCAGATTTACAAGTGTAGCGTACAATACTTCCCTCTGTAACGTCTACTTCATCGTAAGTAGAATTTTCAACAACAGGTGGCTCCGGACATATTGCTGTTGGAAAAACAGAGAAAGAGAAATTTAAAAAGTACGCCTAATATTTATATAAACAGGGGTTTCATTTACATCAGCCTCGTCTATCAATATTAAGACAGCTTCTTCTTTCAGCTATGTTGCTTATGAATTTCTGGATACAACCTTTTATACGATCTTTCGACTGAAGCTGAGACAAGTCAGAAGCAAAAACATAATCATGACACATAGCAACATTTGAACACAAGACAAACGACGCACTGTCATCACGAAACCACGCGGTTTACTTTGCGATTGGCCGAAGGGGAATACGACAGCCTCGCTTTGTGTGTTTTTATATGTGTGTGTATGTATATGTGTTTTGTATGTATGCATGGACATATGTATGTATGTATGTATGTATGTATGTATGTACTGTATGTATGTATGGATACATGTGTTCATGTGTGCATGTATGCATGTATAGATGTAACTATGCATATATGCATATCTGTATCTATATATACATGCCTATGTGTATGTATATATGTATGTATGTCCTCATTCCAGAGACTTGCCGTTATTCTACCAGCTTATCCCATTGCTTTTCCCTGGTGATGCCTAAGACCGGAACTCTTCGTGGTAAACGGGTCTCTTCGATTGCTCCGCCTAGATTTTCAACTCCCTTCCTGTAATTCTAATTTCTGCTAATTGCTGGTGTCACTGCGTTCTCAAGGAAGACTTGCATTTTTCAAATTCCTATTCGTCATCATGGACAGACATTAAACCATAAGTGTAGCCTAAAGGAACCGCAGAGTGTACAAATACAATTCATGGCCTTACGTTGGCAGTGTGGTAGATTGTGTGGCAGACTGAAGTGACTATCAGACTTTTCAACTAAGTTCCACTTGTGTCCGGAACAGTTCAGCTCAACGTATGTTTGATCACCGACCTCTTTCGGAAAACGATAACCAGATTTACAAGTGTAGCGTACAATACTTCCCTCTGTAACGTCTACTTCATCGTAAGTAGAATTTTCAACAACAGGTGGCTCCGGACATATTGCTGTTGGAAAAACAGAGAAAGAGAAATTTAAAAAGTACGACTTATATTTATGTGAACAAGGGCTTCATTAAAAAAGTTACATGCATAATAGATATACCCGATTAATATAGGTACACCCGATTATCCGAAGTCGAAGTTTAGTTCTTGCAGATGTGGTTCGACCATGTAAGGGTGTTTGGAACAATTATAACGATGATGCAAATCCTAAGTTTAAAAATGTTTTTGTATTTTTTCTTAAAGTTCCCGTTTTAAATTTTCAACAACATAAGCATTTTGAAACGACATAGTTGCGAGGGTTCTCGCCGCCAGTACCTGTTTTTATTACTGTAAAGAGTGTATGAAGCATATATATTTATCTCTCGTGGATCGTAGGTTTCCATTTGTACCTCGAATTTTTGATTTTTGTGGGGGTTCAGATTATCAGGTCATATGTCAAGTGATCTGTTGTGGCAGATATGTAATGAGGAAAGGACGAATCGTGACGTTTTGAGGCTACAGGGACTTTGGTCTTAGCAGGATTTGATTTTTGTTATTTCTCTATGCTCACAGATTTTTGTTTACATTGAGGACCCAGTGAATGATTGCTTCTTCTATAATAAATAATGCATAAGGTCTTCAAAAATTTGCTAAGTCTTCGTGAGGAAGATCACCATATTAATCGTGTACAACATGACGTGGTTAAAGATGTATGCAATAACTTTTAAATGAATAATTATAATGCTACATATGCTACAGTTTCCATGCTGCGTGTCTAGCTTACCTATGACATGAACAAAATCACTCTGGTAAAATGAAATAGAATTTACTTCTATGACAATACTTACCATATATTATATAATTAAGTTACTCACGTAAAGCAAAGCCAACAAAGCCTAACAAAAGTAGGGGCAGAAGTCAAAACCGGCATTAAAAGACTTCAGCCAAAGAGAATAAGAGCGTAAGAACAAGAACAAGAACGATCCTGCCAAACCGAGTTATGATATAACTAGAGCCTACTTTACAACGCCACCAGAGATCGTCTCTACCTGCTTCACTGATCATAACAGCCGCCTTTCGTGTGCAATAACACCAAGGAGTAAATAGATACGACCACGGAAGCCAGGGTATAGGATGAAGATGGGTCGCTTGCCCCTTCTAGAAATTACTTCTGAAGGGCCAAGATCGGGTCGGGACGACGTGTCCAGGTTTTCATAGTTTGCCCTACGGAAATTTCCGTGGGCGTCTATGCATATGAGATTCCAGGTCAACCCAGGAATTGACAAATCGGCCAATTTACAGTTTTAAAATTAATTTGCATTTGCCGGAAAACCAGTTGGAGTAGCTCAGTGCCGCAATTTAAGCTACGCGTTGTTTTGGTCTTAAATTCTGCTAGTGAAATTTCCTAATATATATAAATATATATTTTTAAATTAGCTTAAATTTTCTAAACAGACTTAATAGTTAGTCTAGTGTTCTATCAAGGAAGTGTTATATTACCCCGTTTGGTCTAGGGTACATGTATTTTATTGATCTAGTTGGCAAAGCATCCTGTTTCCTCATTGTCGTCCTTTCATTCACACCTCCAGACTTCCTTACTTTCCAAAACTACGTTGCGTATAGTCCACCGCGTCTTTCCTTCAGCAAAATTCTAACACCGGTCCACTACTAATCCAGGCCTGGTACCCTTTAATTAGATTGAGCTTAAGTCGGCCCATAAGCTGAAGGTTCTTCATTTGCCTCCTTTAGACTGCAGGCTTCGTTTTATACTCGCTGCACGTTTGAAGTTTCAGGTTGTTGTGATTGGCCATTCAGTCAAACCACGTGCTTCTTTTTAAGTTTTCCCCCTACCGATTGAAAACTAACATGGCGCTATTCACATCATTTTGCTGCGATTCTCAGCATTACAGTCATCCTCTTTTGTTCACTTTCACACATACGCCCTCAGTTTCCCCAGCCATCGCCTCACGTCATCATTAGAACTATTGCCTCTATTTTATTTCACCATGTTTTCCATGAAGCCCACTCCTTTTACGTTATCCAACCGGCCATGTCTAATATACCAACAAGCTTTTTTCTATCTCTGTCTATTTGCTCAACATATACAGTACTCCAATTTTTCCATTTCGACACTTGAGACTAAAGCATACCGCAAATTACTTGTTTCTAGTTTGTCTACTGTTGCTCCTTTCTGGTGATATTGAGCTTAACCCTGGTCCATACCGTCTCAAAACTATTAATTTCTGCCACTTGATATTCATTCTGTCGGAAATAAGCCCCCTTTCTTAAAAATTACATCTCGGATCATCTGTTAGATATTCTTGCTCTTAGTGAAACTCGGCTCCAACAGTCTGACACACCTTCCTTCATTTCGGACATGATTCCTGCCTCTTTCTCTCCTAAATGAACCTCGGTTGAACAGACTTGGTGATGGAGTTGCCTTTCTTCACAAATCACACCTGTAACTTGCTCATTTTCCTTCATCTATTCCAACTCCAAAGTCATTTGAAACCTTATTGCTACTCTGAACTCTGAAAATCGACACCTCCTTTTCGTAATATTTACTTACCGTTCGCCCTCCATTTCACTCTAGCTTTTTCTCTGAGTTCCAATCACTGCTTCTGTTCCAATCACCTTCTGAACTTATAACAACTAGCAACTTTAATATACACATAGATACTCTACACTATGCTTTAAACAATTTCTGGATTTCCTCTCTGGCTTTGATCTCATGCAACACGTTTCCTTCCGAATTCATGACATGGACCGTTTCGGCCTACTTGATCTCTTATCACCCAATCTAACTGTTCTGCTGTTACGAATATCTCTTCTTCTGACTCATCTTTGTCTAACCATACTTCCATTGCTTCTTCGGTTTCTTTCCACTATAATTCGCCTCCTACTTACTCTGTAATCAGTTATCCGTCCTTTGAAAATGCGCCCAGCACAGACGTCTACCGAACTAAATGTGCTTTATCTTAGATCCTGGATGAGCTCATTTCTACTGTCCAAGAGAATTGCAGCACGCCCTTTTCAGCCCTGGTACAGCTCAGATGTTGCCGCTGCTTGGAGTCTGCGCAGCCAGCTTGCGAGATGTTGGTGCCTCAGTTACCTTCTCATCTCAAATTAGACGCGAGTACAGTAATGCCTGTGAACTTGTCTCAGCTGCAATATCTACCTACAAGCCTCATTAGGTCTTTGTATGTTCCTCTTTTCACAGCTTGCCAAAAGGTTCTTCCGTTTCGTTTCTTACTAGATCTCGGCCCTAAGACTCAACTTGTCCAACGTTCTCTTACCTGAAAGCCTTTCATACCTTAATTCTCCTCAACCGATGCTCAGCTTGCTGCAGCCAATAACCTTAACTGAGATTTGTAATTTCATTTTCTCATCATTTTCTAAACAAAGTACCTTGGATCCTATTCCTACCACCCTGTTAAAAGAATGCTTCCACGTCTTGGGCCCAAATATCACACCCATAGTCAACCTCTCGTCTGCTGAAGGCTGCTTCCCCGCCATTTTCGCTCATCTCTTAGTTTACCCTCTTCTTAAAAGACAACTATCCATCCTGGTGCTTTATTAAACTATCACCCAATTTCTCATCTCAATTTTATTTCCAAAATTCTGAAAAAGTTGTTGCCAGTCGTCTGAGTAATCGCATTTCATCCCAAAACCTGTGAAAGTAAATGTACACGATTACATATGTCGATTGTATTGTCTCGACCCTGCTCATTTTTCAATGAATTGATCGGGTGAGATCCTTTACCACCGCTGCTCGTTTGAATGGGCGCCACGCCATTTAAGTCCCCATGCTAGCCCGAGATTCAAATCTCTGAAACAAGCCACCTTCGGGTTGCGGACCGGGGATCCTCACGCATAGAGACTGCTTGGCGTATGTATACGCGTTTACCGATGTAGCTACCTAGGCAGCTGTACCTTCTCTTCCAATCTGTCTTCCGTAAACAACATTCCAAACCCCACGACTTACCGTTCAAAATCTCAAAATCAACTCCATGGGCTAAGGAAAAGTAACTGCTCTTTGCTCGTATTCTCCTTGACCTATCTCCTGTTTTTGACCCAGTTGATCACAGGATAATTCTTCACCGCTTCGAGCACGGGTTTAGTTTTCTGGTCCCGCTCTCCGTTGGTTTCGCATCTTACCTGTACCCTCGTACTCAGTCAATCCGTATCAACCAAATCACTTTTGAGCCTACTGTCTTGAATTGTGGCGTTCTACAAAGTTCTGTACTGGGCCCACTCCTGTTCACATTATACAAGAACCTGTTCGGTTAATGCTTACTGATAGCTCTCTTGACTACCACCTGCACGCTGATGATACCCAAAACAGACGGAGGAAAATGCAAAGAAGTATTATACTTCTGGTGTCGATAATGGTTGACTTTCTGCGCATAACTCTAACTATGTCCAGTGACAAAGAGATTTCCTGTCTGATTGATGGATCAGCTTATTCACTTAATGCTTTTCGAGTCGTGTGATTAATGGATGAACTCTAAGCTAAACAAGTCCGTCGGAATTTATACTTACAGAGGATTGGCAAGAATTCGGCACTTCCGGGATTTAATACGTTTTCTATGCATTGTGTGTATAGGTCTATAGGAAGTGGCAGTGAGCAGATCCGTATATACAATTATACATCATAGTGCATTTACGCTTAGTATAGGCCTATTGCATAACGTATAAACCGGAATAATTTATATCGAGGACGCCACCTAGTTCATCTATTGTGATGATATGCATAATATGATTAGGGTGTCAAGCGCAGACGATAAATTGGTTTATATGTCCATTCTGATGGAGGCACTTTGAAGATGATTGTTGCTCAGGGGTCTTCGATCGGAACACGCCAAGAGTTGAAAGCTGTCTGTACATATCTCACCAGTTTCGCAATGACTGCCTGTAAATCCGTCGAGACAGAGGCATTCGTATCGGCCCAATTTGTCAGCACAGATGCCGCCGTTCATACACGACACTTGAAGGCACTCGTTGACCCCTAAAGAATGCACGCAAACTGTCCTTATCGACTTCAGTCTAGACCACGATACAGTAGTAGGTGCTGGGCATGTCGAAACGTCGTCATGCGAAATTAGCATTTGATCATGCAGCTCTTAAATCCGTGAGTAAAATGCCATCTGATTGCTTGAAAGATTACGTAATAATAACAGCAGCAGCAAGAGCAACAACAATAACAATGATAGTAATAGCAGTAGTAATAATAATACTAGTAGTAGTAGTAGTGGTAGTAATAATAATAATAATGGTAGTAGTAGTAGTGGTAGTAATAGTAATGGTAGTAGTAGTAGTAGTAGTAGTAATAATATTAATAATGATAATAATAATAATATTAATAATAATAAAAATAATAATAATAAAATAATAATAATAATAACGTTCTCTATGTCCTTTAGACACGGAGTAATGGGTACTTTCAAATATTATATTATCTTTATATACCAAGTTCTATCACGCGGCTTAAAGCGAACGAAAACGAAGAATGTTTCTAGTTCAGAAATTAATGCTATTTTCACAAGATGAAGAAGCAGAAAAGACGCAGGAACGTCCTGACTGCCATGGAGGTGAATCCGATGCCACATTGATGTCAATATGCTCTCTGGAGCTGCATTTGTCTACGTCACGCTGTAATCGATGCCCGACTGTGTATACGTGATTAAAGTGTCATTTCCTACCGATTTGCTGGACCGTTTAATAAACGAATGAATGAATGAACGAACGAATAAACGAAAGAAAGAATAACCGGACGAACGAATGATCAAGACTGAAGATGTTTACCGGAAATGCAGTGTAATGCTAATGGATCGTTGTCAGCGGGAAAGCGTTCTTCTTTGTTTCCCACTGTGGCTAGAGCGGCTGCAACAATAGAGCACGAATTAGGTTCTTTATTCACTAGCAAAGGAGCGTTTGGTCTATGTATGAAGCTAGCTGTTTATAGGTTTGCTTATTTTTTGTAATTTTCTTATAAGGATTTGTTCGTAAAGACATTCTGAACGACTGCTTTCAACATACCATTTTTCAACATAACATTACAGCATTCCTTTGGTCGAAAGGATGCGTCTTCGTGATTGGCTGGGTCGGAGGAATCGTCCAACCTAGTGGCGAGTCGGGGAGTTTATACGTTATGCCGAAACTGAGTGCACATTCGGAACGATCAACAGCCAATCCGCCTAACTGAACAGACGTCAGTCAATCGAATTTGTGGAGTTGTTTACTTGTTCTGAAGAAGAGGAATTCAGCCTTAGAAGGATTCAGGAACAGCTTGTTAATGGCCATCCATCACTTAGCATCACCGAAAACCGAAGCAGGAGAAACAGAAGACGTAATTAGATAGTTGAATTAGACGAGGAGCTAATGAATGAAAGAAATAGCTTAGCATCGTCAGCATACAAATGGTATTATAGATAGCTTTCAATGAGTAGTGAACCGAGCGGAGGGGTATACACACGTAATGTAAACAGAAGTGGGCCTAGCAAAGAACCCTGTGGAGCAACACAGTTCAGAACAGTTGGCATCGAAGTGAGTTGAGTGATACGGACTGACTGAGTAAGAGGTTGCAGGTAAGACGAGAGACACCTGAGACCAGGACCAGAAAGACCAAACCCATGTGAAAGAGTAGGCCTATATCCAGGGTCGGCCTTAACCTCAATTACGCCCAGGCAAAGTATACATTTTGGCGCCTCCGACCCCTCCTAATTACAAACATTTTTAGTTTTTAATTAGGCCATCCAAAACACTGTAAATCGGAGGGCCAATACCTGCCTTATTACTTTTCAACTCTTACAAAACAATAAGATCTGTTTGTTTGTTAATGTCATTAAGCATAGAAATCATTTTGAATACTTTCTACCGATAACGGAAAGTAATAAATTTAACACATTTTTTTCTAGGAATAAGCGTTTTACCAACTCTTCTGCTTTTTGATGCTAACTTCTATTTGCAATATTTTCTTACGAGATTGTGCACCCGATAATTTCTTACGCTTCATGCGTTTTGGCATTATTTCTTATTATTTTACTTTTATTAACATTATCATAAGACCAAAACTACAAATTTTGTATAGTTATCGATACTATAAACTTAAATTAAGATTTTCAGAAATTAAGAGAACTCTATTTAAAACTAAAGGTTGAACTACATTTGAAAAAGATTCAAATTTGACAATACAACGCCTGCAAGAACAAAATAAAAAGAAATATGAATAACTAATGCATTTCCTGCAGTTAGTCGCGTGTTTTACTGTAATGGACGTGCTTTTCTTCATTTTTCTCGTTTCACACAGTTTTGTTCCATCAGTGCGTAGAAGATGCCTATAGACGATAACTTGAAGCGTACAACGTACACACGTGGCCAACTACTAAGCCTGTCGTCTGCGTACGACAGCGCACCTTTGGGCCAACTTTGGACCAGTGCATTGGTACACATAGACTATTGGCTCATTAATTTACCAGACGGACAGCCCGAGGCTGCAGAGCCGGGCGCCGACGGAAACCAGCCACGATGTACACGGATTCTGGTTGCTTTTGGCATCATATTCATCTCCAGCAATCGCCCAATCTCATAGCCTTGACCAGACATCTAAAACCCGAACTGACCTAGTGCAACACAGGAAACCTGTCCTTATTCCTCTCGCGACTCGCGAAACATGCTGTACAAACGAGGTAGGCGCTTATTGCATCGGGACCTTGAACAAGTCCCTCACTCTTAATTTTATTAGTGATTAAATAGACCTAAGTCACAGCCAGATTGCGATTAAGAAAATTTTTGAACTCAAATGAAAAATCATTGAAAGAATGATTGAATAACATGAAAACATAAAGCATAAGTTTTTGCGGAAGTGGCGTCCATAAATTGTGGCGCTCCAGGCAACTGCCTGCTCTGCCTATACCTAAGGCCGGCCCTGCCTATATCATAATCCAGAGTATCAAAAGTGGCGGAAAGATCAAGTAAAATGGGAGCAGTTACTTTTTCTTTACCCGTGAGCCTGATTATTTGATAGCAAACGGAAATAGTGCAGTCTCAGTGGAATGGTGTTTACGATAGGCAGGCTGAATAGGGGAAGAGTGTATGATGACAGTTAACTACTCAAGCGGTTCGCAACAACCTATTTCCAGGAATTTGGAGATAAATTGAGAGTAGAAATGGGGCGATTATTTGATAATCCTCACAGAGAGATGCCTTTTCAAGAAGAAGGTGAACTATGACATGTGCGAAGCTAACGGGAAAGGAGCCTTCAGCGACAGAGGTTGACAATAGATGTGCCAACTGGGCCTAAAACTTCAAATCAATTGTTTTAAATGGCAGTGCAAATGAGATTCAGAGCGCACTACTTATCAGGAGATGAGAAGTTTAAATTACGATTAAATGTACTAAATGAACCATAGACCATGCATTATTAAGCTATTATTATATAGATTTTTGTCACCTCTTGTTATTTTTATTTTATCACGATGTTTTGTAGGTCATGCGAATTCTCTTACACTGATTTGATTTGAATGCAACATTCTCTCTTCTGAAGTTGCATACTTCTATCCACTGATGGAAGGAAACCCGGTTGCTACATATAGTTGCACTGGACTTCCACACTAACACTGACGGTTGATTATGTTCGTATGCGTGCATGGGATTAGCGACTTAGGGGCTTCAGGGGTCGTATTGGACGTACGCTCCTTAACCTTGATGGATTGGCGCACGGCGTGCCTAATTGCGTTCTCATTATGCCCCAGACACCACTAATCCGCTTCGACCTGTGCCTTTGAATCCTATCACCACCTGAAGGAGACATCTAAGAAGATAACCACTTGGACTGTTGATGATTTCATATGCAGGGAGTCGAGCCTAGCAGAAGTCCAGATTTTACCCACTTTACCACCATGCCATTTCAAACTGATTTCACAGTTACATCATTCGATTCGATGATGTACTTGCTTTTCATTGCTCCCTTCCTTCCTTCTTTCCTTCCTTAAATCCATGAACTCGTTGCCTGTTGGAGTTGATCCAACGCATCACTGTTTATGCCATTATCATCATCATCATCATCACCACCACCACCATCATCATCATCATCACCACCATCATCATCACCACCACCGCCACCACCATCTCGTCGTCGTCACCGTCACCATTTTGCTTTCAGACGACGGTAAGCAGTTGCCTGTTAGTTGCTTGGCGGTCATCTGGCAGAAGACAGCGATGATGCCCGCTGCCTGGCAGCAGGGATAGTCGTGCCACTGAATGCTCGGCCTGTGTTCTCTTGCCTTCGCGACAACACAATCTTCGTCCTTATTCGAGCCAACTCCGCCGCTGTTCGGTTCACCTGAGACCAATCAACAACAACCGACGTGATCTAATGACTTTTACGGCCCCGAGATCTAAGGCGCAAGACATCTACTGGTGGCCTGTTATAAGCCACACACTATATGACTGGCCTTCAAATGATCTGGTCCGTTGAGAGCATTTAAAAAGGCGCCAAATAAATTCTCAGATATATGCAGTTTGTTTTATGGGTTCATTTGACAATTGTAAAAATACCGAATAACCCAAAGAGGTGAAGAGAGAATCTTTATGAATTTAGAGGGCGTGCAAATAATGTATTTGAGTCAGTTCAGCCAGCAGCGTTAGGTCTTTTACTCTTTAGAACAGCACCTACCTGTATCCCACTGCGTCTCCATCTGTGGGTCGAACTTTGTTCCGTCAAACCAGGTCCAGTTGCCCTCGACTTCAACGTCATTCAAACCAATGTATGCGCTTTTCCTAAGATGATGCTGCGGAAACGTCACATGTCCGAATTTAGCTCGATTTGCGTTGAAGCATAAGTGCTAGTCACCAATGCTAGGAAATTAGACAGACAGACAGACAGACAGACAGACAGACAGACAGACAGACAGACAGACAGACAGACAGATAGACAGACAGACAGATAGACAGACAGACAGAGTAGAAAAGTTTATTTACTCATTTACTTGCTTACTTACTGACAGACAGACAGACAAAACATGTACAGATGCAGATACACATATTCAGGTGCAGATACAGACCACGTATACACCAAAACAGATACATATGCCACTAAGTTTACTAACCTGTGCAGGCTAAAAGTATTCCACCCCTTATATTCACTTCAGCTAACATCAGATTACAGATTCGTCTCTACTTTAATGCATACGCGTTGACTTCAGCGCTTTCCAACATCTGCTTTTGTTAACTTCATTTATTTCAACAACAGATCCACTGAATAGTATTGCGAGAAGACGCAATACTCTCGATACTTTTGGCAATACAGTATGTTTTTTAAGATGAAATATCTGTGCTACGAGTCGGCTGATATGGTTTTGCGACATCACTGCTAAATATGGCGCGTTTAAAGACACAGTTTTTCAAGTATTCCGATTTAGCTTTTGCTTGCAAGAAAAGATATAGACTATGTGTTTCAATAAATCTCGCAGATCGTCTTTGCTGTCTGTCGTGTCTGAGTGATTTGCATGATTTTATCAATTATTATGTAAGTAAGCAAGTAAATAAGTAAGCAAGTAAGTAAGTCTGTCTGTCTGTCTGTCTATCTCTGTCTGTCTGTCTGTCTAATTTCCTAGCCTAGCCTTCAAAACAAATCTGGCTCAATTCAAGGTATCAGGCAGAAGTTGATTTAGATAATAAACTACTATATTTTAAATGTTATACTGAGAATGCCAGAATCGCTTGAACGTGTCTATTTTGACTCACATCCGCAATACGGCTAAGCAAAGCTCCACCATATATAGCCAACGGGTCTCAGGCGCGAGTTCTGGAGAGACAAGTGAACGGACACACAAACACACGGATAGCTGTTGCCAATTACTACTTATGAGCAAGACCTACTGATCATGTTCCTGCCAGCTTGCCCATATGGGGTCCTTATGGGACCCATATTCCCATATGGGACCTTCGTAGGGCCCATATGGGTGCTATCAAAATGTTTATGGGAAAATCTTACTGACTGAAGGGTGTTTTTAAGTAACGTTGCAGCCGTGTCAGAGCTCTGTTGGTCAATTGAGGCAATCTCTCCTCCTATGGACCAGCACTTCTTACGAGACTCGTACACTGACTCAAATCCGTTCTTCTCAGTCGCATGTAGAACCATGAGGCACTTCTGCGAGGACTGAAGCCAAACGCCTTGGTGAGGACAGTCTACATCTAAAGAAAACGAACGAGTTTGTTAATTAGACAGACTAAAACTTCTCAAGAATGCAGCACGATTTGATGGTGTATATGAACGTCATATATACAGTATTGGCCTACATACAGTGTGTCAGATATGTTCCTTTTTCTTGACGAGCAGTTGCGTTTTTGCGTTTCGTAACGTATGTATTGTGAGGGCACAGAGTAAGTGCATCAATCCTTGTCTCAAGCTGATGTAGACTCAATATTTAATATTTGTCTCTGAACTTATGGAACATCGAGGGGATGACCTGTATTATGTAGTGATATTATATTCTGGAGGGTTTACATCTGTCAGTGGAGATTGCAGTTCCAGCTAGGGCCACTGACAATGCAAATAAAGAGGTCCCCCGGGTAAGTAGTTTAATTAAATATGAAAATATGTATATTGACACCCGATAAGGGTCAGTTGGAGGGCAGTCTAAGCAAGCAGTTGGAAGGCACATGGCTATGAGCATTGGCAGGGGAAATCAATGTATAGGAGGCCAAGGAGTCATTGGTTTGAGGAGAGGGGCAGACGGAAAAGGGCACAAAATAAGGCTGTGCACAGGTATCTGAGTCTTCTGTTCTGGTGGTTCTTCCGGAAGTGTCTTCTGGTGGTGCCTTCTGGTGGTGGTTTGTCTGCATGGTGAAGTTTCTTTGGACTGGACTGCTATCGTCTCCAGAAAGACAGGAGCAGGGACTCCAACCGAACAGCAAACAAGGGTAAGCGAGCCAAACAGTGTTAAGAAATAGGTAGAAGAAACCCTCTGGTGTTAGGTAGCTAACTGTGCGGTCTTGAAGAAGAAAAAGAAACAAAACGTGAAAGAGAATCTGTTTGTTTGGGCTCGGAGCACAAAGAGTCTTCGAGCTGCGTTCAAGTGACAAGAGACCCGTTGATTCCATTTAGTTAACTGCCCCTTTATCCCGGTACAAGGCGCATTATGGATTCTGTAAGGCCGTCCATAAGCCGATTGTAGAATATTTATTTCGTGAAATCCGTATGTCTGGCAGAGCTGATTGACTTTAATGTGTAATAAAGTAGTTATATTTAAACGTGTCTGTGCTTAGTTGCACGTTGTATAGTTATATTCACATATAAAATCGCGTAGTCTAAAATGTTCTCAATTTCTAGCCGGAATAATTCTTCTGTGGGGTCACGAGATATAGGGCCGAACTCCCCAAAACCGGACCCCGACTTACTGGCTGGGGTCGCTGCATCACCCTGGGACGCGGCAGCCTTCGGCATCATCCTGGTACAGAGGTCCTATTCCGCATTCTACTCGTGAGGAGCTGGAACCCGACAAGTCCGATCAAAACAAAAGTAGGAATTCGTCACAGTATGCACGCATATAAAGGAACGCAATACTGAGTTTCTTGTTCAGGTATAGCGGAACTTCATCTTCTCAAACACGGATATCGACAAATAATAATTATACTGTGGCGAATTAGTTTGTTATAAATTGCAATTGCTGATTTGCAAGTAGTCTGATGTCTAGAAAAATATACGACTACTAATCTGATTTCGTGACTTGTGACATTTTACCGTATCTGAGAAAACCCTCACAAAGTCGGAAAAGCTAATTTGCGATAAGCACCTTCAGAAAGCATTAAGCATAAAATGAGTAAAATGAATTGTTTGCATAATTATATTCCCTGTTGTGTCAATTATCAAACTGTAAGTCCTTACATATATAGTTTCGCTGTAAAAATATTTTTATTTTCAATTGTATATTTGATGCCGTGCAACAAATACTCACTTAACATACCCCTGAGTGCGCTAATTTGAAGCCGTGTGCACCGATTGTTATTCAGTTGACCAATTCATGTAAATACTCATCTTTAACCAGTTTTTTAAAGAAAGATTTCATTGATGGCAGCCTCGGGAGATGACTGCGCTCCAATTTATACATGTACTATACTCATAACATTCACTATCTACACTTAGATCGAATCATAGTTATGGTAAACTTTATCTCGAGGTTTCTCACAATAGCTGCAAACATTGTAATTTTTTACTATTTGTGATAAAGATATTCTGTTTCACCTAACTATTTAGTAATTCCATCCCATTTCACTACAGCATCAAACCCGGTTTTAAGTTTCCCGACCTTATAAAGGTTTTCTCAGGCACGGTCAGATATAGTCTATCCGTAAATTCTGCGACAAGAGTCATTAAGTTGTCGTGGCAATTTTATTATGCAAGAGTCAGCCAGAAGAACGCCGTTGTAAACAACGTCATCCTCTAGATGATTAATTCAAAGCCACTTTATCCAGCACAATAGCACCTAGCAGTATACACAGAATAATCTCGTTGAACACCATCAAAGTTCCGAGGAAAAGACTCACCAGTGGGCACTGCGATGTACAAAAACAGTCGTCAACATCAGATACAGCGCTGAAGCGTCTTAAGCTAATGACCTCATTAAAGAAGCTCAATAGTGCGCCAAATTTGAAGTGTTTCTCAGAAAGCAGCCACCGCAAGCGCTGAACAAATTAGACCGAAAAAAACGAGGAGTGTTCATGGCATTCGTCGGACACAATGTCTTTCGAAGAAGACCACAACCCCAAACACATCATCACTGTGCAGGTAATTACACAGCACCACTCTGATCAAATAACCGGTTTCCCTTAAAAACGGATGTTTCCGTCGTTTAGAATCAAAACAATTGCGCTTCATTCGGCGAAGGTCTGAAGTCAATCTATCCAATCTAAACACACGACTGTGTCTTTCTTGACAGCTAAGATGGCGCGCATTCCTAGAATTCGTGTCTTGCAGAAATAGCGACACCAAAGGGCAAACTGTTTTCCTATTCCTAAGGGCTGTAGTTGCTTTAGCTCCATCTATAGGCTGTAGTTGCGGCTGCTTTTGTAACTTATACATAAATGATGAATGTGTTAAAGCCGCGTTGTTCCTCAGTTCTGAAGGTACTTACCTTGCGTCGTAGACCATGTTCCCCTTGCATTAAAACCGATGAACAAGATTAAGCCGAACGCAATCATTCTGTATTGCCCTCCGGCCACCAAATAAAACTGGCAGCCTATTGTCCTTCCCTTTGAAACCGCCATCTGATGACAAGTGCCTGTCTAAAGCCCGCTGCTCACCACCGGATGATGCTACAACCTTTGTCGCATGATTCCTACATAATTGGATATCGCATGTATGTACGTCGTTGTGGTAATAATCATCATCATCATCAGCGTCCATCTCCTTCATATCAATAACATTACTTATTGTCATTGTTAAAGTTATAGCTATTAACAGTTAATTATCAGAATAAGGTGGTCGTCTTGTTCATGGTAGTAGTAGTAGCAATGATAGTACTAGTGGTAGTGGTGGTAGTGGTAGTGGTAGTAGTAGTAGTAGTAGTAGTGGGAGTAGTAGTAGTAGTAGCTATGATGATAATGATGATGATGATGAAGGTGATGATGATGATGATAATAATCAGCAGCAGCAGCAGCAGATACATCAACAACAACAAGACTGGCTTTGGAGCATGATTGGAATTATTTTGCAATCAGCAGCACTGATTTCTTCCCAGTATCTGGTCTTCAATCACTTGTCCCATGATGTTGGCTAGAAAATATTTCAGGACCATATCTAACCAAAAGCCTGCAGTTTTCATTTGGCTGCATTTTAGTCCCGCTTCACGAGGCGAATTATTATTATCATTCGAATCTATCATTCATGACGCTGCTCGTTCTCAATTCCAGTTCTTCGTATACTTAAAACAAACTTCTCTGCCGAGAATCACGTTACCCGTCACATATAATTCAACCGAACAAATGTATAAAATAGGCACGAGCGATATCTAATGGCGCTGGAGAAATGAATCTGCTTCTTACGTTACATTACATCACTGGAACGTACATACATCGTCAGATAAGATGAGAAATGTCCGAGTTAAGCTATGGAGATGAAGCCTGGCTTTAGTACTGTTTGAGGAAAACACCCACGGCTTTGTCTCTTTTAGCTCCAACACAGACATCGCGTGCATCATAATATACGCTTATACAATATCATATAATTATTTGCATTGGTGTGGGATACATCTATATCCCGCAGCGATGCATATATATGTATATGAGATATATTTTCCATACGTTTGCAATAAATATATACGTATATCATCTACGAGAGTTGGCAGAACTGTGGGCATAAGCTGTCGAACTACATTTGCGGATATACAGGATTGACATCAGGCCGCCGATGCAATAGCGCGATCGCATTGAGGTTATGAATTACGAGCGCTATATAATCCGGCAAATTGATATTTGTTTTCCTTTCGCTTTTTTATGATAAAACGAATTCGTAAATCGGTTTAGAACCCATTCGCCATCGATTTTCTCCCTAGAGACTTTGACAGCACACGTCAATACGTGTATGCCTGTGACATTTATGCTGAAAATATGCATACGTTCTGCATACAATAGCGCCATCATAATATTTTACAGATGTATGCATAAGCTCTGCATTTATCTTATAGATTATGACTTTATTGTAATAGGGTTTAAGCTGTAGAAATATGCAGGCGCTCATGAGGACGACGCTTCTGAAGAGAGTCCTCAGAGCTGTGTAAAGAACTGTGCCACCTTCATAAAGCTCTGCGTTAGATACAGACATGATATTATAGTATTTACATACGTTCTGCATACATGTAGTCACTCTAAGTATCAAAATAGGTATATAATTTGCATACAATACAGACGCATATATAATTTAAGAATAAGAATATACAATCCCATGCATATAAAGGCACCTTAGTTAATTGAAGCCTAAGCATAGGCTACATTATTTTGTTAAATTGTCTGTGTGTCTTTCTGTCTGCATGTCTGTATTATATATGTATGCATTTATGTATGAATGTTTATATGTATGTATGCATGCATGCATATATGAGTGTGTGCATGTCTGATCATATATAAAGCGTGTTTTATTTGGCCAAAGATGCGTTACAATTAACACATATCAATTCCACTAATTACTTAGAACTCAGTGAAGTATATTCTCTAATCCGAAATTATACAATAAACAAATGCAAACTGAATATAGGCCTACAAGCAATATAAAGGGACTTTTTATAAAACAATATATCCCTCAGTAAGTACATATATTAAATATATAGATCTTAATCGTCAAAAGACGTACAAATTATTACACTGAGATCGGGTGTAGGAAATGTTAATCAAAGACTATTCTTTATAAAAAGACATTCAACTGGCTTGTTTGACTTTTACCAGGTTAAGGAAACCATACATCTCAGGTTCTCATGTACTATTATAGTAAAGATGTTTGAATGTCTGGGCCTACACCTATAAATAACCAGAAGACAACAGTTGATTGTATTATAAATGAAAGTTAAGAACTATCATCTATCTAGATGAGAAGATTCAATAAACTCCCAAAATATTATGTTCCATGCTGGTAATTAAGAAGTTTATAATTCTGTATATACCATTACATGATCTTATTTTTTTATTTCTAATTGTTTTTATAAATAAGTGAGAAGACATTCTTAAAAATAATATAGGCATTCTTTAACAAGAATTTTAAATACTAAATGTATTATCTGAACTGCCCTCAACGATCATTGCAATCATATGATGACAATAAACGTTTGAACTGTGTGTGTGTGTGTGTGAGCATGTGTGTGTGAGCTCGCTTATACAAATGTACACATAGGCCATCCAGTGTAAATGAAAAGTTATTCCAATTTCTAGATTATGCTTAAGTCTATATGACGTTATTTCGTGTATCATATTTGCGTTTCTTTGATGGTTTTCGACAAAGGCATACAGAAAGTATTATGTATGTGGAAGATTCGCTATATCGAATTTTGTCCTTTCATTTTTGACTCACTGCTAATTAACCGAGGGTGCGCAAAGCAGAGTATGTGATATCTTTCTTCTCATTCGATGACTCTGGTTCGAATCCCGTTTCATGAAGGAAGAACGATATGAAAAAAACAAATGCTCTGTCGACGCCTTATCGAAATGGCCATCGGAACATTTGCTTTGAGGCGCCATCTGGTTGGATGGTTTGTGCATTATTTGTAGGTTTTGTATAAATTACTCCATAAGATCTTTCAGATAGATGCGACAGCAACCACACTACTAAACAACCTCGTTCTTGGAATGAGGGGAGGAGCGGAGTCCCAGCCGCTGGCGATTATCAGGCTTTTATATCACATAGCAATATGCGTGATGCTCCATATCCGAAAATATTCGAACAAACAGAAAAATTTCTTCATTTTATGAAGTTTAAAAGTAATGATTCATCTTTATTGAGAGGCAAATATGCGGAGTTTGGGCAACTGGGGAACATAAATAATTTAGAAAGCATATTTAAGAAGTATATTTACAGCAATTATTTTGCATATTAGAACAAGCGATTTTGAAGTATATTAGAAGTAAATTTAAGCAATTATTTCTACATTGGACAGCTTTGGCAATCCACTTATACCACAGCACACAGTGCAGAACCTCGTGTGCTTCAGTTTGCCAGATATTTATCAATTAATATCCAGTCCATCACCATCATTCTTCTTCTTTCCTTATATCCAGTGATCATAATTATCATTTGCATTCCCCTCTGCAAAGCTCTCCAGTTTCCTGTACGCACTACCAGCTGGTGAAGAATCCAGACTTTGTGTAGCCAGATATTCATTAAGTGGAGGTGGGGCTCGTTCAAGTGTAGGTAGGCCTTTCAACCGGTCTCTGTGGCAGCTCCCGCAGGATTAATTGTTATTAATCTAATCATAGGCAATAGCAACAAGCTTTTGGGCTTCTAGGACAATAACTCCCGGACAATAACCCCGGGGAGAATAACCCCCCATGCAAATAACCCCCCGGACAGTAACCCCCTATACTGATATATTAATTATATAAATATACAAATAATGTATATTAATCATACAGTTTATATATTAATTTATTAGACATATATTGGAGAAACATGCAACGTCACAGTATGAAATTAAATGTGTAACAGAAAATGCTGCTTATTGTTTATTAGTTTATTGAACTTAAAAGGAAAGGCTGTGAGCTATTCCATGTAGATAGTCAAGAGCATTGCGCTCATTGTAGTTGCTAATGACGGCCAAAATCCGTGCATTGGAGTCAGCATACTTCTTCCTTGGAGGTTGTGATGGGTGACCAGCCAGAAATTGGCTGCAGTGAACTTGTTGTTATGCTTGTTCTCTTTGAATAAATCCAATGAACTTCCAAATGGTTGGATGAAAACTGCCAACGTTCGACTGAAAACTTCTATGCCAGCCTTCAACCGAATTGTTTGTTTTTGGTAATTCGTCTTCGGATCTTCGATACATATGGTAGGTCTTTCATGTCTACTCTGTGCCCAGTTGTCTAATAATTGTCTAATAATTAGTTTTTGATGTATGGTAAGTCTTTCATGTCTACTCTTTACTGTATGTACTGTATCAGTACAGGGGGTAATTGTCCGAGTTTTTTTGCATGGGGGTTATTGTCCGGGGGTTATTGTCCGGTGGGTAATTGTCCGGGGGGTTATTGTCCTGTTACCAGCTTTTGGACCTTGCGCTATATTATAACTGCTAACTTTGTCTTCAATGGGACTCGAGATAGTCGTATTCCTGAACTTGCTCTTTCTTTTTTAATGCCGTCTTTAAGCCCTCGATGTCCACTGTTGTCTGGGCTTTTGAACATTCCAGGAGGAAGACGCCGAAATGAGAAAGCCGAAGCTAAATAAGGAAAATAATCAACCGAGAAATCGGCCTGAAAATTATGCAGAAAACGCATGACATGCCAAGTGGCGTTTCCTTGCAGTGCTTTACCAAGTCATCACAACAAACTGAGTTCCGAAAACAGCGGTTAAAGGCTGAGGCTGTACCGCAATGATAAGGCAATACTAATAACTTCTGCAACGCAATTCCACTGCGTCGCTTAAGGCTTGCTGCGACAGGCAATGCATCGATGGCAGATTGGCGACTCGGCTGCCCCTGGAGAATCAGTTTCGAACGGGGCCGCTCGCGGTGTTTTTGTTCACACAATTAGTGGAATTAGTTCGTAATGAATGGCACTTTTTCGCGCTTCCGATGGGTAGGGATGTGTTGTTCGAGTAATTTATTACTCGAGAACTCGGCGAGTAGCTTAACAAGTACTCGAGTACTCGCCAATCACGTCACTTATGACAGGCCATAAAATGCTCGAGTTTTTTAATTTGGAGTCGAGTAACTCGAGAACTTGGCGCAGCCCTATAGATAGGCTTCTCTGGGATCACTCCGACTATGTTTGTTTTCACCAAACGGTTATCAAGAGGACAGTCGCACCGAGAAAGAAGCACTTACTAAGCTGATGCCTTTCCTCACTTTTAATATAACTATGTACTAGCTGGAATTTAAATTTGAATGAGGTCTTTCGTGCAATATAGGGTTACATGTTAAAAACGAATAATTTTATTTTAGTTTTACGTTTCTTTATTGCTCCAAACAGCATACAATTACCAGCAATGTATTACACGATTAGGCCTATATTTTTGGGCACATTGCGTAGGCTCTAAATTGACCAGAATCCCGCTATCTATAGCCACCTAATTTTAGCGTAATCAGCTTATGATGATGATGGCAGAGCAGTAGTCAGCTTATTATGCTATACATATATAACTTACATCTTAAACCAGGGTGCGTTTACGCCTACTTATTAACAGGTGCGGCATTTGTGCACCAGGTGGCTCTGCATGTCTTGGGAATGAAGGCCGACGATTGTATGTCTGCATGTATGTATGTATGTATGTATGTATGTATATATGTATGTATGTATGTATGTATATTTGTACATATACATGTATGTATGTATGTCTGCATGTACGTATGTATGTATGTTGTCCTTATCATGTATATATGTATGTCTGCATGTATGTATGTATGTATGTATTATGTATTATGTATGTCTGCATGTATGGTTTTGTATGTTTGCATGTATATATATATGTATGTGGGTATGCGATAGAGGGAAAATTGCGGAAAATTTAATGATTGCTTTGCTAACATTGGAACCCGCATTAGTATCAACTATTTCGGGCAGATGTAGAAAATTTGAATCTTCCTTTAATATGTCTTCAACCACTTCAAAGGACGTTTTCACAGGAAACAATAGAAATTTCTAAACAGCTGCGCTCTTCCTGAGGCAGTGAGTGATGTTGATGGTGCAGACCCACAAATTGGAAAGAAAACAATTGAGGCAGTTGCATCTGTGCTGGCTGATATTGTTAATTGCTACTGGTACTGCCCCGGTTGATATATAGGTTGCTACAGTATAATACCTATTTACCTATTTGGTGATAAAAATTATAGACCAATTTCCATTCTTTCATACTTTTCAAATTTTTAAAGAAAATAATGTATAAAAGAAATAAATGAATTTTTTGCTAAGGAAAAATATTATCACCTCGTCAAATTGTTATCTGCAAACAGCATTCCAACTTTATGGCTCTTACCAAAATGTAGGCCAAAGTATCTGAGTCTATGGATAAAAAATGAATTTGCCCGAGGAATCCTTTTGTTCAAAGCTGTAAAGAATAATACATTGTTCAGCGAACTTGCGCATTGTGACGCATGATTGATTGTAGCATTATCTGAGTGATACAGCAAAGAGTGTCCTCTATGAAGGTCATCGGTCTGGCAACAAAACTAATTGTTGTGGAGTTCCCCAAGGCTTTATAATATATTTTGGGATCACAAACATGTTCCGAGTTTATCGAAATGATTTACGATTAATTACTAATCAATCTGAATTTATATTGTTGGCTGATAATAGCATTGTCCTTTTCTCCGATAAATCTGCTGATTCCCTTGAAAAGAAAGTAAATTTGAATTAGAAATTATATCGGAATGGTTTAAAACTAGTAAATTATCACTCAATTTAGATAAGACCAAATTTATACTGTTTAGACCTCATCACAAGCCAGCTCCGGCCCGCACTTTAAAAAATTTGATAGATAACAAGGAACTAATACAAAATACATCTTCCAATTTCTTAGTGTTTATGTGGACCAGCACTTAATGTGGAATGTAGGCATCTTACATGCATAAAAATTCTAGCAAAATATATTAGTACAATATCTCACATCGACATTAATTACTTAAACAAGTACTTGAGTATCTGTATTAATCTTTGTTTTTCATATTTATCCTTCTGCAACCTTTTCTGGGGTTCAAATCACCCATCTAGACTGCACACCTAGAAATCCTAGAGAAACGGTCTATCCACATAACCTGTATGCTAGAATGGTCGGTCAGTAACAAGTCAGCTTTTAAAGAGTATAGTATATTAAAATTAATTGCTATTAATAGATTTCAAGTTGGCTTATTTATGTATTGCTGCCACAATAAACTTCTGCCTTCACTATTTGATGACTACTTCCTCCAAGGTGTGGCTATTCACAATTATAACACGAGCACATCATATAAATATTACTATGAGGGAGTACATACTATTGTTAAATTGTTTTGTTTCAAATGTTCTGGAACATTTTGGAATTTTGGAACTCTCTTTAAAAAAACATTGTTTTTATCACATTTCAAAATAGAATTAAATTAGGCCTATTGTGTATTAAATTTGTAAGATCACTATGCTGTATAAATACAGACTCAACTGTTCGGTGAACTTCAGAGCTTGTTAGTTAAATTCAGTTGTTTTTTTTTCTATTTTATTTTCTTGAGTTATATTCATTTGCATACAATTTAAAGGACATAAATCGTTTGGCTACCTGAACTGTTTCTGATGGAAAGCGGACAATCATGCACTTAGCGGGTTGTTTTAACCGTTTGGGTGTTTTTGATAGCATCAGCAGAAACGTTTTATAACTTATGCTAGCATTGTATTATGCCTGTATTTTTCTGTTGTTGTTGAATCACTAAACACCTTCAATATGTGAACGTGGTATTGTGCTGCTTAGTCAGCAAGTTTTGAGTGCGCGCTTGCATAGGAAATTGTCATGAATCATCGGGTAACTGACTTGTTTTTCACGCACTTATAATGGCTAATACGCACGCAACTACTGGTGGCAGTAATAATAACATCGAAATATTTGTGCTTTTTAAACTAAATAATCGGAAATATTTTGCCTCATATTTGTAATTATTCATAATTAGGATCAGTTGCCAAGAAACAATATTCAGAAAATTTTAAATCAATAGAGCTGCAACTAGAATAAGCGAGGATCATGACGCTCAGAGCATCAGCGGCAGCAGCATCACCAACAGCATCACCAGCAGCAGCAGCATCCGCTGGTTCTCTAACACATCCGGTGTTTATCATTCACAGCCAGCGCTGCCCAACCGGACGAGTCCATGCTCAGACAAGGCATAGACAATGACTGAAGCCATCTTCAGTTCGTCTCAGAGGACATTTTCGATGCTAAGCAACAAGATCCGTATCATCATCCCACAACCGCTGAATCAGAGACAGTGAGCGAATGCTGCCCCAGGGTGGGTGGGGGATAGAGGGTAGTTGGAGATCAAGTTCAAAAGAGTCCGGCGTGTACTTGTACATTTGTTTATCTGGCTTTTTGCCGCTGTATCCAGTTCGCTATAGGCCTACTCGATATATCTTCGAGTTTGAAATCAACATAATATTTGTGTTTTCTTTTTATCACAGCTAGCTGTAATGCCTAAATACGGCTGCACGTGTTTCCAGTATCTTCAGCAACATACCTGGGTCAAGACGAGCTTTGATTATAGACCGACAACTACGGCAATTACGGTAAATCATATCAAAGCAACAACAGCAGCACTAACTAGCTAGAAGAGGCCGGCGTTTATTAGCACAAATTGTTTTTACCTCCCGCGGCTACTGAGAACCGGCGTTTATTTCAGACCCGATGCTTGAACGGGTTAAGGGTAAATCGTATCAAAGCAACAACAGCAGCACTAGCTATGAAACTCATAATTATAATATTTATTCTATTATAATGCTGATGCTATAATGTTGATAGAATAATATACTTCAAATTAAAGATGTTGATGATATTAATAATGCATAAATTATAATAATTTTGTTATTTTAATGAAGCAATATAGGCCCAGTTTATACGCAGTGCCTATTTTTGCGGCTAAATCCTACTGTATAACATGATTGCATGTTTCGTTATTGATGTAAAGTCTCAGTTGTTGCAAGGCTGTATGTGTGCAAATATATATATATATTTATATGTATATATATATATGGTATTCTGAACACAACAGAAAAAGCCTGTTCTCGAATAAGCAGTATGAGTGCCTTATCGTGGAAAGAAGAGAGAAGTTACTTTACGGGGAGCATATTACATTTCATGTATCTGATTACAATACCTCAGAGCAATTTCTGAGTAAACGCAACGAAACTAATCTAGAGCTGAACGCGTCGATGACGACGGCGAGAAGTCATTCTTAGACAAGGAAAACGTCAAATTGTATGACTCCTGACTAGGATAAGATTAAACCTAATCTACGAGTATAGGCTGGATTCGACTGTGCTGAAAAAGATGGCGATCTGATTTTTCCGCCTGTGAATACCTTAACGATATGAATCTATTTACCATAGTCCCGTCAGAGCGGGTTTCACCAATTAGTTTTTCTCGAATACGATTTCTGGCGTATTACGTACGTATTGTCAAATGTAATATTATGTGTTGATGAAGTATCAATCGGTGGCGCCCTGCATTTGTAACTTATTTGAAGGACTTCTTCCTTGCAGGTCCTTGCACAGAAACAGAGACAGTCTATGCGGCGACACAAAGCCAGATCGTCCGTTTCAGAGCTTTCATGAGGTAATAAAAAGGCACTAAATTAAGTGTCTCTATACGCACATATATGCTCGTACATACATGTATGCATTCATACATACATACACACATACATATATACATATATATACATATACACATACATGCAAACAATACACACATACGTGCATACATAAATCCATGCAAACATACATTAACATTATTTGTTTATTTTATTATTATGTTTAAATTATGGTTGCCATCTCTTGTTATGGCACAATGTACTATCATATTTTTACAAATACTATGTTGCCTGCAACTTTGGCTTGTTTCTTGGAGCATTCATTATCAGGCCGTTAATAACTTTAATTAACAACATTGTTTTCACACCGTCTAATAAGCATTTAATTTTTACACCATCTTGTTAATAACAAGCACGCAAAGACACATCTATTCTAATAGGTACCATATTGTAAAGGCGCCTCTTAATTAATAATTAGATTAAAAATTAAAACGAAATTCAGTCTTCCTTTCACAATAACTACTGTTAGCAGGGCTACTACACTGTTGCTGTACATTGTGACTCGCCATGTAAAGACGACATGCGAATCATGTCTAGCTTACACGAGAAGCAGGCGTCTTAGCCTTTATGTCTAGTGACTTTTCTTGTACAGAATCGCTTTGAAGTCTGTGCCTAATACACACTGAAATAGACGTTTCAAATGAAATTGCGAATGAGTCTTGTCAGTATAGTTAAGTTTCAATTCCAGAAGTCTTTATCTGAAGACTGGAAAGTGCCCGGTCGGACTAGCTTGCTAAGGAAATACCTGAACCGCATAAATAATCGTAATCTTAATCGTAAACTCAAGATTTCTACACGCCCAAAGGAAGCGAAGTCGCGGAAACCAGCTTATTCACAGGCGCTTGGTAAAAACAAAATCGATAGGCAGAGAGTAAGGTTCGGTTCCAGTTCAAGATCCAAGGGTCAGGCAGATAGCAATCTTTAAGAGCCACACTTAGCCACACTTAGTGAGGCTGTTACTGATTGCACCATGCAGGCTTCAGTGTCAGCTGTAATCCACGATGAGTGTGTCCTATTGTAAAACAAAACATTTAAGTCTATTCAAGAGTAGGCCTATACATAAATAACGGGTCTCCGCAACAGCAACGTCATATGTTGATGATTATGGTTGGACCATGACAACATCCTCTTCGGGCTTTATCTTTCTTACAGATTGGTCCATATGTATGACATATGAAGCGCAGATCGTCAAGATGAGGCGTTGCTGTTGGGTGTATTAAGTCTGTCAAGTAAAGCGGGCATTTGTCTAGCTCCTAGCCAGAGCCTCACGCGGTCAGGGATTTGTTTGTAACGTTTTCGACTGTAGTTCCATGGTCTGCCAAGCTGAGGTGCTGGTCTGTCGCTTGTTGTGCGAGGCGGAGAAGAGGCTCACGAAGGTCTCTCGAAACTGCCTGCTCATGCCACAGTAGATGAAGAAGTTGACTGGATAGCTGAGGAGGATGAAGAGGTTGATGATGAGGCTGGCTGCGATGCGTTTCTCGGGCGCCATGACGTAGTACTTGACCATGTTCTCGTAGATCAACGTAAGAAAGAAAATGGCCAGCGGAAACTCGACGAGGAGGAATACGCTGATAACAGCCAGCAGCATCAGCGTGGCCATGTTGCTCTCGGCTAGGCGCCGACACTCGCTTCTTCTGTTCTGCCTCAGCAGCATGTCCCGACGGGCCTGTGCCTTGCGCATGGTGTGGAACAGCAGCCCGTTGATGATGACGAGCGACGTGCAGGGAACGAGATGAATGAAGACGACACGGAACCACCAGTAGGAGCTGTAGACGATATCCATGTGGTCGTCGAAGAACTTGATCAGGTGTCTCGTGCACCCGATCACCGTTCGCTGCCCGACGAGCGACCTCAACTCCACTGGGGAGTACCTATACTCGAAGAAGCGGCTCGTCTGGGAGACGAGGGCAGCCATGTACAGCGCAACGATCACCCGTACGATGTTGCGGATGGTGCAGAGGGTCTTGGCTCGCATGGAGTGGCAGACGCAGAGGTAGCGCTGGATCGACAGCGCCACGGTCAGCCAGATGGACGCCGTGTGACAGACGGTCGGCAGGTGAAGGGTCAACGCAGAGTTAGCGTAGCACCATTCGTACGGTACGTAGTCTCGGAAGTGGCCGAGGGTGTAGAAGTAGAAAAATGTCGGCACCGGAAACAAACCGGTAAGCATGTCCGAGATTGCCATGGCAACAAGCAGGAGATTCGTAGGACTACGCATGTGCTTCTGAAGAAGGACAATACATATGAGAGTGTTGGTGATAATCGTCAGTAGCACGACGACAGGGGAAATGTACCCGTAGGCGAGCTCGGCCAGGAGGCTGGTCTCCATCTCCACGATCTCGGTTGAGTTGCTGTCTGGTATGTCAGCGCTTAGGTTGCCCAGCGGCTGTTGCACTTCGACAGGACTCACAGTCTCAAGCATCTCGTCTGGAAACATCATAGCAGAATCTATTTCTGTGGTTCCAGCAGCAGCAGAAGGATGCAGTTAGGGCTTTGCGGTATGCAATGTGATGTAGTATCTGTTTTTGTCAAGCTAGTTTTCGATCGAAGTCAATGACGCTCGACAATGACGCGCAGAGTGGGTATCATCTATTGAAACGGTCTTATTCCCTTTGAAAGATTTCAGACATCATACTTGACATCGCCTCCGTAGCTTACTTAGTTCACTTGTTTTTCTTCTCTTTCTTTTTGTCCTAGCTTAGACACTCATCTCCCCGATTCTCTTTATGGTTTCCGACGATTTTCTTCCTTTTCTTCTCTCCCTGTTCCTCTTCTTTCTTCTCTACCTCTTGCTCCTCTTTCTTCTCTTATTGTTCGCTGCTTCGATTCTTTATTCCTTCTTGATTCTTCTCCGAAACAACCTACTTGTCTTATTCTTCTTTATCCTTCTTCTCGACCTAGCATTTATCTATCTGCTCCTCCTGTGCTTATTTCGCCTCCGCTTCTCCTCCTTCTCTTTCTTCTCCGTCGACAAGATTGTCTCCGTTACAAGTCAGCAAAAATGGTTTCGCTACAATATTGCTAAATTGCAACACTTGGGTAGTGCCTAAAGCTTTAGACGAACTTTAATTTAACTGTGTCGTACCTCGACAAGGATAAAAACTGCTCCGGTCTTCGGTACTTAGACAGATTCGCTACAGATTACTTCCTCTGGCGTCGAAATAAATACAAACGTCCATCTGGTAGTTGCATTGTTTCGCTAAAAACAGACGATGAGCACAAATCCTGCAGAATCAGAGCCAGACATGTTGAAAACTAGAACAGCAGCCAAGACACCTGATTCTCTGTATGTCACGGTGATTCAATTCATCCAGTTTTCGTTTTTTTTGGCGGAAAAAGTCTGTCTATGTTTCTAGAAATTTGTCTACGATGTTCAATTTAAGCGAAACAAATCACAGCTTTTTCCAATTTCATTATTCTCACAGTAAATCTAAAAAAGTGGAAAATAGGTTTTTATTATTAGTAAAATGAATAATGTTGCTGTGTTGCGATGAGAGCATGATCTATTAATGTAGAGTCGTTCATGATGATGCACAAGGAATCAATCGATGGCGCACTTCCAGCTATTTCCAGCCTGTTAATTCCACAAGATCCCTTCGTTGAGACTGAGACAGTCTAAAAACAAGAAAAGTCCTGCTGAAACAATTAAAACAATCAACGATAACAATTATAGCAAGTTTCCACAGATCTCTTAAATCGATATTTATATATATATCAATTCCACCTCAGGTTAAAATGACAATGACGATGAAGACGTTATAACATTAAACAAAAAGCAACGCATAGGTCCTAATAACAATATAATGGAAGATAAAGCTACTCCATCAGTAAGCCATCATGCAATTTTTAATATATATAGATTAAAAGTTTGTTCTTGCTAAAGCACATTTTAGCAAAATTTAACGCAAACAGGGTGGTTAGCGGGTTCAAGATAAGAACTATCTGACTGTTTTACGGCGAAAACGATTTGACTCGAACAAATGAAGGTGTTAACCACGGAAAATCACCGACCTTCAATACGGAGACATTTAGACGATCTATTTCTTCGCTTGTAGGTCTAACTGTATTTATGCACATACCAAAGACCTCAGTAAGATAGTTTAATTGTCTCTTAAAGAAAGCTGTTGCCGGCCAACACTGACTTATGCCTTCTGTGCTTCACAGCAAGGCAGGAAGATGAATTGAACTCTTGTTGGAATTCCGTGTATAGAATGTTTTTTGGCTTCAGTAGATGGGAATCTGTGAAAAGTTTCATCTGTGGTCTTGGCAGATTGAACTTATATCATATAGTCAAAAAGCATGTTCTTAGGCATGTTCCTTTGGCATCTAGCTCGTTCGACTTCAAATTTTCTTACAGATATTTTATGGTGTTATTTTGATGAACATTCTGCTTGTGACTCTGAACTTCGCGTTCCACTCAACTTCAAATCTAATTTGATTGACAATATCTAAGAACATTTTCGCAGTATATGCTCTAGATATTGTTGTTTTATTACTGTTTGTGTCTGAAAAATTGTTATTGCTTATAATTTTTGTCTATATGTCCCATATATGTTAGGCCCATATATGGTACATTATATTATCTTGGTACAAAATATTGGCAATATTTTTGTTCTACTGTTCTTGGTGGTTTTTAATTTTGTCTTGAAATTGCCATGTAAAATTTGTTATTTGATAGTCTTCTGCCGTATGGTAAACAAAAATATCGGTTTTCTTGATCGTGCTGTTTTGCTTTTAGACAGTGAAGTACATTTTCAATGTTGACATTTACTATATTTGAAGTAAGAAATTTTACAAATCCACCATGAATTTAGTTAACTGTTATCATTTAAGGTGCAATCTGTGACATGAAATATCTATTGTTGAAGATTTGCACTACACAATTAAAAATGCAATGCTTGACAGGAATTTAAGAATTTCACTTTTTGTTGACACCTCAGTTGTGCTTTAGCTGAATTTTTGGAAGATATTACTACTAACCTTTATACCATATTTACAAGGAGAAGAAACATTTCCTTATGTTATGAATTTCTTCTGTGCATCCCATGACATCCGTTTGTAAATGATTTTTAAATATTTTATACGAAGTCGAATTGAGCTCATGTTTGAAAGGTTTTATATTTCCAAATCTACTAATAGCACTTAACATGAGATATACAATTAAGTACTAATAGCATAATTATTACGTCAATTTTATTGCATTTTATTTTTACATGTTACTAAGATTGTTCGTTCTTCTATGAATTGAGATTATTAAAACTGTTTGACTTTAAATTGTTATTTCTTTGAATTCAATTTCTTGTAGTTGGAGAGTAAAATGGCCCTGTGAAAACATAAGGCATGCAGCTGCGCCATTACAAGGTATACTATGCAGCCTCTTTGCAACGACTGAAGGCTCTACACAGTACACATCTGATATACCTGTATTCCCATGCCCATACATACATGTATATGCCTATGCATATATGCATGAAACCATTCATACATACATACACAAAAACACTTATGTACAAACAAACAAACATACAATCATACATACATACATACATACATACATACATACATAAATACATACATAAATACATATATATTGTTGCTGCCTATTTTTTGGTGCATTGACTTTAAGATTCAACGTATACACATTTAAACGGGTTTTATATGAGGTTTGCCAACTTTAAACACATGTCGCACGTAAAAAAACGCAAAATAATAATGAAAAATAAAAAGCATTTAAAAATAGAATGTTTTTAAGTAAAGCAAACGCCTCCAGGTGTGTATCTGTCCAAACAATGTTTTCAGGTATATGTATTCATGTCAAACCAGATTAAGGTTTCGCAATTTGCGAAAATTATAAATGAATTATCTTAAATAACTAAAAATTCCCAAGTTGTTCAACTTGCTTCGTAGTTGCAGGCCGTTTCAAATTATCTAAACTTTTAATTCTCTCTCTCTCTCTCTCTCTCTCTCTCTCTCTCTCTCTCTCTCTCTCTCTCTCTCTCTCTCTCTCTCTCTCTCTCTCTCTCTCTCTCTCTCTCTCTCTCTCTCTCTCTCTCTCTCTCTCTCTCTCTCTCTCTCTCTCTCTCTCTCTCTCTCTCTCTCTCTCTCTCTCTGAATCCATGTTCTTCTTGCTAGACTCGATCACATGACCAATAAATTGTACCTCACTCTTACCAAGCACACGTTTCTTCAAATTTTAATGTAACATTATGCAATCGCAGTTGATGTAAACAAGAATCTAAATGTTGTAAACGAATTTCCCAATCACCTGAATGAACAGCAATATCATCAACATAAGGCTCAGTAAAATCTTTAACCGGCTCCAACATTACATTTATCGCTTAACAAATATTTGCCAGAGTTTATCATTTCAAAAGGGACTCGAGTAAATTCAGTCTATTATGTGTTATAAAGCAGTTTTCACTGACCGGACTCTTTAATGGGACAAGCCCAATATGCACAGCGATAATCAAAAATAGAAATTACATTTGTTTTCCATCTTTATTAAGTACTTCACTTACTACTGGCCTATGATATTTTAAATCAATAGTAAATGAATTTATATATCGGTAGTCACAAACATATCTCAAGGATTCAACCTTTTCTTAACAATCAGTGGTGAGCTGACATTCTGCTTGTTGACGTCCTGAGGATATTTGCTTGTAACATTTGATTGATTTGTCTTTCAATTTCATCTCGAAATATAAGTACGATTTGATAGGCAATAAACTTCTTTTTACACAATTCTGGCGTCAAGACAATTTTATGTTCGACCAAAATAAATAACTCAGGTTGATCTGAAAATCTATCCGCGTACTTGGAACAGAAATCGATCAGCTGCTGTTGTTTTGTGGGCGTCAAGTATGTTATTTATTCGCAGTCAGGTTCAAGCGTTTTCTTCTCAGTAGCATCAATATCCACAGGCAATTTCGTAGCTATTCTGAAACCCTCATCTTCTACAGCTAATCCACAACTTAGTGATCGATTGACATACTTTCTCAGCTTGTAGGCTGTGACAATTCGTTTTTCACCTTCTCCCATTCCATCAAGTAGAAATATTTCGATCTTAGTTGCAGTACAACATGTGGTCTATGCCATCCGATATTGACTTTTTGTCGAGTTTGGACGTAATACGATACAGTTTCTCCTGGTTCGAAGGATGTGTCTCTCGCTCTCTGGCTGTATTGATGGCCATATTCTGAATGTTTTTCTGCAAAAGATAGCGCTTTTCTCATGTTCTCTCTCAACTGTTTTGAGATAATAAGCTGGCTTCATTCCAATTCGTGGCGGTAAATTTATTTCTTTTGACCAGCTCTTCTTCAGAATAGGTAATGAATCTCCTGGTGTTCTTGCGTAAACCTTCCTCAAATGTTCCAATTGAATCTCGAACTGTTTCCGTTGCAACTCAAGTTTTATCTTCTTTATCTTATTTTCTGTTGTGTTCTTCCTTTTCTTCTTTCTCCCTCTATGTATAGGCAATTCTTCTTATCCAAGGTGTTCTGCCTTCTCCACTTTCTCCTCTATAGTCTGGGTTTCTCCTCCTTCTCCTTCTCCTTCTCCTCTTGTCTGGTCGTCATCACCCATTGTGTTAACATTGCCATAGACATAGGCCCTGTCGACTTCTCTATCATCTTTTCTGCGGTGCCTCCCACCGCACCGCACCTCTTCCTTTTCTTTGAGCCTCTTCGTCGTACTGATTTTTCTAAAGTAATTTCACTTCCAGAAATTAATGTATTTGTCTTCGAAAACTTCAAAAGAACCTCTTGTCTTTAAAATCAGTGAAGCTGAAGTTATCTTTTTGATAGCCTGTTGAGTTCGTATTTGCAATTTTCTTCGACGCTTTGTAGTTTTGTATTTTGTCTGACTATGAACTCGAAGTAGAAAGATTTTGTCAAATACATTCTGAGCCAAATAAAACGAACATCAATAAACCTCGGATTTACTCCTCTTTTACGAGTTGACCCTTCTGAGTTAAACTACTTGGCAGTTCACAAATAAATCCACTGTCCGTGATTCGGCTTCGTAATCCTTCGTAGTGATTCGCGAATAATCCAATGTCTGTGATTTTGAATCGAAAATCTCGCCAACTACTCCACCAACATGTCAGCTGCGCCTACCTCCTACACTGGATGCTGTCTCAAGCTCTACTTTTAATATTTTGTGCGAAATAACATTGCCTATTTGCTATAAAAAAATCATAGTTAGCTTTTCTCTTGATTTATATTGCGTTCCTTCTTTTCAACAAAGTCCTTTATAACATGAATTTTCGTTCAAATTACAAATTTCAACTTTACGTATCCACATGTCATCATATCGAAACCCTAACAGCAATTCTATATGCACACAGTACATAGGTATATATATATCACTCGAGCCTATACATTTCTGCTTGCTTGAATGTGTATAGACTCGTTTGAGGCAAAGTATATCATACTGCGCATGTCCACGCATGCACGCCATAATGGTATTTGCGTTAAAATTTCCACGTCATTTAATACAGCGTTTTTATACAAAGGGTGACATACATGCATGCATACATACATACATACATTTTACATAAATAATTTTTCATTGCTTGGCCGGATATAATAAGCCCGACTGTGGAATATAGGGTATAGGTTACCACAGGAGAGTTTCAATACTGTTCATCTGTTTTTGGACTTCCGGTTTTCTGGTCAATTTCTTTCCCAGAATGCCTCTGTTTGTTTTTTATATATTTGTATATGTCTGTCTTTCGCCTTCTGCCTATATGTGTTCCCCTGTCCTCAAGACACGCAAACGTCATTAATCATTCACCTTTGTCCATCGTCACTCTTTTCGTCTCTTATTCTTTCCGTTCTCTGTCACTGCGTCTTACCACCTTACCATCGTCTATTTCAAGGATTCCTTCTTCCCCTTCCACCTTCTCATCTCCTTTCCTTCCTTTCCTCCTCTTCCGCCACTTCCTTCATCATCTCTGCATTTTCGCTGTCTGCACTTAAGCCCGTTGGCATATGGCCTTGCAGGATGTCTCTCTCTTTCCCTCTCTCCCATCGCCTCTGCAGCTAGTTTCTGCTTCTGAATCTGTCTCTGTCTTTGCCTTAATCTCCGTCTCTTCCACTACCTCTGTGCTTGTCCATTTGTCTGTCCGTCTGTCTGTCTTTGTGAGTTCATTTCTCGATATGTTCTCGATCTTTTATAACGTAACCGTCTTGCCAATTCTTTGCTTTATTTTCAACCTTCATGCACATTGCACAAACAATTGAAAATTGTTCTCTTTGCCGGGACTGGACCGGCTTACTGTGTATCTTGCCGGATGTTTTTGTTGCTTTGCTCCCTTCTCTTCTGCTGCATGCATGCTCAAGTATTTGATTCATTCGGCCCCTAGGAGTACGGCGCACTGTCTTTTTAAAGACAGAACTGGCTAGCGATGCGTTCTCACCATGGGCAGTGAATCTTTCATAATGACAGGATGAACGATGAAATTGGCCAAATTCAGCCACACTTCGTTGCCTCAGGCTCGTATCGTTCGTTCATTCGTGAGAAATGGCAAGAAACGGTACAAGCTCAGCGTCTCATCGCTATTATCCGCTTCCTCCCTAATTCCCAAAATAGCTCTTAGTCTCCTTTCTTCCTGGCTGCATCCCTCAATTTCGTCTCCCAGGGCAAGAAGACGAGATGAAAGAAATTGCTAGAAAGTTGATAAGCTAATTTGTTTTCATAATATCCGGACTGATTCAACGCAAACGGAAATTTGACGTAACTTCTCAAAATATACCATAAATTGGGAGTTTAGCGCAGCGCATATCTCATTTATAGTATGACACTTTCAGTCCTGATTGTCTAGAAGAAAAAAGAACGAAGAGCAAGAAGAACAAGAACAAGAAAATAAGAACAAGAAGAACAGGTGAAGAAGATGATGAAGTACAGTAGGAATAATAAAGAACAAGAAGCGACGTTGGTTAAAATTTAACCATCAATTTAAATCCACATTTAAATAAATTTGAATCAATTTAAATAAACAAACGCATAAAATTAAACTTATATATAAATAAACCTAAAGAGAAATTGATAAACAATAGGCCATTTTCGGGTAATATATTTGTATAATGTTATATATTATATATGTGATGTATATATATTATGCATAATATGTGCTTTCGTATGAGGCTCAGCAGAGTGCAATTGCTATTTTGCAGCCCTCGCTCCGTTATTGATTCGACGACTGATTGCATGGATGGCGTAGGATATCCTCTGCTATTCGGCCTTGTTTCCTTCTTTCGTCCCTCACTCACTCCCTCGCGATCTCTGTCTCTCTTTCCTCTGATCTGCTTCCGCGTCGTCGGAAAACTGAGTCTGTTTCCGCAACGGACGAAGCTTCGGCGCTGAGGGAGTGACTTTCTTCGGCCAAGACCATATGCATCGTCGCCGTGTTTTGCATTATGCTGCCATTCTTCTGCGCTACATGAATACAGATTCATTGCCGGTTTAAATAAGAAATCGGACTTAATGATAGGAGCAATTCCTAGTGCCGAACCGGCCTAGACAAGCCTGTTCAATTCCAAGACATTGGTTTATTACATACAGGGGCCGTAGCCTGACCCAATAGCCTTTGAGCTACACATACACTATATAGCAGTCATCGTCTACAACATGTATCTCTACAATCAGATTGCAACTCTGATGCAAAGAAAAAGACTAAAATAGGGAAGGGTAAATTGATAGACAAGCTTAACAGCGTCGCTGGAACTAGAGATGTGTTGAACCTGCCATCAACCTCTTAATTCTCATGTTCTACGGGTTCAAATTGCACCAAAATTTGTCAAAGTTGATCGTCAGCCTTTAATTTTTGTGGCCTGTTTTCAACACGCGAAGCGGCTATACTAATCATTCACAGGTCGCATGGACGAATTGCGTGAAGCCTCAGCACCAGTTGGCTCCTTACATGTAAATAAGTTAACGCCTCATATAAAATACACGCCGAATACTCTTCAGCAGGTAATGCCCGTAACGGTGGATGAGATCAAGAAATAATTTCAATGATAATATAGTTTAATGAAAACTATTATCGGCGTCATCGTTGCAGACATGCTAATTATACCAAGGACCACTAGGATAAATTGCCAAAGAAGTGAATGAACGAACAAACGAATTAATAGATAAAATGCATCCAGTGTGGATGATCTAAATATTTTATACATGTTTAAGCCATACCTGTTTAGATCTGTCGGATAGATTGGGATACGTGTTGTTGCAGATTGGGATAAGTCATGTTGTAGATTGGGATAAGTATTGTTGTAGATTGGGATAAGTCATGTTGCAGATTGGGATAAGTCATGTTGTAGATTGGGATAAGTCACGTTGCTGATTGGGATAAGTCATGTTGCAGATTGGGATAAGTCATATTGCAGATTGGGATAAGTCATGTTGTAGATTGGGATAAGTCATGTTGTAGATTAGGTTAAGTCATGTTGCAGATTGGGATAAGTCATGTTGCAGATTGGGATAAGTCACTTTGTAGATTGGGATAAGTCATGTTGAGGCGCATTTGAAATTTTGCTATTCTCCGTGTAAATATTCAGATACTTTCATGTACAAGTGGTTGAGGCAAAAGTTTTCTTCCCTTTGCAAATCGCTTCTTGTTTATGAAGAATGAATGCATATGCAGTTTTGTAGCAGTTCTATGTCATCTATTTCTCTGGTTTTCTTTTTCGTTGAACTGTTTTTTATATTTGATATCTATGAAGAATGCATATGCAGTTTTGAATCAATTCTATGTCATCTGTTTCTCTGATTTTCCTTTTTGTTGAACTGGTTTTTTTTATTTGATATCTTCTATATTATTTTATTTCTTTTCTAACTATTTCTTTTATATTCTTTAAATCTGTTTTAATTTAAATTTCAGCAATTTCTGCTTATTAGATGTTTGATTTCAAGAATTAATCAAAGGTGTAACTGTTTCTTCTTTGTCTGCCATTCTTGTGTTTTTTTAATTCTCTCCACTTCTAAATCTTTTCTTTTCTTTCTTTTAATTATATTTTCCTTATTTTCTTGTTCTAGTGCTTGCTGTTGTTTTATTTCTTCTTGTTTCTGCGTCGCTTCATGTATCGTAATCCTTCCTGCAGTTTCATTGTATCTCCTTCTGCATGACTCGCCCAACTGACCGTGATGCATTGCAAAACCTGTTTCGATCTTTACACGGGTTTGCAGATCGTCACCGTCAGTCGGATCGGCCGACAACCCCGACTCCGTCCTTCCGTCCGTCTGTCCGTCCGTATTTTCATCTCTTGATCCAGATTTATGGCGAAGTCAACGAAACCTCATATTACTCTCGCTTACAAGACACCACGGTGACAGACAATAAAAGGCAGGTCCCTCGTACATAGACTAGGCATATGTATATTCGAATACGTAAATAAATAATGGATACCGTTTGATTTAAACCCTGCTCACATACGCGTTGGATTATAATATATTCATATATTTTAGAGATATGCTTAGTTGCTTATATATGCGGTGGCTTTGTCATAGAGGCGAAGCGCTCGTAGCCATTAAAATCGTATACGTCATGTGTTTTCGGACGACACCTTGCTATAATATTGTATGGCTTCATTTAAGATTTACCAATATAAACGTAACATATGCAAATGGTAGATTTACTATAATGCGCATTTACTGGCACGTTGGCCTATATTCAATGAAATCTGGCAGGCATAGCTTCTACACGACCTAAAGGACATGTCACATTTGTGGCTTTGCGAATTGCTCTTTGTACAATACAAGGGTAGGTTTCGTGTGGCGACGAATGTGACCTGGGCTTCATAAAACGCGCAAGGCGTCGGTTGCTGCCGGAGCCGGTGTTAATGCTGAACATGACACCAATCCATGCGGTGGCGGTGGCGGTGGCGGACGGGCGGGATTGTGGGTGGGAGAAATAGGGCGCCGTGCAATTGTTAGATGCATGACGGACTTCCCGTCGTCGTGTTCGCCTTTGCTGAGAATGTTTAACACGCACACGAGCGGGCTTTCATAACCACTGCGAGTCAGGTTCATTAGCAAGATAGGGACACCCAGCCAGATAGACAGAGCGAAACAGGAATACCGTGAATTAGAAACGGAGGAAGAACGAGAGAAAGCGCGAAAGAAAACCAAAGATAACAGACACGACGGACGAAAGAGTTATAAGAAGAAAGAAATGATGACAGAAAGAGACGAAGAATTACATTACATATGAAAGGTCACGTGAGAGCGATGGAGAAAACTGCCACCGTCTAAATGCGACAACCCTTTAAAAACTATGCATGCATGCAATTTACTTCATGTCGCAGTCTATCCGAAGGCTGTCATTTGTACAATGCATTTATGTATACAGAAGATAATAAGTAATGCAGTAACCGTAATCGAAACTGCAAATTTGTATAGCGCCTCTTCGAGAAAACTCCTCAGAGATGCTGCGATCCGACAACCCATGACAACAATCAAATGGAATGGTCTTCAATCGTTGGAGAAAGAGATGCAGAGAGAGAGAGAGATAGATAGATAGATAGATAGATAGATAGATAGATAGATAGATAGAGAGAGAGAGAGAGAGAGAGAGAGAGAGAGAGAGAGAGGGAGAGGGAGAGGGAGAGAACAAGAAGCTGATGTCGCAGGTTGCATGGCAGTCTGTTCCAGAGTCAAGGGTCAGCCACGACGAAAATGCTTGCTGCATTTAAGAAGTACGGAATGGTGGACAACGAGAACAAAATATAAATATATTTGCTGAAAAGCGAAGAGATCTGCGACTAGGGACAAATGGCACCGAAATATATCAGCGGTCTTATGCATGTCTGTGCAGTTCTATTTCATGCTACTTTAATAAAACTATACACATATGAGCATATATACACCATCATACATAAATATGCATTAATCTTTGTATTCGTCATAAGTATGTATTACGAGTAATGAAAAGATTTTGAAAGTTTACAGCAGTTTGAGGCAGGAATGTCATCTTTTAAGCACCGTATAGAAATTGATCAAGAGAAGTCAAAATTAAGATACGAAAATGTTTGCGGAAAAAGCCCTTGCGTTACGCATCAGTGTCCGCCAAAGTGGCTGACGAACAAAGAACTTGACACTGACGAAGAAAGAATCGACTAATGTGACGGTTTCTTCTGTGAAACTTGCGTGACGCATGTCACGTATGCATTGGCTAAGTCTTGGTGAGTTATGAAAGTCGGCGAATAAAAAATCTGACGAATAAAAACAGTGTTTTGAAAAGTACTCAAAAGGCGCTACATTAAATAAACCGATATATACTTAATATATAGATATGTGCGAGTGTGTGCGTTTATAAATAAACATATAAAAATATAAATATATCTTAATATCCCTCAAATACTGTGTGCCACACCTAGACCTTTTATGTATACGATCTTAGTAAAACACAGACGTTTCTTTAAGTTGATACAACCTATATGTCTATATGATATTAGTAATATCTATTAGACTAGGCCTACTGTTAGACTACTATTAGACTAGTAGGCCTATGCATGTATCTGGATAATTTATGTAGCGCTTTTGAAGACCGATCAAAGGCACTGATACTTGTAATGCAACCTAACAGATCTACAAAGAGATGTCTTGGGACAAGTTGAAAATGTTCCTATATCTTCAATCTGACACGTATTAACACTCCATGTAGTTCTTGTTTTCAGTGGAAGACTGTAGAACAAAACAAGGTTGGATTTGTAAAATTTTGGCCGGGAGTCGATAATGTGTAGCTTGACTTTTGACCAGAGGGTAAAGATCCTCAAAACGCTCGGCAAATATAAGCAGTACATTGGAGGGTTTGTAGACCTACGGGGCTGCACATTCAATGCAGCAGTTGCTGCGAGGTGAAGGTCCCTCTGAGCTCAACCAAAAACTGAAAATATACCACAATAGTCTCTCATCAGCTGCCCGCAACTCTGCGGTAGACACCAGCCACTTATTGCTGCGTTTAATTAACTCGAATGTAGACGCCAGGATAATTACTGGGACTGAACTTCGCCGGGGTTTGTCCAAGGGGGAGTGGTTAAACCTGACCTCTGGAGCTGTTTTAGTGATCACATGTGCTAACGGTTGGCCTGTGGGGATCGAACCCCCAACCGCGTTGGGGAATCTAATCCAACATGGAAGTAGGACACACAAAAACATAGCATGCTACTTAATAAAACAATCTGACCCCAGGATATAACGAGATTCGATAACTGTTGTCATTCATTACTATTAATAAATGCAAAGGTAGAACCTAAGTTGCATTAGCGTGCATTAACTTTCGCCGTAATTAACTAAGCCAAGCGCTATAACAGATGGTTGACTTAAAGATATCAATATCTCGTTTATTATTGATTCAAAGCTGGCACAATGGTAATAGAAGTCACATATAATTCGAGGTAATGACTGACTTTTAACATACAAATTGAGATAGCGATTAAACAAGCATTCTAACATGTCATTATATGGCGTAGTATCATGATACAAAGGAAAACACTAAAAATCGATTTAAGTATATGTGCCTGTATGCATCTATCTAGACGATTAGTTTGCCTTTTTAAGTACCTAATAAACGCGCTGCCTACGCTAACCTAAATCGTTTTAAAGTTTAGTAAGTGCAAAAAGTTCATAATAAGCAAAAAGTGCTCAGTTAACTAGAAACGTAATCACTGGTGGGTTTCCGCATACAAACAGAGCCCAATCAACGGATTACCAGCCAGAGTTGAAAGTTTATGCTATGTTCAGATCTCATATCCAAAATTGATTCGGCAAGAAACTATGCAAAACTAACAATTATAAGCGGTTTGCAGTAACAACTACTAGGCTTTTCACTGAATAAGGGCCGAAGAGACAGTCTTTGTCTATAGTGCGACAGAGTAATGAATGCCTCAGAAGATCCAGACCGGCAAATGTCAATTCCACTGTACACTGAATAATGGTCATGCGTTGAACGACTTTCTGCAGACGCCCTTTACTCTGCATTAACTTCCTACTTACTCTGCATTAACTTCCTACTTACGCTGCATTAACTTCCTACTTACTCTGCATTAACTTCCTACATTAACTTCCTACTTACTCTGCATTAACTTCCTACTTACTCTGCATTAACTTCCTACTTACGCTGCATTAACTTCCTACTTACTCTGCATTAACTTCCTACTCTGCATCAACTCAACACAACATCCGCTACTGCGACAAAACCGAACTTGGGTCCAGGCCGGAACCAACACCATTGCCTTTGTTCCGGAAGTGAGCACAATTAGCTAAGCCTTCCAGGCACCGGGAGTAGCTGGCTGAATCCTCCCAGCAGAGAAATCCTGGATAGACGAGGGGATGGAAGCGGAGGGAAGGGCGTTGTTTGTGTAGCTCTGTCGCAATATGCGAATTGCCCGTTGGCGTAATTGTGTCGACTAATTGACTAACACGAAGCAAAGAATCGACGGCATCTCAGCCGTACAGCCTCCCTAATTATCAAGGCCAATACATCGCACACCGTTCGGCGTCTATATATAGACTGGGGAAAATGTTGGAAGGGAGAGGAATGAGAAGGAGCGTACCGAAACTGAATAGTCTACGAGTAGACTTGGCCATATCTTGGCTACCATGAATGCATTGGGCTCATTTTGTATTCGCATCATATCCGGAGATTTTGTATTCGTCGTTGTCGTTGTCGCCGTCGGATTTTTACGATGTAAGACGAGACCATTCACAGGACGATGCCTAGATGTTGCATAAGCCTAACCAGAACTCTGCAAGGTGGCAATTTAAATCTTTCTTTGACACGAATGCTCCATTCAACCTTAAAACGCGAGGTTTCAAGATTATCCTACATAGTGGATATTATTGTGCAAAGTGGTTATGATGATGATGATTGTAATAATAATAATAATTGTCACTTGCGTAGGAGCTAGGCTAATCACTCGGCGAGTTACATGTATAGTTCTATGTCTGATGCGTATTGTTTCGTACTTGCTTTAATTAAGATGTGTTGCGCTAAATCAGTGAAGCGTGACGCTGTGCTGAGTGTGTGCATTCGTACACACGATATATATGTATGTACATTAGTTAAGGCGTATTTTTCGTAGTCTGTCTGAAGCTGGAGATGGAGTTATGCAGCTGTTTGTTGATCTATGATAATTATCAAAGACATTGTTGTACGTGTGTTGATTTTCTACAGTAAAACTACTCAGAAAATCGAATAGAAAGAGTTATTGAGCCATGGGAGTTGATGTCTATAAAAGGAAATCAAACTGCAAAATTTAGCAATCGAAAGTTAGTCAGAACGGACATGCTATTCTCTTTTTCATTGGTGTGTTGTTCTGCAGCCACATTCTGTACTTGTTCCAGATGTACTGTGAGACAATAACATTGTAATCTAGACAAAAGGATCTAAAAAGACAGACATACCAGAAGGCAGGCTACAGTGAATAAATGCCATAACAAAATTTTCATCGAAGGAACCAAGCAATTGTGAATTAAAGTTTACTTGAGATCTATGCACAATTGACTATATCTGAGGATCTTGATTCCGCACACTGTACGTAACAAGGCGGGCATGGCCATTTCGTCAACTCCTTTTGACAAATCCAGTGACATGCCACCACTTGCAACAATTGCCTAATAAGGAATTCTAATTGACCCTTTGTGTTTTTCAAACGGAAATGTCTGAACGATAACAGTGATGTAATATCGTTTAATATTGACACGGACTAGGTCGAGCCCAAACAGAGATGGTTGACAGTATTCTGAGGATCTAGCAACGTTCCAGACAGAGGCACGCCATGTATGTATGTATCCAAGAACTTGTATAGCACGTTTTAAGAAACTCACAAAGGCGCTACATCATGGCTATCCAGAAATTCCCAAAAAGGTACGTCTTAAGACGGGCCGAGAATGTTTTCTGAATTGTTAAGGGAGCAACCGTTCGAATTTCTCGGGGCTAACTCTTCAAGACAGATGGTACCACATAGGAAAAAGCACAATTTGCCCGTGCGTCGTACGGGATGGCCGGACTATGGGATAGTCACGTCCCGCCGATCGCAACATTTGTCGACCTGGTTGACTCGCAATGGGTGTGAGAAACTCCCTGATGTACAGTACTTCGCAGCTGAGACAGCTATAAACGCCCTGTCTGTGAGAAGTATCTTGAACTGTATTGATATATGATGATGACATTGTCTTCGCAAGTGAAGCCGGTGAACAAATGATGGTTCGACTGATAATTGTAACAATGATGATACAGGCTGAGTTCCTAAGCGATTTCTTTTTGATTGCTTAAGGTTCACAGTCTCGTTTTACCATAATTTCCATCTCAATCTACTGTATTATTTGCTCATGTTCTTTCGGTCTTTTTGTATGTCTCTCTCTTTCTTCATCGCTTCCTATACGCTATTTTTAAAAACTTACCCTCACTTCCAATCGGGCCCTTGGTGGTTCTCTTTGCACTTTGGCCTAAATATTTAACCGGACTACTGGCTGAGTTTTGAAATCGCTCTGTGTTGTAGGTATTGTAAAAGTATTGCCGGATACGTGGTTGCGCTGTAAGAGAATATAACTGAAAAATTAAAAGTATTCATAAGAATTTGGTAATTTTGGTAATTCACCTTACCAAAATCCTAGATATGCCACTGATTTCAGGGACAGTTTTAATATAAGACATTCCACAGTCGACTTCGGTAGGTGTTGGATAGTTAAAAAATAATGGCCTCTATACTAGACGCTTTAGGCCTATATACATAGGCAGAACTCTTCCATGCGATCGGTCTTGCCCACATGAATATGAGGCTTAATGCAGCACGTGCCAGAGTGTCAGCCTTTGCATAGTTAAGTAGGTATTTTCGAATTGCTGTATTATCTGTTCTTTTTCTGTCCCATAGTTCTTTCAGCTTTATTTGTTTCCTATCCTATAAATTAAAATATCTGTCCAAATCGTTGTACTGTTGTTTGTGATCTTTCTCTATCTCTGTCTCTGTCTCTGTATTTCTCTCTTCCCCCATTGCTTAGCCTATAATGCCTTTTCAATTCCATTTAATTGAAATTTATTTTCATATGCATTCGTGTGGGTTTTGTTTGCACTTGGCTGCCGATGGATACTGCAGCTGCTCTTCAGCTCTGCGCCTAATAACGTTTGAGCAGCTAGTCAAATGGGAAATCGCAAGTAGTCTGTTAGATAGAACCGCGTCAGTTGCAAAAGCCACACAGAACAGTGCTTTCCATGTTTATAGCTAAAACAACAATCCATTCCTTTCTGTTTGCGGTCCACGGGTTAGAAATAACATGTTTTTCCCGCATTTAAGACAATAGATCTTTTGATTAGATCTAGAATAAATCTTTCCGTTCTTGGAAGCCATTTCCGCGACTCAGTACAGCCAGTTGGACTATTCATAACTCTAAAACTGTTTCTTGCATATGTGTCCATTATGCTGAGCATTATTCCTACTTAATCCTCCTTTGAATATTTCTGCAGCATAAATATCTGTTACAAATATGCAATGCGTTCTTGCCTCCCTAAAGCGTGACACGGTGTATTATTAATTAGTAGAGACTAATTATTATATGACTAGATCATATGCACGACTAGAAAAGATACTAAGAAAGATAACAGCGTCCTATGCAGCAATGGAAGCCGCAGACAAAAATCCATCAGCGTTTCATTACTGATTGTTATCCGTGACAATGGTTTGACGCCATCAGTAGCATCGCACACCTGTTTTGCTATTCTACAAATGAACCACGTAAGCCGAAACTCTCATCGTCTGTAATAAATATATATATATATAGAACTTATTTCTATCATATTATGATATAATATGATAAGCCACATATAACAAATACACGTGGGCTAGCATGACTCTAACAGAACTGTTTTTATATAATGCATAGTTCTTTATAGTTCTGACGTCGTATTTGCTGCGGGGTTGACGGTGTAGGTCTATGCATGGGGCTAGGTTAAAGATTACAGGCCTAATTTCTGCCACTAGGACAACATATTATGACACACTGGCTTTTTCTTGTCGTTTGTGTTCAGTTTTATAGGTCGCACGTGTTCGTGTTTGTACATATGGATTTTCTTACATAAAGAGCGCATATCTTGGAAAGCTGGCCTAATGAAGAAAACACAGGTCGAACTATAGAAAACAACCAGAAGAGCCAGAACAACACTTAATTAGGAGTTACCTTAACCTGGCGTTGTTGCCGTTTTTCTATAGTTATTATTGTAGTTTGTCTTACTATTATCACAAATCTAACACACAGTAAAATCCACTGGGGATGAGGAATGGTAGGCTAGTTCGGAATATTTCATTTGCTTATACTCTAACTTTTTTAATGTTACTTAGCATTACAGCATTTCGGGTAAAATAAATAATGCTGACTTAAATGTACTCTAATTTTTAATCTTGCTTATCATTACAATAATATCTGAGTCAAAACTTTGATTGCTTTTTTCTCCGAATTCAGTTTCCTTGACTACTATTCTTTAACAGTGCACAGCTACGGTTAGGAACATTATAAATGAATAAGTAATACGTCATTTGAAAGGTCTCGGAGAGCAGAACTTTATGGAAGGATAAAGTGGATTTTGATTTTTGGCTACAAAGGCCTAAATTTGGCATAGTGGGTCACATATTTTCGGTAAAATAATATGCTGACTTTGAAATGACGGAGTGGTCGGCAAAGTACAGCAGGTATGTTCTGTATTGAAGTTATAAAACTATGCAAATAAATTTCTGCGTCTTAAGTTAAGTTTCATTTATATATTGCCAACTTGTTGGACTAGATGATGACAAGTGGATAAAGCAATCTGAAGGAAAATACACAACATCGCAAAAAGTGGCGGAGTTGGCCATAGGAACCTGCCGAATGCAAAGAGCCTAAAGAAAGAAGAACTTAGGACTACGATGACTTAGCCACGGGACTCGATAAATAATTTTCAACTAAGTGAAACGGTGTGCTGCAAATTAAGTGCTCTTGTAAAGTAAGGTGAGGTAGGTTGCATACTAAGTGCTCTTGTAAAGTAAGGTTATGTAGGTTGCATACTAAGTACTCTTGTAAAGTAAGGTGATGTAGGTTGCATACTAAGTACTCTTGTAAAGTAAGGTGAGGTAGGTTGCATACTAAGTGCTCTTGTAAAGTAAGGTGATGTAGGTTGCATACTAAGTACTCTTGTAAAGTAAGGTGAGGTAGGTTGCATACTAAGTACTCTTGTAAAGTAAGGTGAGGTAGGTTGCATACTAAGTACTCTTGTAAAGTAAGGTGAGATAGGTTGCATACTAAGTGCTCTTGCAAAATTAGATAAAGTAGACCTCAACGGTCCTGGCAGCTATAAGATGTCGTTAAGCACTGGATATTACTAGAACCGGTCTAAGAGGGTATGTTCCTGTCCCTAAAAATCGTTTCCGGTGTGCGTGTTCGTCTGTGAAGGTCAAGATTAAACAACTACACTGTACAGTCTCTGGACTTCATTTCCTCCCTAACGGCTGCCTTCGTGTCTCTGCATTAGAAATGACTTGCCGTTCGTCTCTCAACCGGCTATATTTTATACTGCACTTTCACAAGGCTGCCTTTTACCATAGGGATAAAATTGTGCTAAATAAGTCCTTAAATTATAATCGACCAACATTGACTAATAAAACTGACCCGATATATATATATATATATATCTTTAATAATAATAATAACAACAACAACAACAAAAAGAACAACATCAACAACACCAGCAGCAATAATAATAATAATAGAAACATCAACAACAACAGTAATAATAAAAAATTTATTAAGACTTTTATTACTAACCGAACAAACTAATGATTTTGGTAAATACTGCAGATGTGTAACTATTACTGATTTTCACTATTCAGTCGATTGCGCCAAGTATGCCGGTCTTGAGCCAAATAATAGAGAGAATACAAATACTTGTATGAACAATTAGCATTGAACCAATGAACGTAACCTAGTCATATTCGAAATTTCTGTGGTTTGTTATGCCTTATCCTAGGGTTACTTCATAGTTTTTCTGTGGCTGTGTCTTAATATAAGTCTAAGCTTTAAAAGAAGAGCAGCCCCATAGGCTAACCTCCGAGAGACTGCCATGGACGGATATAAAGTGCTGGCGACTTCATTTTTCTTGCCTCGGTATATGAATGCGTGTAGCCAAGTCCTCTCCTTCGCCGTCAGATCTTTCCACTGAGTGTTTGGCCAATGTACTCATTGTATAGCTGCGTTTGCTAGGAGGCACAAATGAAGCCGAAATATCGAAAAGAGATTTGATCCGCCCACCTCTGGATATACAGTCCTGCACGCTAACCATATTAGACTATCATGCAGCTCGATTTAAAGTTTGGACGTTGCTAGGGGACCTCAAGGAGGTCGCCTAAACTGGAATACTAGAGGGCCTCAAGGAGATCTCCTAAAATGGAATACTAGGGGTTCGATTTTATGCAACCACATTCAGAAACATTTACAGTTGGTCAAAGTCAGGAAAATTTCAGTTTCGATCTATTATTTTGTCACCGAACAAGATGATAATGTTCGTATGTTTGCTTTGCAGTTTGTAACTCTTTATTTCAAACACAAAGTTCATCCCAACAGAAAACTCAGATTCTACGTCCGCAGCCATTTTGACTGTTTATAACAATCACGCGAGAGTCTGCGAGATCTCGCGCACTTGAGGCTCCCTAGTCCGCGCAATTACGGGGCCTCCTTGAGGTCCTCTAGACACTTTGTTATAGTTTATGTCGACGATCTTCGAAGTTGTCAAAGATCGGGCTTCGAATTTTCAACACACCCGATTTGTAGCGTAGCGTTAACTAGAGAAAAGAAAATCACTCTTTAGTTTGGCAATTGTAATTAAACGAATATTTCAATCACAAAAGTATTTGTATCGTCACGGTTTCTAAACACATATCTATCAACGACATTTGCAACTATTTACCAACTGAGAACATGACAGACAATTTGTACCAAATCTTCATGCTCTCTAACAATGCTTTTGCATCCGCTTATGTATGCCTTTTCCCACCAAGACAGCAGACCAGTTCTGGCTGGTTTAGACCGGCCTCCCGCTATTGCGCTTTAGTGGGTTTTCCAAAATTCCGCTGACTCGTAGTAATGTAGAATTGGCGTTTTCCCGCACGAGCGTCCTTGTGATAAATTGCGCGCCCTCCAAAATCGTGGAAAATTCCACTGCGCGCTCGCTAGCCAATCACAAACAAGTCAACCGATGACTCATCGGCATGACGTCACAGAAACTTTCACTGCAAGCATGCGCTTAAACATGCTGAATCATCAGTAGATAAATCACGCTCACAGTTTGTATGAATTTTTAAGCATATAAGTTAGTAAGTGATGCATTTGTTAACATGCTATATGTCTATCAGATGAGCGAAGAATCGTAGGCGAAATAATAGTAAACAATATGTTCAGAATATATTCCATTTTCGGTCTAGGATGTTCGCATCGGAAGCCTGACTCTTCCTGTCTGTTTGAGTTGCATAAAAATATGTTCTATATGTGGCTTAAATAAAGAGATCTTTAGCGAAAGGTCTCCCCGCAGTCAATGCTGCCAACGTCCCTAAGCTGCGTTTTGAAACCATGTTGATAATATTAGATTTTCTTATTAAACTTCGAATTTTCGAATCAGAATTGGTTTTTATATAGCTGATATAAGTACATTTGTGGGGTTTTATTAGTTCTACGGTACTGCTAATTTTATTTATAAAGTAACATAATACGAATTTATTTCTTTGTTCGATTTGACACTAAAATACTGCGCTCACCTAATTCAACAGGCGTCACAGCAAATGAATTTGAAATACAGGAAATATAAAAGATAATTTGCGGGTAATGTAGAAAAATTGCAAATGGTGAAGAGAGAAAATAAATCAGAAACAAGTAAAAAGAGACAAGCCTACATCTAATAAACACTGTCGCGACAAAAGACAAGCTATTAGACATACAAGTTTGTGCTGATGAAATGCGAAGAATCAGTAAGTAACATAAAGAATCAAGAAAAGGAGACGTCTGATCTTCAAAAGTATAATATCATATCATATTCATACTCCATAGATTTCGTGGGTCCAAACATAAACACTAGATGCACTGTCTGTATTGATCCTCATTGTTCGACTGGTATAAAGTCAAATTTCTTAATTCTGCGCATTAATTGTTTGACAATAAACGAACATTAAAACAAAAAAAGTGGATCATTAATTAAAATCTGACAAAAGAAGCTTCATTACAACGAACCCAACATTTCCAGGGTTGACTGCATTAGATTTTAAAATACACATTTTAAAAGCAAAAGACTTCTGAGCTTGAATCGTAATGCGGCTTCCTATCCACCTTATTTCCGTTATTTTCGAGAATTTAGCGTCAGAAGAGTTACGTTTAGAGGGCTTGGCAGCGATAGACGTTCTTCTAAACATTTTAAATCTAAAATTGCTTTGTTTTCGCCATTTTATGTGATTTTGAAGCTTTTGTTCGGCCCAATTATTAACTGTACATTTATCCCGGCTGATTATTTTGATTTCTACAGCACCTATACATGTAAATCTAAATTAATATAACCTAAAGACTTCTATAGCGCCGTTTCCATAATGCTCAAGGCATCATTCAATGGTCGCTTCAAGTGAAATCGTAATCCAAGAGCACAGTCCGCTAGAGGAGCCATGACAAATTCCTGTAGGTCACAGAAACCAAAATTTAGGCTACGGTGGGTGAGCAAGTTGAAACAAATGAGTCTTAAGTTTATAATTAAAGGACACAAAAGAAGTGACAGGACGAACTGAACTGGGCAAAGAATTCCAAAGTCTAAGACCAGATACTGAGAACACCTGGGAACGCAACAATGTTCTGGTGCGAGGGACTGCAAGAACCACTACAGTGTCCATTGATCGAGTAAAATATTTATTGGTAAGACAGTAGAGCATGGAACATAGACAGGTCGCTTAATTTAAATGTAGTACTTCGTGAACTAAAAGACAGGTTTTAAACTGGATTCTTTGATTAATGGGTGGTCAGTGCATGAAAGCAAGATTGACGTAATATGCTGATATTTAAAGGTTTTTTGTTATGGCTCTGGCGAGAGAGTTTTGAACCCTTTTGTAGTTTGTGTAGATCTTTCTTTGCGATACCAAAAAGAAGTGAGTTATATTAGTCAAGCCTACTGGAAACCAATACATTAGCTAGTGGGATCAAGACAGTTTGAGGCAAAAGAGATCTGATTCTACGATTATCCCCTATGTAAAACTGAGCTAATCTGCTTATGGCCGGAATATGGTTAGAAAATGAAGGAGTCGAACACTTCGCCCAAACCGCGTGCGCGTTAAGTATGGTTTTACAAAACCAACTAAGCAGAAGAAAATCAAATTTGTGGAGCTGTTAGTTTGTGCCTAGAATAAGGAATTCAGTTAGTGACAGATCAGAAGAAGTCTATTGCTAGCCATCCAAAACTTCTCGCCAAAAATAGAAGAAAGTAGTTGGAGAGCCTGCAGGATCATACGCGATACTACCAAATGCTGCGAATAGCTGTGTATCGTCAGCCTACAAGTGGTAGTCCAGAGAGCTGTCAGTAAGTAGCGAACCCAATGGAGTTCTATATAACGTAACCAGTAGCGGACCCAGGCCAGAATCTTGTGGAACGCCGCAGTTCAAGACAGTAGGCTCAGAAGTGAGTTGGTTGATACGGATTGACTGAGTACGAAGGTGCAGGTAAGATGCGAACCAACGGAGAGCGGGACCAGAAATATCAAACCAGTGTTCAAGGCGTTGTTGGAGTATGCCGTGGTCAACAGTATCAAAAGCGGCAGATAGGTCAAGGAGAAGCAATTACCTTTTCTTGATTTATGGAATTGATTATGCGATTGTGAATGGTAAGTAGTGCCGTTTCAGTGGAATGGTATTTGCAGGAGGCAGATCGGAAAGGAAGGTAGGACGAGAGGCGACAGCTCAGGGGATTAGCAACTGCTTCTTCCAGGATTTTGAAAAGCCTGGTTGACTGACCGGCGAGGGAATGCATCGAAATAGCTTTCTAATTTTCTTATCTGAATCTTGTGGAGAGCACGTCTGATTCAATGACTTGCTGATTAGGCATTCCGCGTGCTTCAGTTGATGGAAGTAATTGCGGAGAGGATTGGCTCAGCACTCTTTGGTCCAGCCGGAGCCGAATTGCGTTTATAATCGCATTTCGACAGAATGCTACCCAGGCAATTCAACTCGCCAAGCACTCGATGCCTCGGCCAACGGCAAGGGCCCCGGTACGCTCGCCGATTAAAGGTTGACAACGCATTTGTATTCCAAGACATAGAGAGGGCGAGAACGAGAGAAAGAGAGACAGACAGACAGACACAGAGAGACAGACAGAGACAGACAGAGAGAGATAGAAAGAGAGGAATGAGATACAGCGATAGAGAAAGAGAAAGAGGAAGAGATATATAGAGGGAAAGGGATACAAATAGGGAAGAGAACAGGGACAGATATTGGAAGAGGGTAACATAGATGTCGAGGGATTCAAAAGAACAAAAACAAATAGGAAGACGCAAAGACAGACTGAAATAGGCTAGTTAACTAGAAATTATTATACACGGTCGGCTTTATTCAGAGCCCATGGAACTACGACAGCCAATACAGCCATCCATAGTAACAAATCTTCATTCACACGAAATATAAAGATGGCAATTGATAATACTCGCAGAAAGACAGTGCCACAAGGACTCAGAAGAAGAAAACTATAGTTAATTAAAAACTAAATAGAAAGTTATTTATTTGACTACAATCTAAGCCATATTAAATGTCAGAAACTTGAACTTATGAAACACCCTATAGAACAAATTGATTCCGGACAATAACTAAATATGATTAATTTGAAATAATAATTGAATACAAATTGTTTACCGTTTGAAGATTATTTTACTTTAGAGGACACAAACGAATTAAAGCTAGGTCTGCACGAGTAGGGGCATATAATAAGCTATAGGCCTAACAGTTATGCCCTTAGGCCTTTTATATGAAGGCGGCTTAACGTAGAAGCAATTTTCGATCGACTGCTTAACCAATCTCGTGTATTAAGAAGCCCAGATTAGATTGTATACAATTTAATTACAAGTATGGCTATTTATTGAAAAACACTTCTGTTCTACACTTGTTAAGAATTACAAGAAACTTGGAAGGTGAGAAGATGCGTGAAGAGAGAAAATGACTCGAAACCAAACCATAGTGACTACATGTACATACAAATGTAGGCAATCAATCAGTTGCTACAAACATCGAAGCTGAAAGCTACATTAGTAGCGAGAATCCTGGATGTAGGTCTACATTCTTAAAAGCAAATTGGTCAGATAGTTTAGACAGCATCCCACATTATACGTATCTGAGTTGTCTTAGTCTGTATATATAAACGTGATTACGAGGGCATATATATACATACATATATATATATATATATATATATATATATAGGAACTCCACAATAGAGTTAACATATGGAGACCGCATAAACCACTCGTAGTCCTCTATATGTATGTATAGGCCTATATATATATAAACCACTCGTAGTCCTCTATATGTATGTATAGGCCTATAATCGTAATCGTAATCCCAAGATTTCTACAGCGCCCAACGAAAGCCGCGCCGCGGGGACCAGCTTATTCACAGGCGCTCAGTCAAAAAAAATCGATAGGCAAAAGGGTTCGGTTCCGGGTCAAGATCCAAGAGTCAGGCAGAGAGAGACAGCGTGGCAGCTACGGTGGGTGATGTTTGGGATATATATATATATATATAAATATAGAGGACTACGAGTGGTTTATGGGTCTCGATATGTTAACGCTATTGTGAAGTTCCTGTATATATATATGTAATGTTTGTGTAAGTAAATATAGGCAGCGATATTTGTGTCTGCGGTCAAGCGACCTTTGGTGTAAAATGCTGAAGGAATTGAAGCGGAAGAAGCGATAGTCGTCCATCTGTCTCGCATGCATGCCTGCCTTATCGAATCAAACCTCGTCTAGTCCTCGTCGTCGTCGCAGAGATTTTGTCTTGAACGGAAGCATGTGAATAAAACGGGTCTCGTTATTTTTGACGCCGAATAAATACGGTGTTTATGACTGCGGTAAAAAATATAGAAACGAAAACCGTTGAGTAGGAAGCGACATTTAAGAGAGATTGCCAGCGGACATTTCTCTGCCAAATGCATTAATATAGCAGTGTGAAGTGTCACCATTACATGCCGATAGATGTTATTGAGGCTAGTATATAGTCTGGCCCTCAGCGCGGGTCATTTTGGATGTCGTTGATGACTGTGCTTCGTTTTGGCAAATAATTTCGTCATTTTCGAAGTTTGCCGAATGATTCAATATGGGTTCAGACGATTGCCGTGTCCGAGTTATTTCTGAAGTCAATTTTCGAGGTTATGCGTTTTGAACGGTATTTGGCTCCTGCTACCTTCTACGCCTGACCTCCATTTTGAACTGGTCGTTCTATAGAGGTTGATATTTTTGGACAGTGTTGAGCCAAGATTTGCATATGCTCTGTGCAACAGAGAAATTGCGAAATTGGCTGTGAAACGGCGAGCCAGGGTCTTTGGAGTGACGTTTGGAGTAGAATCTCTATAGAGCCTGACAGTCAGATAAACAGAGATGTGTTTCTATGCATTCTTTAATGCAAGGTGTGACATAATGTTGGAGTGACTGAAAGTGGGAAGCATATTATACAGGAGGGTAGACGGACAGACAGATGGAGGTATGTACATGCAGACGGACGGAGAATGCCCTGTTCAAGGACGGCGGAGTGTACCCTACGATGGTAAAGGATTTGAGAGAGACAGACAGAGAGAGACAAAGACAGAGAGGTAGAGAGAGAGAGAGAGAGAGAGAGAGAGAGAGAGAGAGAGAGAGTAAGCTGTCCGATAGTGCGACGTGGGAGGTCTTGTGAGAGAACAGTGAGTTGGACATAAGTAAGAGGAACGAATGAGAGTTGAAAGCAGTACAGTTAGACGGACAAGAATGTTAAAGTAGTTTTTGGACGAAGTAGAAGAGAGAGCTAAGATTTCTTTTTTAAAAATTTAAAATACAGACAATAAATTAAATTCAGCTGTGGAAGTTACGAACTCGTAACACACAGGTCCAGGGAATCGCTTCGGAATGAGATTCTTTTCCGTCAAACGGAACTAAACGGATTCTAAGGATAGCCATAGAACCAGATTCACGTTCCCTCCTCGGGTCTGCAGCAGCTAGCAATCACATTCAACCGCAGGAAATGTCTTTAACACACGTTTGGTTATATATGATGATAATCATATAATAATGCAAATTATAACAAATAAACTCTGTTCAGGCTTCTCATTTTGTCGTCTTTATATATTCGTATCGTCTCTACGTCAACTTCAAGGTGTTCTACTGCACCAGCAGAAATGCTTAGACAGTACTGGAGCTTAATATTTACAGTTTTACGTGTAATCTGTACTGTACCGCCGTTACCGCTTATTCTTAAACTGTGAAGTTTTTACGTTGATCCAGGGCGTCTAAACCTGAGTGAAATGATGCACGATGCGCATAGAAATTTCAGAGCGAAAAATCCTAGTCAACATTTCAACAAGTTGTACGATACATGCATGGTCTGAATTTAAATAAGCAAAATGTTTGACTGATACTAAGTTTGGATTGATGCCAATTTCACGGTACCTCATTGATTATGCGAAGTTTCACAGAACAGCCAAGCGTAACTATAATATCTACTTGACGTTGACATCAGCTGTGTGTAGGCATCTACACGCTTTCCTTCGTGTTATAGAACTGTATTGATCCATGGACAATTATACAGGCCAACCAAGCAATAACATCGGCGTAGGAGAACCTGATGGCTTTATCGTAAGTGCACATTTATAAAAGCTTCTTAAGAGGTTCTCCCGATCTGACAGTGCAAGACCACAATCAAATAGAATGGTTTTCGATCGCTGGCAAAGGATACAACATAATATGTTGCTTACCTCACAAAGTCCGTTGCCTGTGTTACTCCGATTGAGCTATTTTGGCCGACTGATACTCTGTGTCGTCTGTACGCTTGTGCTTTTTCGCTTCTTTCGCGCAAATTAAATTAACCTCATGCAATCGTATGCTTTGCTCAAACTGTTTCGTCTACTTTTCTCACAGAGTTTCAGCTGCTTTTTTCAAGACGCAGTTTATGGTTTGATCTCTTGGTTTGGTCGCCTCTTCTGTTCAAAGTCGGTAGCCTGAATGCGTTGTCGGCGAAAGAATCGTCAACAGTTGCAGAAGAAAGCGCCTCCTGGTGTCAAAGGATGCTCATAAATCTCCCAGATGCTGCTGTCTGTGGCGGCGTATAGGGTCTCTCGTCATAAGCCAATGTCCTGTTTCCTTCTTCAGATCTCACGCCAGTCTATGTCCTTCGTCTGAGACTACTCACTCGTCGAGAATGCGCGTCGTCTGTTCCGTTCAATTTGCCCGGGTTTAAACGCTGTCGCCTGTTTAGCACGGATTCGCCGATGCTTTCTCCTAAGCCAGTCTGTCACTGTTTTACTCAAGCGCTGCTTTTTCTGCTCAAGCGCTGGCATAAGGCATCGGTCAAACGCTGTCGTATGTTTTCCTCAAGCGATGTCTTCTGCCGCTGTCGTCGTGTGTCCAAGCGCTGACTTCATTTTCGCTCAAGCGCGGTCGTACATTTTGCTTAAGCACTGCGGCTTTTACTCGAGTGCAGTGGTCAACTTTACTGCGATTTTCCAACCAAGAGCTGCTTGTAAGCTGTGGACAAGCGCTGCAATACGTTTTGCTTAAGCTATGCGTCTTTTTACTCGAACGGCTACAGCCGGACCAAAACTTCGTTTTCACGTCTTAAGTCAGCATTTTGCATCTCATACTGCCTATATAAAACGCTACAGGAAAGACAAACGCGACTCGCACACGCATTCGGCCGATGTCTTTATACCGGCAGATATGTTGTCGGTGGTCGACAGGGGCCGCCACCTGAGGAGTTGAGTGATTGCGCCTCTTGGTCGATAGATGATTGCGGCATCAAATGCGCGGTCAGGAAAACATTATGCTAGGTTCATATTACATGCATACATACGCGTGCCCATATATTTTTATCAGGCATGATTTGTGAGATAGAAAGGGGAAAGGTCACCTTCCTCTCAAGATACATTCATTATCCCCTTCCATTTCAACCAACCACACCTCGTTCCCCGATTATTGCCGCACATACTGATATAATATACGCCAAATTATGTATGCAGCTTATCGCTTAATATAGGTTTCTGAGGTTTATTAGACAAGTCAGTGCGTTTAAAAGGCTCTGATATATCGGGCACTGCGTATAATTTTGATTTTATCGTATAACATTACATTGTTTAACGGATTTAAGATGATGGATGGCCACGGCACAGCTTGACAATATGGTCTACTATTCGATCGGTTTCACATGTCAGTCGAATCTTGGAGATGAAAGAAAAACAGTCCATCGTTCGCGCGTGACATAATTGCAACCATAATGTGGGATAACTGATACCACTTTATTTAACGACTGTTGCATCAAAGGCGATAATCTTCACAGCCATGCCATGAATCGTGTAGTTAATGTGACTGTGCATGAGAGCCAAAGTCGGCAAATATCAAAACTAAGACTGATAAAGCACTGGATTGAGGTGGAATTGCTGAACAATTACGCGAAAACGCATGTTTTTTATCACATATAGTGAAAAAGTTACAATTTTTAGAGATGGAGATGTCTTCGCAGCTAATTTAGTGAAATCACGAGTTAAAGTTGACCATAACTATAACTCGATCTAAGTCGCTGTGCCTTAGGGTCGTAAATGTTTATGAGTATAGTAAGTAAGTAGGAGCGTTTTCGTAAGCCTCTGATGGTGTTATCAATGGAATCTCCATAAAAACTGGTTAAGAAAAAAATATTAACAAGACTTGTGAATTTGCATAATTATTGATTTATACGACTTTAGATTTGGGGGCCAAGGGACATGTTTAATTAAGTGTTTGGTTTCAGGGCATCGTAATAAAATTGAAAATAAAAATACGTAGACATCGAAACTTTGCATAAGAGCTCACAGGTTGATAGCTAACACCGCAAGATATGTAAATATACAAGAACTGATTTTGACCAAATTTATGCCTAATCGCATTCTGAGAGCTTTTCTCGCAAATTCACTTTACCGTCTTTGATACCCTTTTCTCATGCACGGTTACAAATGTTCAAGCACAGATACTGGTTTTGTATTTCTTTACATAAATTTCGTAAGTATATCTAAATGGATGATATTATAGCGGCAACGCATATTTCGCAGGATATACGGCGTCCTTTCAATTGACCCGCTGGTTGACTTGATTTAAATTCCAGCACTCGAATTAAATCAATTCATTTTCGGTTCCAGTGTTTATTTACTATTTTTAGGTGATGGATATATGGCGTGCTAACAAATGCATAGCTTGCTTACTTACTTACTTACTTTAGGGCGCGTATTTTAGTATCTTTTTTGCACATTTCTCTTCAGTCAGTATACTACCGAGTATCAGTGGTTCCCTAAGCCTTGCAATGAAATAATCAAGTTCGTGATAGCGAAACCTAGAAGACGATGGCAGACATTTCAAACAAGATTGGACAGAAACATTTATCACGATCGTGACTGGGAGGCCTATGTGGCTGGTGTGCAAGGAGTCTGCTATTGCAGTAAAACTATAATATTCAGAGGCATCTTACAATTCTGAACAAAAAATGCTCACAATTTTGCAGCACTAGTAATTGTATTTGTAATTAGTAACTTCTATTGCGTCGGTGTCTAATGCACAAGGCATCAACCGATGGCGCATCAAAGCCAAGCTGCAGTCAGATCAATATCCAGAAGGTCAGACCAGTGAGACATATAGACAGCCTACGGTGGACAAGCAATTTTGTAAAACGTAACTTGAGAAAGAAATGACAGAAGCGACTGAGCAAAACGCACAGACACAGGTAGAGAGTTCCAAAATCTATAGGCCCGGCAACCGAAAATCTCGTTTACGAAGGACAGTTCTAGCCCAAGGTTTGACCAGATAAATGCACTGGTGTGGTAGGAGCGGGCTTGCACAAGTGATACTTCGGAAAGACGCTTTATAAGCGCAATGACTCTCCAGGAAAGCCGCGCTGGCGAGTAAGGCTGGGTTGCAAGCGGGCTATAAGCGGCTGAAGAATGCTTGGTCACAACCGCGCAACTCTAGATGCCTACAGACGATGCAAAGTATATCGTTTGAACTTCGCATCCGTTCACATTAACCATTTTCTTCAGCCTGAAAGACCAGTAAGCTCGATATTAGCTCTGGGGCGGAGCCCCCCAGACGCCCAGTACAAATCCTATCTGGCCCTCGAGACCAATCGAGTTTGCAGAGTTTGCAGAGTTGCCAATAAAGTTTCCCCAGGTCTGCCATATAGTACATACGGGCATAAATGCGTAGCCTTCTTCAGGCTCTTATACAGGCTCATATATATAACCTATATACATACATAGGTCTGTACATGCATATATGCGCATAATAATATATCTATATATCAGTATGTATATAATTGTACGGATATATTATATATAATGTGAATGTCGTCGATGTGTGAGACTCTTTGTAAAATTGTGCAATATAACAGTCCACTGTATCGGTCGGTAGTAGTAGTAGTAGTGGTACTAATAGTAGTAGTACTGGTAGTAGTGGTAGTAGTAGTAATAATAGTATTCACTGTTTAACAACATCTTGCCACTTGTTGACTCTATCGGTCGGAAATCTGGGCGTGTATATTAGTATCGAAGAGCGACATCTTGTAGCAGGTGGACTGACGATCCGGGTGGATTAGTGTAGAAACGCGGCATTCGGGTTTCAATAAACTGATCCGGGATCTGGACCGGAGATCGACAGCCACTTCAGGCCTTTACTCGTAATCAGTCGGACGGGTATAGCGGCGATGATGGATTGGTGGTCGACCCAGTACAATCACGCCGAGCGGAAATTTCGGGCCTGCATGCTATTCCGAAGGCTTAACCGTCGTCAGATCCCGACGGAGTTTTGCGGCCGCCGACATGATAATAATTTTTCTTGTTAGACGAAATTTTCATGTGACTTGGACTTATGCGAAGGAATTGTCGGATGAATGTGACATTTTCAAAGCACGATTTCAAAGGCTTAACCGTTACTCGATAATGGCTAATGATTGGGAAAAAAGTGCGATGACTTTCAGAACTTAGAAAACAGGGCCTGATGATCATCTTGCTCTAGAAACTGCAGATTTCATTCGGAAAAATTATAAGCCACGAAAGTCATCTTTACATCTGTGCTAGAGTTCGTGTTCTCTCGATTACGATGCTGGGTTTCTCGTCCAGATCGCACAGTTCGGTTTCCCATCGTTTATTCTCGAATTGTCATTCCACATGCGAGCGTGATTCTAGTTCAACAGTTGCATTTCGGAGCAAGCGACTTAGTCTACGACAAACTTTAGATTACTCTACCCATAACGATTGCTATGGCGCCAGAAGACGCTAGACTATCTTCTCTGCATTCTACTACGACCTTTCTGCCCGATGTCTGAACTCCGACTGCTTCTCGATGTGCGAATCTCTCCGTCTGCTGGTCTTCTCTCCAGTTGTGTACAATCTGCGAGCTCTTTTCTACCTGACTCCTTTGGACTCTGGGCGCATTCCTTTTGGGCCGGTCAGTACCCAAGACCCTAATCTGCCTGTCCGCTAACATCAGCATTCGTGCGTCTTTTGGTTCTCTCTCTTCGAAGTCATTTGCGTACATGTGGACGTCCATCTGGCTATCACGTGAACCTCTCGTGCTTAGTTGTAAAGCCCCCTGATGTACATGTGGACGTCCATCTGGCTATCACGTGGATCTCTCGTGCTTAGTTGTAAAGCCCCCTGATGTACATGTGGACGTCCATCTGGCTATCACGTGAACCTCTCGTGCTTAGTTGTAAAGCCCCCTGATGTACATGTGGACGTCCATCTGGCTATCACGTGGACCTCTCGTGCTTAGTTGTAAAGCCCCCTGATGTACCTGGAGATTGCTATCTGTGGATTGCTCAGCTTACTGCAGCAGAATCCTTTTGACTAAGCTACACCCCTCCTGTATTCTATAACTCACCTGCATTGCTACCAACAGTAGCCCTTCCACGCTGTATAACTTGCAGCCCATCCGTTTATAAGAATCTGACCGCTGTAGCTTGGGGCTACTGGCTAGCTGACTTGCCGCTCTGAATCATATAATTCATATAGCGCACTTTCCAGCTTGGCGATAGATCTTTGGATAAATGACGGTATTTAATGTCAAAGGATCTGCAGTTTAAAAAAACTGTTAACGGTTAGGCCCCTATGATTGAAATGAAACGTGAAATAGGAAAAATCAAACCTTGATCATCTTCCCCATTGAGCATTCATATTTCTTGTGGCGTAAAATGATGCTGCCGGGAACTCAAACAAAGCAGTTGTTCCATATAACCTTATATGTGATGCAATGCTTTATTATGGCCACAGAAATTTCATGCTTCTGTTCCAGTTGCTAAGGACATCTATGGGCGCCTTATTTTGCCCCAATACTGTGTCATGTCGTGACATCATCAGTGCACAGAAAACTAAATGCATATGAATATTCTATTTATTTTAATTGCAAATCGAAACTTTTATAGCGCCGGCGTACAATGCACGAGGCATCAGCGATAGCTCATCAAAATCAATCCGCAGTCGGGTCAATATCCAGATATTCAGTCCAATGAATGAGAGAACTACGATGCCATCGTTAAAGTTTCTTAACTGAACAAACGAATTAAAAAGTACAGTCCCATAAGAGTTTAATTTTGTTGGTTTAATGGTGTAATTTGTATGCTGCCGATTACTCGATTCTGATCTAGCTTGGCTGGATTTCAGATGTTGTCAATTAAATTTCGGTTCAAAACTTAAGAAAGTCGGTCCAAAATTGAGAAAACCGATGGATTTTTGTATTTTTAAGTTTCCCTTTCAACGACAAAATTTGGGTTAAATTGGAATTCGCTCACCAGGAAAGGCACATACCACAGAAATTGGCATCAAATGAGCCAGAGCTAGTAAAAAGTGGTATCATGTCTGCATGCTGATTATAGAAACAAAAAAAGACTTGAAACTGCACAGAGTGTGTAGTCTTATATGCTGGGTGTTGGTAGGGGCGTCACTGGTAATTTGCTTCCGCCCCAACGGTTTCTGGGTTGAGGTCTTCACAGTGTAGCTAAAAGTCAAGAGGTACAGGGATTTTGGATTTATAAGTAAGAGGATAAAAATACGTTGTTTCCTATCTTTAAGCAAATGGTTGTTAACATTAAGTTGAACTGCCGCGACAGTATTTAATAAACATATAAAATGTCCAATATGTTGGTGTGAAAATATTTCATGCATTCATAAAAATGAGATTCAAATAGGACATGTGATACAGGGTAAGAGCTTTGTTATAAACTCTGATGTATTATGCCCATGAAATGTCATTGCCAAGGTGTGTTTACCGCGCAGACTATTTGTTTGCTGCTATAGTCAGATTATCGTCATTTATGTGGTAGATGTCACCGCATTAGTAGTCGCCGATATACTCATTTGCATCTTATGGAGCTCGATAACTTTTAATTGATTTTCTAAAATGCTAGTTAAAAATGACAATATCGAGCCTTTGTGTCCATTATAATGTATAAGTAAGGCTAAGTATATGCTTCCTTTGAGATCTGTTTGCTTGCAAATACAGTGTAATTGATTAAATACTTGTTCAGGTTCTGGCCACCTGTTACATTTTTTCTTAAACGTGTCATTTAAAACATAAATTCATGCATGAGCTTCTACAGCGATGAACCCCATAGGGAATTTTCCGCTATCCATGGATCCATCAGTCATTTTGCTATTATTTCTATCATCCCATTGTATTTATGCACCATGCTGTTTGACAATTGGCCAATGGTAATACTCATACCACCCGCTTTACCATATGTTAAAACGACCTTCCTGCTTCGAACGTAGCAATCACACCAGGAATACTTACTGTCACTGCATAGGTCGCCGTAAACATGTCACCGTGGCTTTGCATTCTCTGCCTCGGCTACTGCTGTGTATGCCCAGAGTCAGCGCATAAAACCTTGCGTCCATTATGTACTTCACTGGCGAGCCTTCTATCACACAGCCGGCTGCGCTCCCAAGCGGTTAATATTGCGAACTGCCATAACTGAGACTGAAGTTTTTGGATGCAGCTTCTCCAAATCTGTAGCTTTAAAACCCACAGAACTGCAAAACACGACAGACTCTGGATAGTTTAAGGGCCGGCTATAGGCACATATGTTTGCTATCGCTTTCTTATGTACGATGTTATAGGCTATTACAGACAGATGTAGGCCTAAGGGACCTACTAGGAGCAAGCTTAAGATATGTATTACTGCACAGCTGGATTTCAAACCAGATTAAAACAAGAAAAGACAAAGATAATTTCTTTAATTGAGTAAATACGTTGTAGATTAGCTCAGATGGTTCACTTGACTGTGGCTTGGATTTCACTTGAACTTGTTACACCGTATGACATTTGAAAGCGAAAGGGTAAACAAATCCTCTGATTCATTCCCACTAAGAAAACACGCTTCACCGATAATGTGATATTCTGATTACTAGGTATATATACTATGAGGGTCTAAAACCAGTCTAGACTGCACGATATTGCAAAAAACTCAGCTTGTGATATGTTTTGGACTGTACACTACTAATGGTCTCCGAGATGTTTTGATGGAGTTATTATATGAAGACGGAAGCCACGATGATAGCAGTGATGAAGATGCTGAAGATGAGAATCCAGCAGAAACTACTTTGCCATCCAAAGGAGACGTTTCCAAAACTCTTTCACCAACTCACACCATTGACCTAATTTACCTATGGCTGCAGCGATATAACCTATGAGCTTCACGCTGAATTCCGCAGAATACAACGACATTAGTCTTCCATCTGTCTTCACTTGTCTTCATTGGGTTTGCCTCGCCAGTGTAAGTCCTATATTTATTCGCCAAATTCGCCATTATGCGCTGCAAGACAAACACGACTCGTACTCTGGTCGCAGCCAGAAGAACCAGGGCTTGCTGAATCTGATGCAAAGCTTATTGCCACGACAAGCAGTTCAACTAGTCAAAAACTACTGCAAGTTCATGTCACATATAATCCTTTAGTCAAAACAGGCCATACACAATGAAGTTTCAGATATCGCAACCAGATTGACCAGACTATAGCTACACCTAAAATAAAGCCACCAAAGTGTTATATATATGTTGTACAGACAAACTCAGAAATTTGGCATCATTGTCCAAAGTGGATAAACGAAGTTAAGTTTTGAAAAGCGGCAAAGTTGATTAACTTGAGACTCATTTAGGTAGTTGAATGGTTTAGAATATGCTTGCCATTAGTTCATTTCTTTGCAAGATTTAATTGAGTACTCATGAATAGCTTTAGGACCTCCAGTAAAACGACTACTGAATGCGAGACTATGCTGTTTTTGTGACCGATTTCCGATGATTGTGTGACGTTGCACGATAGCTCGCTGCGTAAAAAATTGTATCTTGTTACGGATAAAACGTTGCAGTCCTTAGAATGACTTGTTATTTATTTATTTATACAGAACACTTATATAGCGCCACTTCAAGAAAACTACTCAGAAGCGCTCCCAAACCAACCTCGGCGAAAGAGAACAGTCTTAAGAGAAGAATAGAAGATAGAAGTAAAATCCCGGGGCAGAAGACGTAGAGTAACAGGAAGTCCATTCCAGAGGGTTGGGCCAGCAACAGAGAAAGCACGACGCTGCATGGTCGAGGTGCGAGTGCGAGGTACTAGTAGATTACAACTAGCAGCGGAGCGAAGAGAAGCACGTCCCAAATTGGACCGGACAGGTAGGCAAAGCTCCCTCAAGTAAGAGGGGGCAATACCCAACAAGGAGTTCCAAACAGAGACGATGACCCTATAGTGAATGCGCTGACTCATAGGAAGCCAGTGCAACTCATCTCGCATGAAATCAGAGACATGACCAAACCTAGAGATGCCACCAATAAGCCGTGCAGCCGCCCGCAACACACGTTCCAGGCACAAAAACATATGTACAGAATTTTAGCCGTAACTGTGTATAATTCTTGGAGCTATGGTTTCTTAAATAATTGCAATTTTCGAATTTGATTTTCTCAAAAACTCAGTTTTCAGATGGTCATCTTTGGAGTCTTAGTTTGATAAGTTTCTGGCTCACTGATATCCATATGGTATCCATATTTTGTTGCAAAAACATCCCCATTGGTGTAGGAAAATCATCTCAACAAAATATGTAGAAACAGTGATCTACATTTGTTTAAATTACAGCAGAGAGTTCAATCAGTGTAGCAATGACATTCTAATGGGTTTTCTGACATTCTCTAAGTTTTATTGTTGTTTTCGTCAAACTTTGTTTTAAGAAGTTAAACTTTTAACATTTCTACTTTCTACCTAGCCTAATGCCATAAAGATAGCAAGACGTTATGAGCTTTAGCATTTGTAATTCACTGATAAAATCTATTATCTAACGAATTTCCAACAACAGGGACTACCAAACCTGCCCTTGTCAGTTCAACAATCAGTTCGTTAAGCTTTGTCTAAAGTGGTTAAGTATCGTGACGTTTGAAGAAACATTGAGAAATTCAAGTACTTCGAGGGGCCTCCAAGTCCAAACATTTTCCAAAGTTCAGAAATTTTGTATAAGGCATTGTTGGGCCAAAGAGAAACCAAATGGAGGGTGAGACATTTTAAAACAAAATTTGAGAAACCGAAATATATACTATGATGTCTCGTATATATAAAAACAATCAGTTCATTATATATAAACGCCTTTATACATGAAGATTAGATATATATGAATAAAGATGTGTTTGTATGAGAATTGTTGTTGGCTTATGATCTTTTGACGCCATTTTGGTTGACATTTGTTGTGTCCAGATGTCCCGTCTAGCATCCATAACACCGGCCTCTGCAATGCAAAGACCATCTGGGATTTGGAACGGAAGTGAACGCACTCCGTTCAGACTTCCTATCATGCAACGCGCCTAAGCGCCGGTGGCTATTAGATTATCTCGAAGAAGCGCTACATAATTATGCATTTACGTGGAGTTGCATAACATCAGCCAGACTCGAGCACGATACGATCTGGGTAATGTTAGCATTAACCTAGCACAGCATTTCCATGTGCCTCTGACACCTTTATTGATCAGAAGCTCACTACATATCGAGGTAATTAGAAAAACAAAAAGGGGCCCCTCTGGCTGCTACGAAGAACGCCGTTGATGCTCGCTATAAATGATGCTAAAGGCTAAAGTCCTGGAAAATTTAGTCTTCGTTTGCATTCGACTCTTGACGGTTGGCGCTGCACCTCGAAGGAATCAAAAACACAGCCAAACAGAAGACTAGCGTTACAGATAGACAAAAGCTAATTCAAGTGCTTGTAAGGTGACAGTTCTAAATTTTTTCCTTCATAAAACTTTCCTCGTATTTTCTTATTATTCAATCGCACAGATATTGGCAAGCAATTGCATGAAACGTCATTGCGTTCGTTGTTTCGAAATGCATTAATATAAACTGTGGAAACGTAAAGAGCCGACAAACGAAAACAAATCCATAATTACGCAGAAGTAAGTGCAAAGACAGGCGTTGTGTGTGTGACATTAGCTCTGCTGGTGATGTTGCTGCTGCCGCCGCCGCCGCTGCCACCGCTGCTGCTGCTTATTGCAGAATCGATTAACCTCAACGCAGGAAGGAACGTTCGTAGGGAATACAGAAGGTAAATAACGATACGCACCGGATCCAGTGAGTTCTGCAGCACATAAAGAGAGACAAATGGAAAGAGAGAAAACCACAGCACTGGCAAAGAGAGAAAGAAACAGAGACAGAGACAGGCTGATACAGATGCTTCGTATGAAGAAACGAAAAGAAACAGATGAGAGAGAACGATAATCAAACTGGCATAAGACAAAACAGAACCACGGCAGAAAGATGTAGAAAGTAAGCGAGAAAGAGAATAAACGATCGATATGAGGAAGTGAAGAAAGATGGATGGACAAAATATTTATCCATACAGTAGATGGGTGGATTGACTGATGGATGAGCGGACGGACAGACACATAGGTGGAGATAACTGAGAAAAATGTATGACACTGACACCCATAGTTTACGCCAAGATAATAATATTGACACAGAGTGAGGCAGAGACATAAATACATACATACAGACAGACAGACAGACAGACAGACAGACAGACAGACAGAATGTGGTTAGACAGAGAATATGTTTAATGGCATTTACACAGATAGTTTACGCCGAGATTGTAATATTGACGCAGAGTGAGGCAGAGACATACATACATACATACAGACAGACAGACAAACAGACAGACAGACAGACAGACAGCCAGAATGTGGTTAGACAGAGAATATGTTTAATGGCATTTACACAGATAGTTTACGCCGAGATTGTAATATTGACGCAGAGTGAGGCAGAGACATACATACATACATACAGACAGACAGACAGACAGACAGACAGACGGACGGACAAACAGACAGACAGACAGAGGGGTAGCTGGCAACACCGACAAAGTATTATGAAGAGATAGACAGATGGATGGCAATTAACTGAGAACAACGGATCGTATTCTTGCTGTGTCGAACAAATTAGCGCTGATTTGCTTGCAGCTTTACAAATGCCTAATCCAAGCAGCGCTGTCGAAGAAGACGCCTTAGTTGAACCAATTAAACACAGCCTCGACCTCCCTTACACCGTTCGCCCTACATCAGACCCAGCCAACCCAACCAGAAAATCTTCCTCCGTTGCTTCCTAACGCCAACCAAGACTTATAAAGGAGCACTGTATACGGCTCGAAAGAAAACACGAGAAACAACCCCGCAGGGGGCGACAAATTCTCTCATGCTCAATCGGCGCCTGTCAGCGACGCAGAGCAATTGAGGAGTGGCTAAACTGGTAGACGCCTAGGTCAAAGGTTATGGGCTGAGTGTCGTCTTATCGCTGACCTGTTCCGTTTGATCTCGGTTTTGTCGCTGTTGCATCAAAAACGCCTAAGAGTTCGGATCTAGGAAGAAACTGGATGGGCGGATGGGTCAGTGGGCGAATGGGTGGATGGTTGGGTGGGACCGGCGGATGATAGAGGGATGGGGCGAATTGGCAAATGAATCAAGGAATATATAGGTTGGATAGATAGGCGTTTGAATGGTAGGCAAATCGACAGAATGATGGATGGATGGGTAAATGGACGAAATGATGGATAGGCGGATCAATGGGTGACTGGGCACGCGGAAGAAGGGATAGATAGATGAACGAAGGGGTGACTGGATGAATAAATGGATGGACGGATGGTTGGATTGGTAATTGGTTGGATGCGTAAGGTTTGGATGGATGCTGTAGAAATTTATGTGAGATTCTCAATTAGTGATTTTCCATAGCCATTCTTAATGGCGCCGTGACGTCTTTGCCTGCGATGTTATCCGTTGGTGGCTGAGCGGCTGTGTCTTCTTTGGTTCCCAAGACGACTAAACGGTAAGCCATCTTCACGGCCGACACCAGAAACCGCTTCTGCCATCGATCAGAAAATGGCTCTTAGCGTGCCTCTAAGAATCGCCTAAGATGCTAGACTTCGGTGGTAGGGAGTCCTCTTACGGGTCCTGGGGAAGTATGGCGCAAGATGAAGAAAATGCAGAGGGCGAAACAGAGTGGAAAGGAAAGACAATTACACAAAACAGTGAACGTGACAACGAGTGAAAGGGAGATAGAGACGGACATTGAGTAAGGGAGGTAGAGTCAGTCATGGAGAGAAATCGAAAGGTACATGGATACAGAGAAACAGATATTCAGAGAGGCAAGGAGATATACAAGTGTATCGCTGCACGCGCAGTCATTAAGGAGTTGGCAGCAACGCCTACCTGTTAGCTTAAAGCAGTTAGTCATCGTCATTAGAACCGAGTAACAATGCAGATGACTACGATTTAATAAAAAGGCAACCAATGCTGCAGAGCCTGGAAGCAAGAAGAAGAAGAAGAAGAAGAAGAAGAAGAAGAAGAAGAAGAAGAAGAAGAAGAAGAAGAAGAAGAAAATAAAGCAGGAGAAGCAGCAGCTCTTAACTGCACAGGCAGAAGACACCAACAACGCTCACCATGGATACATTCAGACAGTCAGAGAAACGCACCGAGCCAGACTCTCAAACTGACACAAGATATGGGCTGTACCACAAACAATAGCCACCGACAGCAAAGAGTGAGAGTGAAAGACAGAGATAGACAGATAGATAGGTAGGTAGGTAGATAGATCGATAGATAGATAGATAGATAGATAGATAGATAGATAGATAGATAGATAGATAGATAGATAGATAGATAGATAGATAGATAGATAGATAGATAGATAGATAGATAGATAGATAGATAGATAGATAGATAGATAGATAGATAGATAGATAGATAGATAGATAAAGCATCTTCAGTGAATATGCGACAAAGAGTGAGAAAATAGAGGAAGAAGAAAGAAGGAAGGAGGAAGGTAGAGTGGGAGGCGATGGCTTCTTATCATCGCCCGTAGAACTGACTTTCCATCGTCACTCGCTAATTGGATTCATTAACTCATCAGTGTCTGCGTCAGAGTCCATCCATTGACTCATCCATTCGAGCAATCCAATCACATTAGCAAATTCATTGCTTGCTTAAAAACAAGCGGACACAGATAAACGTCTGTCCATACATCCATTCATCCATCCATCCATAGCCATGGTTTTAATGCAAATCAATACATCTTTCTGACTGCAGAATTTAGTCTTCAACACAAGACTTGGGACAAATGCAGGGCTGCTTCTCGTTTGTACTGCTGCAAGCCATCGATCTATCAAGCTCTTTTTTTCACTTCTCTCATCTTCTTATACAAGTAACACTGTACACGTGTGGACCTAAAGCACACACACGTATCAGCTCCAGACCTGTGTTCGTTTATTAAGGAATTACGCTCACCCTGCAAGCATAGAATATACAGATATGTGTATAAATGCAGGTAACTTGCATATGCATAAGTATTAGCGGTAATAGAGCACTTTAGTAGCCCCTATTAAGGAGCTCTTAGAAACGACACGCAGAACCCAAATGCACAAAATGATGTAGGCATATTACGTCCAATCAGAAATGCGGCTTTCCGGTGGTTTACTTTATAATCACTTTTCCTGAGCCGCCAATCTCTTGCTCATTCCGTCCACAAGTCGAGCCCACTCATCAAAACTGCCCTTTGAAATCGCCATATAGGTCTAACGTTCTTTGTTAATGGTGTCATTTGCAGCATGCAGCTTCGGCCGCAGCTCCGCGCAACTAAACCTTCGAAAACTCCTTAAAAATGGCGAAAACATCATTATTTTTGACACACCAAAAATCACGCATTATATATAATGTATATTTTGTGTATGGGTTATGTAACAAACATATGTACATGTATATATATTATATATTGAAGTGCAACCACTTGCTTTCACCTTTGCGCTAACAACGCTAACAGAGTGTACCATCTGTAAATTTAGCGACAGAATTGTTGAAAAAAACTTTATTTGGCCGATCAGCTGCTTACTGACTGTTCCTTTCATTTATTAATTTCTCTATTTATATATTTATTTGCTACCTTAGGCCTACTTATTCTCTGTCGCCATGACACTTTACTGGTTTTTGAGAACAGAGACGATTACATTGTAAGCATAGATGTACACTTGTTGACCATTTACAGACCGTTGCGCTTGTTGACCATTTACAGACCCAGGCAACCGATTGGTTTGAACGTTTGCTTTGTATTGCGAGGCGTGAGAGTTCGAGCCTCTTCTGAGACGGTTATTCGCACGTGGAGGCACCTTGAACCAATCTTTTAGGTACAACTGCTCATCGCCATCGATTGATAATTTGTCATTAGAAAATGGCGATTAATAAATCCAGAAAAAATTGTACGGTAATGGCAAGCTGTGGCAACACTAATGTTTACCCGAATTAAGGCGAGGCAAGGTCAGCCTGGTTAGACAGGTAAAATACAGTGCGATTATGTTAAGCGAGCTAAGGTAAAGTAATTAGACAAATGACCTCAGGGTCTCTCCTTAGGGCCTTGGCTCTAGAATGTAAAGATGCGTTGGAAGCACTCCTGGATAGAATTCTGATAGGAATTGGCAGCAATGCACGCGGGCGATGAATTTCACGCTCGAATCCTGGTCTCAGCAGTGAAGACATCATCGATATCACTGCATATCGGGTATACAATGCATGTCTGCAGCGCCTTATTAATGTTACCAGCTTTAGAACCTGTTCTGCAGTGTTAACAGACAACGGTGCGTTTTTAATGCAGTTCTAAATGCCGAAAATATTTACTCTTGTCCTAAATTGATTAACTGGATGAGCACCGAAGAACCCATATTATTCTTATCGTCTAGACTTTGTGTGTCTATAAAACAACACGGACCTATAATAAACAGAAATCTATTTTTATTAGAGCCATTATTTCTTGCATAATTTGGCTTCAGGTTGCATCGACTTGATCTAAGGTGATGATCCACTAACAAAGCTCTCGCCGAAAAACGCTGAATTTTGTCAAACTTTCAAACAGTCCTTAACGCACAGTGGTTACATGATATCGCCTTATAGAAATTATAGAGATTTGCCTTTGAGAGATTCTTAAAAGGCGCTTGATAAAAATCGAGGTACCACATACATTGGCGCTATATAAGAATAAACAAGAAGAAGCAACACGACACTCAGACCTTAATCTTCTTTTGTTTCGCTCTCACTTCCTTTATACGGATAAGGGATGCAATAAAGGTCATTCATTGTTGCTATTGACGACACGGCAGCTGCTGCTTCTGCTGGCAAATACGAAGTTTCCGAGAAAAAAAGCTAAATTAAATTGCAATGTAGTCCGGCAGCTTGGTTTGGTTTTTGTGCAGATGACATTAAGGATCGGACGGCTAACCTGCATCGCTACGATTTTGTTAGGGAAATTAAGAAAGCCTTGGCGCCAGTTAATAAGCTTTTGCCCTAATTAACAAGATCTTCTCGGATTTATATTCTTGGACGCCACCAGAGAGGCAGTGTGGCCAGATTCTGTGTCTGATAAGAAAACACGGGAAATGTAGCTCGCAGCACACGGTTACGCTCACCGACATGCACTCCCTCGCAGATGGTAGATCTAGTATCTACTTACTTCTAAATGATCCTTGGTGGGATTCTTTATCTTATCTTTATAAACTGGATCCATGAACTGTCCTCGAAGTTGGTCTTTTGGTAAAAACCTTTAAATGTCTAATCGGCGACTAGGCAAATTTTAAACGAGTACTGTAAATATAACGGTTTGATTCAGAAGAATGAATCCATTCGAAGTTGTTGCGGATTGAGCATCGTATTACGATAGATTGTTGATATTTTTACTGCCAACGATACAACCACAGAAAAACACGTGCCAGCCTTGCTAAGTTAATCGGGTCCCGCTGCTACTCGCTGCTGAAAGGTCTTAAGGGTCCGGCCAAGCCGTCATACAAAACCATTAAGAAGTTAACGAATCTTTTAGATACTTACTTCATTTCTAAGTCACTAGTCACCGCGAGAACCTATCCTTTTATTTAAAAAAAACAGCTCAGCAGGAAGGTGATTCGATTGTGTAATATATGGCAGGGCTAAGGAAACTCTTCCAACATTGTGATTGTCAGCAATTTTTTTTACGGCTGTGCTGTAGTGGATGGCTCGGCGAGAGATGAGCGTATGCGTGGCTCGGGAGCTCGCTCATTGGTGTGTTAACGCAGGCGAGGGCTAAGGGTGAAAAGCCATGCTTTATGGGTCGCGATTAGCTATAAGGAATCAAATTAAACTGGAAAGAAATGTGGACCAGATAAAGGTGAATAAAATTTTATCAGAGTTTTCAGATGTTTTTAAAGAAGAGTTAGGAACGATGAAGGGTTTAGAAGCCAAAATATTTATGGATCTCAACCCACAGCCAATCTTCAGTGAAGCTTGTCCTTCGCCACATGCATTGCAGAGCTGAAATAGAACTGGATTGTTTAGTGCGTGAAGGCACAATTAGTTCTGTGAGACACATTCAGACTGGGCTGCAGTGGTGCCTGTAGTAAAACTAGATGGAACAACACGATGGAACAACATAATATTACTGTCGGTATTATAAAACAACAGTTAGTAAGATCTCAAAGTTAGATCGATATTCAACCTCAAAGACAGAAGATCTAATTGCTTCACTCTGCGGTGGAAAAACCATAAGAAAAATTAGGTTTGAGCCAGACCTATCTACAGTTGATTTTAGAGAAAGATTCGAGATAAAAATCTCTCTCTCTCTCAAAATTTCCTGCCATCAACAGAGACCTTTTTGAATATTTCTTAGACCATTTGGCGTCAAATCGGGCATCTTTCACATGGCTACTAAAAACCTTCTGCGTGGTATTCTTTTCTTGTTGTTGTATGCATAGATGACATTCTTTTGTCTTGAGCATCAGATGCAGAGTATCTCAATAATTTGCAGGAGGTGTTTCGTCGACTTTCAGAGGCAAATTTACGTTAAAAACGACCGAAATGTTTATTTTTGCGCCAGATGTGGTATACTGCGGTCGCTTGGTTACTACTGAGGGTACTCGGCCATCGCCATTCAATGTCCAGGCAATCACAGAGGCCATGTATAGTAAACATGTAAACATGTATAGTGACCATGTGAAGAATGCACCATCTTTGGACACATTCAAGTCACGCCTCAAGACCTAACTTTTAAAAATATCATATGGCTGCAATTGACTGTATAGCGGCTTTTGGGTCTCGGCCGCGCTACTGCGCAATATAAATCGTATTATTATTATTATTATGAACAAATCTGTGTAGTTAATAATAATAATAATATTATTATTATTAATATTATTATTATTATGATTGTTGTTATTATTATTATTATCATTATTGTTGTTGTTGTTATTATTATTATTATTATTATTATTATTATTATTATTATTATTATTATTATAATGAACAATTCATTATCAGTCCTCGGCTGCCTTGAGGTCTGCAAACGTGCCCCTGAAAGCGACGGCACTAAACGCTGGGTGCAAATTGAAAGGCATTAAAAAGATGGATTATCTCACATGGATCACCATATTATTATTGTTATTATTATTATTTTATATTATTATTATTATTATTATTATTATTATTATTATTATTATTATTATTAGGGGCGGTGAAAGCTCAGGCAGCTTTTAGCAAGTCGAAAACTTTATAAAATTAATTAAAAATTAAATTAAAATTAATGAATTAAAATTAAATTAGAACTAATTAAAAAATCCTCACTCATTATGATGTGAGAAAAAAGTATTATTTGTGGCTTACGACTCATCTCAATATAGGCCCAGTGTTGGAGCTGTCACACACAACTGAAGAAGGCTCAGAGACGCCCATAGCCTCTGCTTCTAGGACGTTGAATTCTGCTGATTGTGTTTACTCTCCTCTGGATAAAGAAGGATTTGCTTTGGTGTGTGGGATAAAGAAATTCGCCCATTTTGTTTATGGGCGAAAATTTACCATGACAACAGACCACAAACCGCGACTAGCTTTGTTTGGAAATGGAAAAGCATTTGCTGCACCGAGATTAATCCGCTGGATATTGACTTGATCATAAATCTGGAATTCAAAGAAGGTCGCCACAATGGAAATGCGAGCTGACCGAGCGGTCTGCCATTGGAAAAGACAGTGTCCAACAATGACATTCCTGGTGAGGTTATTCAGTCACTGCATGTAATAAATCAATCATCTGATGCAGCCACGTTCAAGACACAAACATTCAAAGCTGTTGCTTTAAAATTTGAACAGTCCAAGAAGATGGCTCAAGATGCCAACCATTGGAAACAGTACCTGCAGTATCAGAGCTTCGTTCTGAGAGACTAAACAAGCTACCTCGAAAAATTTTGGATGCACATTCAGGACAGAATAAAGCCTGTTAGACATTTTATTTTGATAGTGATGACAGTCTGTCAGTCTACCCCAAACGTCAGTAACTTTTTCTTTTTGTTAACTACATATGTTAGAACTTAAAGCTAAGAATGCATTATTTTGCATAATTTTGTATATACACATTCAACGTTAACCCTTTAACTTTTGGAAAAGTAATATAGTATCTAGTGACCTATAATGATCCTTGATGGCGATCCGTCATTTTGTCTTTTGAAGCTGGCTCAAAGAAATGAAAGTCTCATGAGAAGATGCAGAGCCTTTGTATATCCCTCACGTCACTGACTCACCATAGATGTACAGGACAGGCACTCGTCAGTAGCTGGGCGACTGATCGTAGAACCTATCATAGATTGACGGTCGACGTCACTCCAAAGACTTGTAAATCCGAGTACAAATACTCTGTACATGTTTTCCTGAGTCGGACTGTGTTCCGTGCGTACTCGGGCATACACAGAATGCACCCGCATTTACATAAAAATGTAATATTTTCAGTACAAGGAATAGCTATCGGCTACACTACGAAAATGAGTGGATGATGCACGGGTCAGTCACCGTATGTTCTGACACGTCATACCCCAGGGAAAGAGGCCTCAACGGCCAGGACGACTGGGCAGATATATGTGATATCTATAAAATTCTGAACCAACGGAATAATTGATGCGTGAATCCAGTATACGAAGGCAGGTGGTCCGTCCTTTCCCTACAAGTAGGATCCCATCGACAATGTGCAATCGATGCACTAATTTTATAGCGGCGTTCACTGCGAAAGGCCAGAGGAACAGCAGCCTTGAATGATCAGTCATTCTTTCGTGGCGTATGAATCTCGAACTTCTGACTTGGCAGTCCATCACGGTTACCAGTAGACTATCGAGTTATCTTATGAAATTATTATTTTACTAGAGCATCATTGAAACAAGGATTATGTTATATCAAAAGAAATGCCGAATGCTCATTGATGCTTTAATTAGTTTCCGTATTCATGCCTCGAAACTCTGACTCGAAGATTAAGGACTCGACTCAGACTTGAACGAGAAGGACTGGGACTGGGGCTCATATTTCGTATGGAATATCGATGCACATTTCAGATTGCTATACCCCACCACTTAAGGCCAATTATATAGTACGTGAAGCCTAAGAAATTCTTGAAAGAGAAGGGCTCCGACTCGGAAAAAACTGGGCTCGAATAGAAGTCTGCTTTTGGCCAATTTTTCTTGCTTTATGTAACCTAACAGGTCTGGATATTTGAGCCCTCGGTCTGTTTTGGTTAAAGAAAGAGCACCAGGATTTGTTAAGACAAAATAAAAGCATTATTTTAGCAACAAGTAGATTAATTACGCGAAAACAATTGCAGTCATAGTCATTATGAATTTGCAGTAAAACTAAGTGCATGTATTGCATTAGTGTTTCTTAATGGGTTCTTCACTTTTTCACACAATGACAGATCCTTTTCATCTGACAAACAACCATGTACAGTGAACCACGAAAAGAAACTACAATACAAAGCTCTCTGTTACAATCTTTTTCACATAAGGTACTTCTACACAGTATATACTGTACTATTTACTCTGTAGTCTATAATAAGATAAAAATATTTACTAGACTAAATTTGCCAGAAGTACTTCGGAGAAAACTGTCGTCTTGATCATTTTGGACCAAGCCTTAAAACTTCATTATGCACAGTATAAAAATTAAACATCAAAATTAACATTTATAGGCTACCTGAATGACTTGCAGACACTAGAGATACAATATGACATGAATAGAGAGAATATATAAAATTTCACTAAGTATAGTATTTTATATACCTTATTACACTATATAGATTACAGAATTTAGGTGCAGATGCTATAAGTAAATGTTTTCTGTAAAGAAAGTATATAAATTATATATGTGGTGTTATGTATTTATGTCTGTGTGTATGTGTGTATTAGATCGGCATTATATAATATCCATTGGTGCATTTTCGTCCGAGATTGGATGTTTGTGGTGAGTGGTGAGGTCGCTTTTCATTTTCGGTGTTTATGAAATGAAAGAAGCGAACGATAAATCAGGCACAGGCGTGAAACCAGTCACGTTCCATGGTAACCTACCCCCACCATTCTCTCCTAATCACTACCTCCCTCTGGCCCAGGGCGAACATTCTCCAACGAGTCATCTTCCGATGGTCTTTCTTCTTTTTCTTTCTCCTACGAAGTGTCGGCCGTCGATAATGCTTATGAGACCTAGGTCGTCAGTATTCATAACTGTAAATAACTAAAACGCACGGCGTTCAGTAAGATTCATGGGCAGCAACTGAAAGAAAAGGCTGGAAGCGCTGGTACTGACCCATAACCTAAACATTCTAGTCTTTCTCTTAGAAAGCTAGAAAGAAATAAAGCTAGCAAAACGTTCATAGCCTCATCATTCATCATGGCATATACGGCCATGGCCATGACAGACTAAAATTGCCCTAAGCACAACTGTTTAATCTTGCAAAGTCTAACAACCCTTTCAACCATAAACTACATGTTTATGATGCGCTGATTCCACACTACGTCAGGTGCGATCAGCCCCCTACTTGACATACTGCCAGCTCATTTCCTGCCACGAGGTCCGGGCATAATTTAACGACGTTTCGTTCGCAGCTAAGGCGCGAAACCTGAATACCCGTCATGCATCTCGTGTCCGGTGTCCCTTCGGACAGTTCATTTGAGCCTAAGCCCGATAAACACATCTGATGATGGGAATATGTTGGCAACCACAGGCGCCCACTTTCACCCTTTCTGAATCCACCTCTAGTCCTCTTCCGAGCACTTTCGCCTTCTCATTCACTTACTGCCTGGATTCTTCGTCTGCCTCTGTCTCCCTGTCTATCCGTCTCTCTTTTCCGCTCTCTGGAGCTTCATTTTCACCTTTCAATTTCGTTCTTCTTCTTCTTTCTTCTTCTTCTTCTCCTTCTTCTTCTTCTTCTTCTCCTTCTTCTTCGTCTTCTTTTCATCATTTTCTTATCCCCTTCTCCTGCTTCTTATTCTTCTTCTTATTCTTCTTCTTTTTCTTCTTCTTCTTCTTCGTCATCGTCGTCGTTATCGTTGTTGTCATCTACTTCTGCAACTCCTTTTTCGTCGTTTTCTCTTGTTGTTCTTCTTCGTCGTCTTTCTCTTGCTTTTCCTTTTTCGTTTCTTCTTCCCTCTTTCAGTATTCTTCTATTCTCCCTTTCCTCGATCTCCTCGCATCTATTTCTTCATCATTTTCCTATTTCTTCCCCGCCCTCTGCCCTGCATCCATCAGTCATCGTGTTCTGAATTCCAGTGCATCGAATTATAATCTGCCATGAACGAAAATGAAACAATGCGTCCCCTGAGGAACGCATGGAAGAATGCCTTCCACCGACATACACTATCTTTTGACTGTAAATTACATCGATATACAAACAAAACTCAATATTACAACAACACAAACCTTCATGATATATGCGTATACTATGTGTGCATGTTGCCTGTGTATGTATGTACTGTATATTTGTTTGCATGTGTTTTGTGTGTGTGTGTGTGTGTGTGTGATGTCTGTATTTGTTTTGTGTTTATGAGTGTATACGATGCATGGATGTTACTTGCATGCATCTCTCTGTGTTCTTTCCGTCTTCTGCGGCGATTCTTGGCAGATGTAGATTCTAGAGAATCCTCGGCACTGCCGAGATCAAAACGAGGAGCAAATGTTGCAAATGTCGAGATCATCTACAGTCGCCTGCATGCAGGTGATCTGAACGGCTTCTCGCTGACCTTACCGATGCCCAGCAGTTGACTGCCACCCAATATCACAGAATCGTGCAGACACGCTATGGTCAGATCCAGGTTTTCCTCTTAACATGACGTTAATTTGGTATCTCTCTCTCTCTCTCTCTCTCTCTCTCTATATATATATATATATATATATATATATATATATATATATATATATATATATATATATATATATATATATATATATATATATATATATATATATATATATATCTATCTATGAAAAGGTATAATAAGAAAGATACACCGTTCTAAAGTGAGCAAATGCTTATCCGTAATCAACAAGAGTCACACTAGCCAGAATTGTATATAAGAATCTGGATGGACACAGTTTATGGCTGGACACCGCAAGGGAGACCGTGGGAGGCCCAGAATAAGAAGGCGTGGCGTCACTTTGAGGATACGATTACGCCCTCTTCACGAGATTCCCTCGCAACAGAATAAAAATTAGTCCAAAGAACAAATGACTGAACGTGGTTGCTAGAGGTTTCTCTGTAAGTGCAGTTCAGTTGTATGTTAAGACTCCTAAGTTTCAGCATATTACAACAATATTGAACCGGAAGCCCATTCACCTCTAATTTTTCGCCGTGGTACACTTGCCTATTGCGTTGGCGGTAACATCTGAGACCTGCCCTCTGGTCTGTGTAAGAATGCATATCTGCTGGGCCTAAACTAAAAGGCTGTAAATTTGCATAGTATAAAACGAAGTAGGTTAGACTTATATTAGATTGTCTCTTGTTTGGCTTTATGCGATTGCCAACGATGTACACATGATCCAGGTTGAAGAAGTCCAGTCCCCAAACGGCAGCCATGGGTATGAAGTGTCAGCGACTTCATTTTCTTAACCTCGGTCTGCTCACAACCTGCTGACTCAACAGCGGAAAACTTTCACGCTAAAGTATACCCTAAAAGTGGATATGGCCAAATACTTTCAAATACACATAGTGTTCTAGCCGAAAGCACGTCCGTTCTCTTAACATTTAAATTAGCTGACTGCACTAAGGGATTTACTGGTATAAGACAGTGACCGTCAGGATTCCAAAATGTGATCGTGTCACTCAGACAATACGTCACATGGATCGTTGATATTGCTTTGACGAACATCATTTTCTGACAGCAGTTTTAGTTTAGGTTTTTAATGTTTTAGAACTTGCAGGAAGACGGCGGCCGAGTGCAATCCTGTAATATCGCTCGGTTTCATCTGTCGTCATATTAAGCGAGTTCCAATATGATGACTGCCTTCCTGACTGGCCTTTGCTTTTCAGTTAACAGATTATCTGTCTCTTGTCAGGACTCAGCTGACTCGGAACAACTTCCTCCTTCCTTCCTCAACACGCTCATATGCAATACACATGCGTCAATGTTTTGCAATATCTCGTTTCTTCGTAAGCCTCTTCTGATTGCTCTTGATTTTAGTAGAATCTCTGACATGAGCGCCTGCAAATACTGCCTCTAGATAGTTCTCGAGAATAAACCGACATAACAGCATCCCGAGAATAAACCGACATAACAGCATCCCGTCTTAACAAAGTGCCTGCAGGAAACAATAGAATATAGTCAAAAATGCTCACAGGCACCAACTGTCTCCTAATAAAGCGCAGTATGTGCGGCATATTGTAGATGTCAGATATACATAAATCTTTTTATTGTAATTTCACAAAAACGTATGGCAATATGGCACAATGAACATGATATGACACCAGATAATATATGTCTGTATGAGCATTCTATAGCTTACCAAGTGTCTGCTGTCACCATACATAAATTCGGGCCTAATTTTAAAATATCTCATCTGCAAATATCCCATTTGTTCCTTTCAGTATGAAATTGCTAAAACCATTAAGCAAGAAACAAGCTGTTACTGACTGCTGGGCGGCTGGTTTTGCCAGACGTCTTGGGAATGATCAACCACTTTTCTTAGCCTAAAATCTAACATATGCAGCCTTAATACAAGGCCGGGCGTCGGTGTTAATTCCGGCAATCCTTAGTCGTTTATCCAATATACTGTTTCAAAATAAATGCAAAAAATCTTTGACAGACAAGGCTGTACGCCGGATTCAGCGGGGGAGATTACGACTTCGTCAAAGTCACGTATGAAAGTCTTGATCGAAAAGTTTAGGCCTAAGAGTATCGGTTTTGAAAATATTGTGATTTCACCGCTAGATCTTAGCGAACAAGACTTGATCTTAGCGAACAAGCACCTCACAACTTAAGTTTCTTTCGCTAGATATCGCAAGAGCTGTATATTTATCTTTCGCTAGAGGACATCAGTGGATCACCTCGAGTGGCATAGCGGAGACTGGAGAAAGCCAATGCGTCTACCATCACCATCATCGTCGTCGTCGTCGTCTTCATCGTCGTTATCACCACTACCACCACCACCACTATGATGATGATGATGATGATGACGATTATTATTATTATTATTATTATTATTATTATTATTGAATTAAATTGTTTACGTTAAAATAATAATAATAACAATAATTATTATTATTATTATTTTCATCATCATCATTGACAACTTATATGGCGCCGTAAAGCGAATGACAGAGAAAAGATCGCCTTGTCAACCCGTGTGTGTACATGAATGCAATTCGAAACCTGGTTCATGTGCAATCGACAACGAGTTGTCAAGCCATGCATCATTTAGGAGAGGTTGTCCGGTTTATAGATTACTTTTTCCGCATTCGAGCTTCAGCTGAATATATCTACTAATGCCATGACCAGGCCATTGAGATCTAATGTTCGCAGAGGCTTGTGCACGGTACATAAGTGATTATCTTACCTTACCGCATCAGTTAGTTTGGCTGGTGTAGATGGCACACTGGCCGAGCTGCAAATCCAGCTGTCTTCGTCTCCGCTACCTCGTCCAATTTCAATCCATCATTTTAAATACGAGTGTCTCCTAATTCCAAAACGCAGTTTGATTGTTAGCCGCAGTGGCAGAAATCACGGGGACAGAGAGGGACTGTCCCTTAAAGTTAAAACTTCTAATGGGGACAACATAGGGGACAGTGCTAAACCAAGCACTGTCCCCCATGCTTGGTTTAGCACTGTCCCCCATGCTTTCTTCAACTTTTATGCATTGTCCCAGTTTCTTTGCCTTGTTCGACGACTATTTTTGAGTTTAATAATTCATGTCGTTTGGAATCGTTAAAGCATCAACAGGTGCAGCAAATTAAACCACCGTGTCCTACACGATGAATGATTGCATTACCTCCCCACATATGACATTTACGTTTACTGGCACTACCCCTATCCGCCAACAGTGAATAAGAATTGTTCAAAAATGCTAACCAAGTTGCAACAATAAGCACAGAAAATTGTACAACAACATACAGCCAACTTTCTGTTCGTTGTCCATAACTAAAAAGTCATTAGCAGTTTCGGCTCTACATAGAATTTAGATACTTACTTCGTCATATGAATCTGCATGCAATTGATGAATCATGAATATTTGTGTAGTCTCTATCTCCCATTTATGCTTACTGTCCCCCTCTGTCCCTCCCCCCCATAACGAAAAAATGCAAAAAAAATTTCGGAGCTATCGCGCCGTCCCCAAAACTTATGTACAGATTTTCGCCTCTGGTTAGCCGTTCGGAGTAACTAATCGAATGGTCGTGTATAGAGAAACTCAATCGCCCTCTATTGACAATTAACCTTCATCATTCGAGTATGCAGTAACACATATTTATATATGTACATAAAGTGTTGTTAATAAACCATCAGAAATATATATCTAAACTTATGAAAATTAAGACAAAGGGAGGTTAAACTCTTCTGAGCTTTTTCACTTCACTGTCTCGCCTTTCCGTGCAGTCCGTCATTCAGGTACCTCCATCCAAATCCTCTGGGTATATTTAATTCCCCATTTCGCTCCCAGAGACAGCGATTGACCTAATTCACAGCCAGTGCACCCACATTTGGCCACAGTTGGGGCGATGTTGTACAATATTGGCCCAACGTTGTACAAATTTGGCCTAGCGTTGGCCAACTTGGTCCATCGTGTGTGCTGCATGGCTAGGTTAGCCTTACCTAGTAAGTTTCTAAATCCAGTTTTCTATGACAATGTTAACACGGTGGATTAACACTTACTATTTGCAACGACCCTTCTTTGGTTATACTTGAAAGCGACTGTGATGCAGTCTTGCACAAAAGTCACCATGTCAAACTCTCGCCAATATAGTCGCTGTGTTGGGACCCCAGATTCTGCGTTGTCCCAGCTCCTTTCGTAATTCTAAAACAAGGACATGGACCAGCCCAAAAGGAACTAACGACTGGATTCAGATTCCTTCAGCAGCCACCATAGGCATGTCCGGACAGTAGCTCCAGTTCCACCAGTCTATAAGACACCAGTCTCCAGTCGACCAAACTTTAGCCCAAGCTAAATTTACATGCACATTAAACCTCTAAAATACGTAAACAATAAACCCGAATAATATTTGCATCCCTCAGCTAATTTGCCTGTCTAGCTAACAAAACCCTGCGTTTTCAGCAATTCGCAGGTATCTCTATTTTTGCCGAACATCTTAAAATTCGACGAGTGCTCTTATACCGACGTATTTAACCACTGTCTCAAGTATTCAAAACTCTGTATATAAGATGCCTTAAAACTCTTCATATATGTCTTCTATGTTTACTTTACACAACTATGCGTCTTAATTGAAACAAAATTATCCAAACACTCGACTTCGAATAGCCTATACAATTACGATCCATATACACAGAATCCTGAACTAAGCTCAACGTTACCAAACCAATATATATATTATATATATATGTATATATATACATTTCTACACTTACGACAACGAAGGTTAGGGAAGTCAAGCTACTCTAGGTTTCTCATCTTCCTCCACTTCGCGTCACGAACTCGCCTCTCTCAATGCAGTCCATTAGCGAGAAGTCTTCTTTGAATACCCTCGAATTCGTTTTTCCACTCCGTGTTTGATTCGCAAGACAGCGACCGAGTACGCTATTTCTTAAGTCGGACTGCTCCTCGCATATAGTGTACGACAGCCCATCCATCTTACAACCAGGCATCCTTTCACTCCGGTTAACAAGGTAAGGCTCACCAAGTATACTTAGCGTACAGACAGCACTTTCTGACATTAACTCCTTTTTTCAAGAGGCAACGTTAGACTTCTGCATCTCAATTCACAAAATGCAATAAGAATATATCAGCATAAAACAGAACGATAACCATTTCAAAACTTTTCCTAACCAAGCAATCGTAAACTTCAGCAATTGCAATATATTAATACTAAGCTAAACAGTTTTAAAACTACTCTGAGACCCAGAAAACTTAAACTCACTCGTCACAATTGTGACAAATAACCAGATAACGTTCTGAAAACACTTAATGAATCACTAAGAACAATACAACTCAATATATTCAGTCGATATTAGGAACAGCAAATTATCTGAGGATCTGCTTGAAACTCCGCATCCGCATTTCTCTACCATGCATACACACTTAACATTCAGTAGGATTGTAGTGCCATGCTCAAGGCATATGTCTGCCATTCTGATATTGCGTCTGCTCCAAGTATTGCAAAGGTTGATGGTCACACTACAAATTAAATTTCTTCCTATACAGAAATTGTTCAAATTTTATAACACCCCAAATGATGGCCAGACATTCCTACTCAATAGTCGCTTAGTGGGTTTGACGAAGTAACAATTTACGGCTTGTGAACGCCATAAGATGCTTCATTCCATCCTCCCCTTCTTGCAGTAAAATCTTGCCTAAACCAATTTTCGTTTGTAGAATAATCAACCTATACGTTACTGACTAATTCCCTTCTTGCATGACCTTCAGTTAGGGACCGTAATCTTCTGTCGTCATCGTCAACCTCAGTGCTCTGCGAACAAGGAACTCTGAATGTTTTGTCAACCGTAAAGTAGCGGAAAAATCTGTTGTTGCGTGCAAGTGCCTGTCAATGGACAAATGGGGACTTTTCCAGGTCTTCGATCCCGCGGAAGAAATAGCAACTTTTATGAACTCTAGAGGCTGCTGGGAAGATTCTTCAAGAGATACTTAAAAGGCTCCATATAAATGTCTAGTTATGTTACATTACATTAACTAGCATGTCTTTAGTAAAATCTGTGTTATCAAGATAGACTATAAAATAATAGTCTATCAGCTGCCTTAGAACTCGACGTAATGAGGCTACTGGGATTTCACGGAAAACTTTTGACAGTGCACAGTATGCACAGACTCTGAAATAAAAGGGATTAATTTAGGAATTAGGTTTGACAATTAGAAGAAATAAATCTGCTGGCTTTTTAATTGTTTTTATTCTTTTCGCTTACCTAAGCTGATCATCGCACCCGAATATAGCAAGAGTCAAGTGAACAAGACAGCAGGAGATTAGTCTGATGTTGTCCTGTTTTGCCAGTTGTTTTTATTCTGCCAAAGCGTCGAGGACTTGTAGCTGTTCTAGATTCTTATTAGTAGCAGAACAAACTGCGTTTCATTGTAACTACATATCTCCACTGTTTCTACTAAAGTGGCGAATTTAGCGCGAACCGTCAGGGACACTCCCTTATAATGGCGGATTGACTCGCTTAGTCTTGGGCAATAAAAATTCAGTTTTGAAACTTTCACTATCTTTCAAATGTTCATTTATTAAATTTTCATTACGACAATTTCAAGGCGTTCAGTTAATATTGAGTCTATGCAAGTTCCATAGATGTTACTCAACAATGGCACAATAAAAGTTAGGTCAGTGCTGTTGATTGAAATCAGAACCTCGAATTCCAAGGAACCGAACACTTAACTATTTCAGAACTTTCATGTAATTAAAAGCAGTGATTAAGATCTTTTGATCGCCTCGCCTTCTGTTCAGCAACACTCAAAACAGAAAAGGTAGATCGTTAAGTGACATTCGACTACATTTATACTTGTTTTCATAACTCGCTATAGGTTTGCCCAGATACACATACTATTAAAATGTTAATGTACACGCTTTTCTATAGCGACCGTATGGCCTCAACCCTGCTCATTTTTCAATGAATTTATCAGTGAAGTCCAGATAATGTTGGAATGTCGGAGATACTGTACTGGAAGCAAGGATTTATGTGTCTAATTTGTGCTGTCGAGAAAAGGATCGGACGGCGAACATAAACTTCTTCCAGTTGGTCTATCTTGGTGGCGACCGGTGCCCAAAGTTCAAATAGCTTAATCTTCGGGAGAGTTAGGCCCAGTGCTTAAATTCAGCCGGGTCCCGCTGGGTCTGAGATCCGGCACCTGAACTAAGGGACCCACCACTTGAATTATGAGATCCACCACCCAGAATAGAAGACCCGTCACTTAAAATAGGAGTGAAGCTCAACTTATAAGACTAATTGAACTGTTTCCGTAGATCTGTGCTTACTGATCTCCTTAATTTTATCTGTTATGCATGTTTAATTCTTTTTATTTTGTTGTTTGTGTTTGTAGATCATTGCATTTGACGTTTTGATCTAAGGCTAAGCCTAGTCATTTCTAACATGTTGTTTAATGTTCTTTAGTTGATGTGTTTCTGCTTACAACAACAACAGCAATGATAATAATAATAATAATAATAATAATAATAATAATAATAATAATAATAATAATAATAATAATGATGATAATAATATTAATATTTAAAATATAAATAATAATAATAAAAATATTAATAATTACAACAACATGCGTCGTGTTTCGCGCATTTTACAGATTCGTAAGATGAGCTTGGACTTTGGATTTGCAAAACTTTGGCGACTCACCACCTCTGGATGAGCATTTAACCACTGGTTAGGCCTACAGGTCGTAAATCGTTCAAAAATAACTAGACCTAGGCTACATTTGATCTTTCGTATATTAATAAGCTATGTACAGCAACGTATTTTCTGCAACTTTACAAAATGGCTTTAAGAGTCAGCGACTCGGTTCGGTTAAAAATTGCGCGTGGACCACCCACTTATATATATAAGATGCACCTACTAATTACTCTTTCGGCTCTCAAGATGTTGCCAACTTGGCATTCAGTTTAGCGAATTCCCGCCTCTCAATCTTCCTCCCTTTTAGCTTCTTTCCTTTAGCTCACATCTTTCACCTCCATCTGTCAATAACGATCTGTGTCCCAACCACTCTGCAATCGTCCTTCATCTCTCTCTCTCTCTCTCTCTCTCTATCTATCTATCTATCTATCTATCTATCCCCGTTTGTTATACGTTTCCCGATCTAGTCTCCTTCTGTGGCAGACGTCAACACATTCCTTATGCCACAGCATGTATTAATGACAGTCCGACCTTGCATATTTATAGCTTGAACAAATTAAACAAGTAAATTGGTTTAATCAAGCTAATTTACAAAATCTACGCTTATGTTAAACTATCATTGTCGTTTTGCCGTATTTCATTACAGATACTATAATTTTACGGCAAGTGGAGTGTTCGCTCATGGTTTGAAAATTGTAACTATATGTAGGTGTACATGAATACTGTAAAATCCGGGCTGGTCCTCTGGAATGCCATGAATAGTAACCCTGAATGCGATGATGTGGTAGCTCAGAATGCAGAAGGTAAGGCGCAGGAAGAGAATGATATCGGGAAGAGAATGATATTAAGTGCCGTTAATTTTTATGTTTACTCTTATATCTAAAAAACAACGTTGATGACTTTTCTTTTGGTCAAATACCATAACTGTATATTTTAGCTGGCTACCACTATTAAAATATGTGACATTAGCATATCCACTCAGCGATGTCCTAAAACCTGCAAGAAAATCGCTCTACAGCCCAATTTTGTTAAACGAGCTGAAAATCGGATTCATTATCTAAATCCACGTAATCCAATGGAGAGATTTCTTCTATCAGTCTCGCTGGAGGCCAATCTACGGAGAACTTCCATACATCACGACTGGAAGATGCGGCCATTTCGTAGCTCTTTTCGCCTTGAGGCTTGGTAGCTGCCAATCAACCTTTGCGTATAATGGAGTTTAGCGAAAACTGTTTGGCAACGAACAGGCAAAAACGCTCAGGAGATGGCGAATGGCGTATCTCTGGAGAGAAATCTACTCTAGGTGAATGCTATATTTTTGGAGGGGAAACTATTCTAGGTTAGATAACTTCAAATCTGTTCAAAGCTCAAAAACCCCGATCAGCGTCAGTCAGGGTCAAGAGCTGCCATCTCTGGCTGCTAGCAAGAGTAGAGATATAAGCCTATGTCATTCGAATAATGCGAGTTTCTTTCTAGTTCTAAAATATGGAAACAAACTCCGGTAAAATAAAAACTCAATGACCAAACGTTTAGCTAACTTTCGTTCAGTCCGACTCTTCAGAGATATCTCTGTAATTGCAAAGTCTTTGAGCTGAAGCGCGAGCACAACAACTCTGATTCACAACTTGTCCGTATCGTTTGCTTGTGTGGATTGATGTACGGTATTATGTAAAGCCTGCACAAAACTATTAAGCTTATAATTTAAATAATTCCAGCAATTGCTCTGATGTCTTGTGTTCTAAGCTTCAGCAGTTCTAAGCTTCAGCAGTGCATCAATGTTCAATATTGTCGCCTTCTCCTAACTTGCTCAGTCAATCTTCGAGTTAACAATTCTACTAAAGTCTTCTCTTCAGCCTTGACCATAGGTCACATTATGTGGCATATTTTTCCTTAATACTTGCATCCTGGGATGCAAGTCCTGGAGCGTATCATGTCACATGAAATTGACTTATTAGAAAAGCATTCAGTTGGTCGATTGCTTATGTCTTTTAATACTTCAACAGAAATATCCTGGAATCCTATGATCGCTCCTTCGTGGGCCATTTTTAAACGAGGCCTGCAATGAATGAATCATTGAGTGATTACCTTACCTTATCGTACCCTAACTTACCTCACCTAACCCTACCTCGTTCACCCAGACTAAGCTTATGTGTATCAGCGCTATTTTTCTTGTACTACTTCGTATTTGGCGCTGAAGAAATACCCCCCCCCCCACAATGGCCTTTTAACGTAGATGCTCATTGCTGTCTTTACTTTCCTAATTGGACAGATGGTAGGCTTTGCATGCCAAATAAAACACACTAGTCTGGGGTAATCCGTCATAGCCATGCGCACCACTGGCGAAGTACAAATCACCGTCACATCATCGGTTCAAAAATTGTGCTGATGTGAAAGACAGGTGCTGGACTAAGACGCAGCCTCAGCTCTGTCAGCCCATTGGTTTGGAGGAGACTCCCCAAATGGGGTCCGGTTCTGAGTCTTGGTTGCCAGCGAGTTTAGTTACTTTTATGAGCATATCTGAACAATTGTAAGCAAACTTATTTCAATGAAGATTTCAAGTGTACATAGCCATAAGCTATACATGGTCTTGTTTTGTAAGAAGCTCTTTAGAGCCTGGAGAAGATTCTCAATTACAAACTGGCAGTCGGACAGGTGACCAATAAATTTCCATCGAAAGTGCGATTGACAATTTCAACCTTATTCGGATTAGTATTTCTCAGCTTTATTTCAGGGAGAATATGATAGCGGATTTCAGTAAAATAAGCATTCTACGAAGTCATTATTATACACACAGGTCTTGCAGTGTCAGAATTCTAGGCGTACACATTTTGAAAACTCTTAAGTAACCCTGGACATATGGTTTCCTGATACGTTCAAGATTAAAGCAGCGTGTGCAGGTTTTTCCGTGACAATCACTGTTTACAGATCTTGAACAGGGACATAGCAATAGATTGTGCAGACACAGGCGACTACGTTAAACCAAAGGATTCTGATGACGATACATTAGATCGAGTGAGTAATGTCGTTGACGAAGTTCAGTCTCATAATGTAACCGTGTCTAATGTCTGAGTTTGGAATCTTGGCTGCAGTGAAAGAGCACTAGGTAATGATAGTAACTGTGCTTATGACAATATTCATGCATTGACTCCAGTCGGTGAAATCGACAAAATGCAACACGGGCTTTCAGGCAGCAGCCAGAAACAGCAAGAAGCAAGCAAATACCTGAATCTGTGATGATTAAACAATTCCCAGGGAAGAAGCTAATTTCTCCGAATCACAGTATTGACGAGCAGTTTATAATCTCACGCGGTCCATTCAGCAATTCGGCCCATTTCCACGCGATCCTAGTCAGAATGGGTGTTGTTTGCCTTCCTAAAAAATCTCTGTTATTCACCGGAAGTGACTGTGTATTGCCAAGCATGTTGGCTGTTCGCTACCATAACTTGTGGTGATACAACGAAAACTTAGAGAAGTCGGACGTGGAAACTGGGGGAGGGTGAGAGAGGTTGGGGTGGCATTCATTTGCACAAGGGTCCTCGGGAGGATAGCTACGCCGCTGATCTTGAACAAGATGTTGAACAAACAGGTGTCTGCACATTCAATTGTTGGGGCTAGTGATATTACATATTGACCATTCATTCATTCATTCATTCAGAGCATTTATAAAGCGCCCCTTCAAGAGACTCAGAGACGCTCCGAGCCCAGCCTCTGCGAAAAAGAACAGCTTTCAATTGTTGGTGAAAGGTGTGTTTAGCATTCATAGCTAGAAGAACACGTGGGTGGACCAATCACTGAGAAGGCGAATCGTTGAATTGTTGAGGTACGTGCAAAAGGAACAACCATTTCATAAGTATGTATGTGTGTTTGCACACATGTAGACCTAAGTATGTATGTATGTATGTATGTATGTATGTATGTATGTATGTATGTATGTATCCACGTACACATGCATTTATGTGTATGTATCCACACACTTATATAGCGCCGTTTGAGTATCTCACAAAAGAACTGGAAGTTAAATTGAAATAAAACACATTATGGAGGCGCTGCATTACTTAATCGTCGATTGAGATTGATAACACTGGCCAACAGAAAAATTTTTTTTTCTTGTTGCCTTCAGTTTTAGACCTGTTCTTGGGGTAATTTTGGGCGCTGATTCAGAAAATGTCATTGGATTGAGTGCATCAGGTCTAGTTTCTGAGATATCGTCGATTTTGTAAAGAAAACCCAGTCCACTCTTTAAACGATGTCTTTGGCAAAACTAAAATGTCATAATAAGCTTTATTTATGGCTAATTATAATTCTTGCTGATTCATATAATGCCTACATCCTTATAATGTAAAATCAGCATATCTTGCCGCGTGCTGAGATATTGCTGATTCAACAAAATAACTATTCCGTAGCCTACAGCTTACTCAGCACTAAATTCATGGCCTCATTTAGAATTTATTTGTGCTTATACAGCGTTTCATGGTTTCGAACTATGTAAATAGATTATGCTGAAGTCAGCATTTATGGCCTATATAAACCGCCTCCTGAAAGCTAGAGCAGCCGCAGTCGTCTTAGGGCATATTAAGAGTTGGTCCCAAGAACAATCTGTGAATGTGAGCATTAAATAACTACATGTTCTTACTATTTTTTAGGTTAGTCATTTAATTCCTCAGATGCGAACATCCTTAAGGTTATGGCTACTTCCAGACGGAGCTGCATTAACCATCCAGACATATTCTGCTACATTTGTGGGGAATACACACTAAAAGCAAACAGGAAACCGATTTCTGAGTTTGTAAAAAGAGCATATGTAGGTTATTTTGGTGTCAAACTTGGAGATCAAGATAAGCAATGGGCTCCTCATACAGTATGCAAAACTTGTATTGAACAATTGCGCCACTGGACAATTGGAAAGAGAAGCTGCCTGAAATTTGGTGTACCGATGGTTTGGAGGGAACAGATAAACCACTTCGACGACTGTTACTTTTGTATGGTTAATATCATAGGCATCAATCGAAATAATCGTCACAAGTTGTCTTACCCTGATATACCTTCAGCCAGGAGACCTGTTCCGCATTCGGATATTGTACCAGTTCCACCTTTTCGCGAACTACCTCAGCTCTCAGACGATGAGACTTGCATGTCCAATATCGGACAAGATGACGAAAGTGAAGAAAGTGGGGGCAGTGACAGTGATTTCCAATCAACTTCACACAGTGAACGTTTTGACCAAAAAGAGTTGAGTGATCTGGGACTTAAATCTTTCCAAAGAGTCCTCTGAATTGCTTGCGTCCAGACTAAAGGAAAAGAATGCACTTCAGCCTGGAACGAAAATTACAATTTATAGAAACAGAGAAAAGGATTTGCTGCCATTCTTTACCGAAGACAACAACCTAGTATTCTGTAATGACATCAGCAACTTATTGAAGAAAATTGGTCTGTCGGATTACAGCCCAGATGAGTGGCGTCTTTTTATCGACAGTTCAAAACGTAGTCTGAAATGTGTGCTTTTAAATAACGGCAACAAATTTGGTTCTATTCCAATCGGTCACTCCACCAGGATGAAAGAAGAGTACAATGCCATCTCTTTAGTACTGGAAAAGATAAAATACAAAGAACATCAATGGGTAATTTGTGTAGACTTGAAGATGGTAAATTTCCTCCTTGGTCAACAAAGTGGCTACACAAAGTATCCCTGCTTTTTGTGTCTTTGGGACAGTAGAGCCAAGCATGAACATTGGACAAGAAAAGATTGGCCTTCGAGGAAAGACATGGTGGTTGGAGCTCAAAATGTAATCAAGGAATCTTTGGTGGCACGAGATAGGATCATACTGCCACCACTACATATAAAGCTAGGTCTGATGAAACAATTTGTCAGGGCTTTGAATAAAGAAGGTTCATGCTTCGAATACATAGTACACAAGTTACCAGGAATTACAATGGAAAAATTGAAGGCTGGAATCTTCGATGGTCCACAGATCAGGCAACTTATGAATGACCCACTTTTCATACCATCAATGAATGAAATCGAATCTTGTGCCTGGTCTTCTTTTGTTCTTGTAACTAAAAATTTTTCTTGGCAACAAGAAGGCAGACAATTATGCACAACTAGTAGAGGATATGCTTCTTCATTTCAACAAGCTTGGCTGCAACATGAGCATTAAAGTCCATTATCTCCACAGTCACTTAGATCGCTTTCCAGAGAATCTTGGTGACTTCAGCGAAGAGCAAGGTGAAAGATTTCACCAAGACATCAAAACAATGGAAAATCGATATCAAGGAAGATGGGATGCACACATGATGGCAGACTATTGCTGGAATATTATGCGCGATTGTTCCGGCAGATGCCACACTCGGAAATCGTACAAAAGGAGCTTCTTCGGTGTCGAATGACTTGAAATTTTTATAACAAACTTGTTCTGTTTGGTATCATATAAGTATTGTTTCAGGTACTACCATTTTCTTTTAAGTATTTGTATTATTATGTTTATTTAGTGTATCACATAATAAATTGAGCACTACATAATTATAGCTATAGCCTTATGTTTTATGGGCGAGCAGAGGCAAGGACTGGTATATGGCATAATGTTCTATATCTCGAAAACTAGACCTGCTGGGAGAAAACTGGTGCCTTTTCTGGAATCAGCAGGTCAAATATACCCAGAAACAGTTCTAACATTTGAGGCAACAAATTATGTGTTGGCCAGTGTAATCACCGACAACTATTGATTTAGGCCTAAAATATCAAAGTCTAAGGACTAATATTGTGCTAAAAACGAATAATAAATGCACGTTTACCTCATCTTACCTTACCTTAATTTACTGCAAGGCGGATGTAAAAACAGGCAGTTCCGATAACAGAAAAGCAGCCTTTGGTTTAAATGTTCTACAGACAACGCGGTGCCAAATAACCGACAGCTATGCTCGAATCAAATGCTGTAAAGACGTATTCTACATGTATATTTATATATATAGGACTGCACATACTTACATAAGTGTATATATATGCGTTAAAACAGTCTATCTCGGTCTGATTTTTCAAAAGCAGCAGCAGCAGACATCTTATCTGGCTTACCGCAGACAGACGCTCCAGCTGCGGACTCCCTGGGCAGTGTGTGTGTGCGTGCCATTAAAAACAATGTCTATAAGAGAAGCTCGGCGAAGCTCGGATCACTCAGCGACAGAGCTTATTTGGCAAGGAGAAAACACCTGCAGCCACTGCGACCTGCCATTAAACAATTTGATCGCTATGTTCATTCATTCATTCATTCATTCAGAGTATTCATATAGCGCCTCTCAACGATACCTGCTCAGAGGCGCTCCCAGTCCAGCCCCGGCGAAAGAGCATGGCTTCTGGTTAAAAGAACACACAGATCTAGAGGGAGGCCATTCCAGGTAGAAGGCCCAACCACTGAAAAGGAACGACGTTGTATTGTCAAAATGCGTGCAAAACGAACAACATGTTCACCTCGAACCGTGGAACGAAGTTTTTTGGTGCAAGACAAACCTGAAATGGGGAATAAATGACCGGTAAGTAAGCAGGGTTTATTCCAACTGGCGTCGCCAGACCCACATCGAAGTCTTAAATTCAATACGCTGCGAAATAGACAGCCAAAGAAGTAGGCCCTACGTCAAGCATATGATGAAATTTCGAAATCCCACAAACAAGCTTAGCAGCTGCACGCAGCACTGTTCAAGCTGCCCACTGCACTCCAATTGGAAACCCGCATAGGTGACACTACAGTAGTCAATCCTACTACTGATACACGTATGGACAAGGTTAAGCGTAGTATTCGATGAAAGCGAACGAGAAATGACCAGCAACTGACGCAGCTGATGAAGACGAAGACGACATCATGATTGCATACGGCTGTAGAGAAGACAGAGTGAGGGAAGTCAGCAGCTGTAGTAACAGACCCTATTACATTGTACATGTATAGTTATAATCACTTGGGTCGTCTGTCAAAGACAGCATGTTATTAGACTGCATCTTTATAGAACTCATGTATCCAGTGAGGAGATGGTTTGAGTCTTCTTTTGATTTTTGTAATTTCTCTTGTGAGTATTTTGATTTTTGGTTGCACATGTATTATTAATAATGCAAAAAATGGAGGTGCGTCCAGTTTCACTGTGTCCTGCAGGCAGCGGTCACCTGAGATGCTGATTATCCAAACACGGACTGATTCTACAAAGTTAAGACGCTAGTCGTGGGTTAGGAAGAGGGGATGCAACGGGGTCAGGGCGCTTCAGCAAAAGGTCATCTCTGAATATCTGCAGGTTGAAGCCATCAGAAATAATGCAGGTAAAAGGGGATCCAGAATGGGGCCAATCTTGGCATAGTCCCATTTGATTTAGAGGGCCAAGCGATTGAGTTGCAAGGCTCTCTAACCAATTTGGATTAAAATTGCCCACAAAACTGAACCAGCAAGGAATGGTCAAGACGATAGAAAAAAACATGTAAAGTTAAAAAAATTGCAGCCAAAGCTGCGTAAGCGAGAAAAGGACAACAAATCTAGACATCAAGAAAGACAGGAGTCAAGAAAATCGCGGTTGACTAAAAATCATCGAAATCTCAGTAGGTGGACATCATTTGAATTGCTGTGGGCGTCGTAAAGACTGTGAGGGTGGAAATGCTGCATGGAGGTTTCCGCGATCTCCAACTGCAATAATCCTATCGGCGTTGAATTAACTACGATATAAATCTAAACAGTTCCTTTGTGCATTGGCGCCAGGAAAGTTCTTTCATACACGGCTTTTTATTTATAACAGGCCTTTTTATATCAAACTTTGTTCATGCGCTTTTTTCATAAAGTTGTAGATGGTCTTTCGAAGCTGCTAACGAACGAGCTTCGAACCGTCGACTCGCTTTATTTGTAGCGTATTTTTAACTCGAGAAAGGGACACGTAGTCTTTGATTCTCAATTGTATGTTAATTAAACGAACAGTTCAATCACAACAGTACTCGAATCGTAACAGTTTCTAAACGTACGAATCTATCAATGGCATTCGAAACTCGAACTTTCAACTTAGCACACGGCAGACTATCGTTATTAAATCTTATTGTCGCTCGCTCGACAATGCATTCGCGACTGCGTTTCATAGGTTCTTTCCTGCCACGACAGGAAACAAATTCAGACTGGTTTAGACTGGTCATTTCCCCCGCGAGTGACCACATAAAATACGCGCCCGCCGATGTCGGGGAAAATTTCACGGCGCGCTCGCCAGCCACTCACAAACATGCTAACAACCTGATGACTCATCGGAATGACGTCACGAAAACTTCCATCACAAACGCCCGCTTAGAAATTGCTGAATGATAATAAAAATCACGGTCACATTACCCTTCAGTGCTAAATAAATTTTAGGATCTAAGCCTTTACTTCCTTCCTAATTTCTTCTTCAACCTTGGCTTCTACTCCAACATCCATGTTCTCTTCTCCTTCCTTCACTTCATCCTTCGCTTCCTCAATAACGTTTCTCTCTACTATTTATATTGCGCTCTTGTTAAAACATTAGACGTTTATCGAGCAATGACCACAATCGGCTGAGGTAATAATAATTCTTAATTCTTCAAATGCTGTAGGATGTTATAAGCAAATGCTTTTACCACCCATATGTTCTACAACTGGACGCAGTAGAGATATATAAGGACCAATATTTGTAAAATTCGAATCCTATTCTACTCCTTTGTTTTATAATGTCGCATTCAGATTGATCGATTTTGTTGAGACTGCTTACTTGGAAGCCCGTTACATCTGCAGTTGCATCTGGGGAGAAACAATTCGTTCCCTCTTTAGACAGAACAAATTGCAAAGGATTTGGTGGCAACTATTCTTTCAAACGATCTGCGACCATAAAATCACATGTAACCTTTGTTCACTTCCCTACTACGGACAGATTAACTGAAAAATTTCAGCCTTGCATGAAACAATGTAAAGGGTCCATTTGGCAATATCACTGCCTTAATTAGCCATGCTCTATACTCCCGAAGTGTTAGTTATCTTACACTCAAAATGTGTTCTTGACGAGATCATAATAAATTAATATCAACGTACTTCAAATTGTTCTCTCGCTGCTACATCTCCTTTATTCTAAACCTCTCTTATTCGACTTCTATTCTCTCTTGTCTTTCTGGTTGCCTTGCTGCTTTTTTATTTCAATCTATTGGTTTTGAAAGCCCGATTAGGCCTGTCTCGCTTTCTCTTTGGCTTCCACTTCAGCACGTCGTGTTTTCTCTGCAGCTTCTGTTTGTAATCTCTGGACTTGATTCTGCGTCTGCATTTTAGCGATCTATCGTTTGTACCATCTTTCTTTCCTCTCTACCTCCATCTGTTGCCTTTGGTTGCCTTTGGTTGCCTTTGAAGTTCCATTTGATGTTGTCTATCTTTCCTTTCTCACTCTCAGCTTGTTCTAACCTTCGCTGTTCGGCCGTCACGGCCGGTGTTATCTGTTCGGTTTCCAATCTTTCTTTCCTTTTTAGCTCCATTTGCTGCCTTTACAATTTCATTTGCTGCATTTGCATTTTCATCATCTGCAGCGTTGCTTCCATAGTTAATGAGAAGGATGGAGGTTTTTCCACTGGCTCATTCTCAGCTTTTTCTGCAGCATCAATTTCCGCTGCTTTCTCAATCATCCACTTTTTTGCCAATGAATCTAATAATGTCTCTTGACTCCAAGCTTTTATTTGCTCAGTCTTCAAGTCATACTTAATTAGGGCGGCTACCTAAGGCGCTCTGTCCCCAGCTTCTTAATTTCTGCATGTTTTTCTGCCAACAAACTCTCCATCTTACTTTTCACTCGACCTTATTTACAAACATTTTCTCAACTCAGGCAAATAAAATTCGTTTCACACTACTTCAGTGCAAATGATAATGGCGTTATTAAAATATTCGTAAATTTAGTATGTGTATTTTATCCTATTTTATCTTTTATACGTATCTTCTCTTCTTTGGCTGCTCTACGTTGATGTTGACTTCCTCCGAGAGCGTCCTTCTTGCTATGGACGACGGAATCTTGTGATGACTGCAACTGAATCGACGATCACCGACCGAACTTGGACTCTGGAAGATTTGGCCATCACCCGCCACTGTAGTTGTTTGTCGAATTTCGAACCTCAGTCCTTCGATCGCCCCGCCTGCATGGCTGGCTGGAATCGTCCACTAGCAACGGAATCTTCCGTTGAATCATCGCTCACCAGTCTCTTTTTGACCCAGGGATATGCGAATCCCACCGATTTTCGATTGTACAGGTGCAATCACAACAGTACTTAATCTCACAAATCTATCAGCGGCATTTGAAACTCAAAGTTTCAACCTAGCACAAGACAAACTGCCCGCTACAAAAGGTTCTTCGCGATCTCCCAAACAATGCATTTGCAACTGCATTTTAAGGACTCTTTCCCACCACAACAGCAAATTAGTTCACACTGATTTAGACTAGTCCGTTTTCTGCTCGAGCGCCCACGTGATAAAATACGATGTCGTGGAAAATTGCACGACGCACTTTCCAGCCAATCACATACAAGTCAACAATTAGAAGACTCAGTGGCATGACGTCACGGAAACTTTTAATATAAACGCGCGCTTAACATATGCTGAATCATCGTTTGAAAATCACATTCACAGAAGGGTTTCATACTTAATTAAATAGTCTTTCATAAAAGAGATGTTCAAACGAGGTCGTTTCTTATTTAAGAAAAGAATTTATAATTCATTATTTAAAGGTGTTATTTATACGCGATAAGCATTTATTTATGATCAAGTATTTGGTGCTGTTCAAAGATTTTGGATGTGGACCGATTAAACAGTTGCATCAATACGACATAATTATACGAATATTTTACTCTTTAAAATGATAATTTAAAACAGTATGTTGATAAACACCAGATAGAATACAGTTTCACATGCATTAGTTGTGCCTGAAGCATCCGTTATTACGTCACGAAACGTTTGCCAGATATGTTGAAATAAGTGAAAATATGATGCTTGATCTCTGCCTATCTGAAGCATATTATTACCAAGAGGGAAAAGGAAAATGAATAGGACAGAGGCAGACAGACACGTAGACAGAAAGATATTAATATACATCCAGAAAACAAACAGACAGGCAGTCAATCATACAGGCAAGCAACCAGACTATCTGGCAGACGTACACACATACATACATGAATGCATGCATCCATCCATACATACATAAATGCATACATCCATGCATACATACTGTACATACATGCATACATACATACATGCATCCATGCATACATACATACATACAAACATTCAAACATGTATGTATGCAAACATACATAGGCCTATATTTATATTTACACACACTCATATTTACATATATGCACAGAGTCACCAGCTTAACTGAAGCTTTATTTCAGGCTGATGTTAACCGTGGACTCGCCTTAGTGCATGGCTGGTTTAATGAGAGATGATTCGGTATTTAACTATAGCGCAGTAATGTCGGAGTTTTACTCCAGATAACGTTCTTAGTCGGAGTTTCGTTAGAGTTGAATAGGATTTTCGTCGGAGTTTCGTTAGAGTTGGATGGGATTTTCGTCGGAGTTTCGTTAGAGTTGAATAGGATTTTTGTCGGAGTTTCGTTAGAGTTGGATGGGATTTTCGTCGGAGTTTCGTTAGAGTTAAATAGGATTTTCGTCGGAGTTTCGTTAGAGTTGAATAGGATTTTCGTCGGAGTTTCGTTAGAGTTGAATAGGATTTTCGTCGGAGTTTCGTTAGAGTTGGATCGGATTTTCGTCGGAGTTGAGTCTGGACGTGCGTTGTAGTTCTACTTCATCTCTGACTCTGACGACAGATGTCCTCGTGCCTCCGATTCCGTTCTTGCGACTGTCCCTCTGATTCCAGACGACGACCAGCTTAGTCTGGACGGAGCTGGACGTTGCTTCCGTCCAGGTCATGGTCTTCCGCTTCCCGCCGATCAGATGCCATGCACGGCACGTGACTATGTCGCAGACGATGCGCCTGAAGGAGACGTTGATGGCGCAGTAGAGGATGAAGTTAAACGAGAAGTTGATGGTCTGAAGGGCGTTGGCAACGGCCACTCCTAGGTCATAGGCTGGTCCAGCGGTGACCTGCGATCGTGCGAGGTACGTGAAGATGTTGCTGATCTCGGCCGGTGACACCAGGACCCCGTACAGGATGACGATTATCGTGAGAGTGAGGGTGATTATGTGGGTGCTGTTTTGATGGCTGCTGTGATGTCTTTCGCGCCCCTCCAAGGAACCGCGGCTCGAAAACTCTCGCCGCATGCGTACGGAGTGACGCAGAGCCTGGATGAGGAAGTAGTTACAATAGCCGAGGATGCAGAGCGGAACGACGATACCGATAAGCAAGTACGACACATAATATGCCTGCTCCAGATATTCATAATCGCGCAGGTAACCGGGCACAGCCAGGTAGATTATGCTGCTAGCATCGACGCTCGGCTGGACGCAGGCGATGTTCTGGTACCAGAAGCGCGGCAGATTAAGAAAAATGCTGAAGACGAAGACAAATCCGATCGAAGCGACCGTCAGCCTCATGCCAATGATGGAGCGCGCCTGGAGCGGGTAGCATATGGCCAGGTATCGACTGACGGCCATTGACACTGTCAGCCAGGTGCTCGAAGTGATGAGGGTGCTGATAACAGCGCCATGATAGACGCTGAAAACCAGGGGGAAGCTAAGACGGTCGTGAAGGATCTCATCGAGGTCGCTGACGGCGTAAGGAGTGACGGCCAAGCAGAAGAGCAGGTCGGAGATGGCCAATGCCAATAGACTGACGGTCACCGACCGCTCCATTCGGTCCATCGTCTTGTGTACTAGGATGCAAGTTAGGACGACCAGATTGAGGGTGTTGCCGATGACGCCTAGAAGGCATATCGCCACGATGACGCGGTTATAGATGACGCTTTCGATGTAACTGTAGATGGAGATGTCTTGGGAGGACGAGGAGGAGGAGGAGGAGATGGATTCAGCGCTGCAATGACTTTCGTCGAAGTCAATTGATCTATTGTTCCATCCACTTGGGAGACAGTGCTCTGCGGCGTAGCGCAGGAAAAGCCTAAATGCGGACGAACTGTTATCCTTGGAACACTCCATAATTACATCGTGTCTAGTAGTCTGGTAACTTCTGTATAACTGGTGCCATGGAACACGATCTATCAACTGATGGCTCGCCAATCAGTTAAAATTTGTGTAAAAATCCAGAGTCCAGTTTCTTGAAACGAAGAAAGGAAGTTTATGTTGTAGAGTTCTACAACATGAACGTTAATAATTTGAAAAAAAAATTAAACGCGTGAAGTCCGGCTATCAGCTCCATTTCTTCTAAGTTTAGAATCTGAGATAAGCAGGAAACTCGCTTGGCTTCTCAGCGATTATATCGGCAGCTAGAGCAACACAAATGAACAATCATAACTACTATCATCATCATCATCATCATTGACGTCATCATCATTATCATCATCATCTACATCGCCATCACATGAGGCGCCTTCGAGTACAGTGATAAGAGTAACATGATGATGCTATTTTGATATATGGACACTTTTTAAAGAACACCCGAGCATCACAATTCAAACACAGATGGCTGAATTGGACTTAAGCTTCGTGGCAACAACACTTGAAGGTAAAATGCAGGGAAGGAAGACCATAGGAGGAGTCAGAATCATTTGCTGGAGTGATTGATGGACAGAATGGATACAGTAGGATAAAGAAGTAAAAGAAAATCCACAGAACAGAGAAGATAGGCGTCGTTGGAATCGTAGACCTGAGTTAGAGCAGAGCACCGGATAAGAACAAAGCGATCTGAAACTGCAATGACGACGACGATGACACTATCTTAATCACGATCACGATCTTAATCACAATCATGATAATTATCATTATCACTATCGTCATCAGCATTATTAGATTAATCATTATGGTCATCATTTTTGTTATCATTACAGTCAACATCAGCAGCAGCAGCAGGAGCACCGTCATTAATCAGAAAGAAATAATACAATAGCTAAAGAAATAATACAATAGCTAAGGTGAGCGAAGTTGCTCGTTTAACTCGACGTCGATCTGATCTTTAAATTACGAGCTCAACATGTCATAGCAAAAATATGCGCATTCAACAGAATAAAGATAAGCGGGTCTTAAGTTTGATCTGTGCAGTAACTGGCGAGGTTGTGCACTGCAATTCGTATTTTCTTTTAGACGAAATAGGATTCGGCTTGTGTACTTCTTCATCCACCTTTTCTCCTCTATTTCTTTCTCTTCCTCTTCGTCTTCTTCCTCTCCTTTGATTCCTTCCTCGTCGTCTTTTCTTTCTTCTTCTTTCTCCACCTGTTTTCCTTTCTTCCTCCTTCTCTCAACCTCTTCTCTTCGTCCTCCTATCAGTCTTCCCCTTTGTCACTGTCTTCTCCTTCTCCTTCATCTTCTCCTTCTACTTTTATATCTCTCCTTTTTTCATTTTTCTTCTCCTTGTTCATCCTGTTCTTCATTTCCTTCTTCTTCTTCAATTTCTTCAACTTCACCATCTTCTCCTTCTCCTTCTCCTTCTCCTTCTCCTCCTTCTCCTCCTCCTCCTCCTCCTTCTCCTCCTCCTTCTTCTTCTCCTCCTTCTCCTTCTTCTTCTTCTCCTCCTTCTCCTCCTTCTCTCGTTTCTCTCCTTTTTCGTCTTCTCCTTCTTCTTCTTCTCTTTCTCGTTCCTCTCCTTTTTTGTCTTCTCCTTCTTCTGTTTCTCGCTCTACTCATCCATTTCATCGAGCGGCTGAATTTCCATCAGCGTTTTTACGCAGACTTCAGTCGCTTCCGGTCAACAGATGCGCTAATTAGTAGTCGAACAATTACTTTCAATCTCGTTAAGAAAGGTGACATGTTGACAGGTGACGATGTTAAAGCAGACCACAAAACAGCTTTTCGCAGAAGAGCTGTTATACTCGAAGCATGCTTGCAGCACCATCCGTTCCTTCAAAGAAACGCTGGCAATCTTGAACCGCCTATAATATTTAGGATACCTCGGTAAGGCGTGAATTGCTGTAATCGCCGACCATTCCTCTTTCAGTCGATGGGCATATGACTTGTTAAAAAATTGCATTACTTACTTGATTACTTACTTAGAAGATGTTTTGCACATTCGGTGAGACACTCATTTAGCATTTAGTCTAATTGTTTACTTGGGTTCGTACGAGACCAATGTACATACAGTAAATGTCTGCACTGATGTGTCCAGACATGTGCATAATGCGTTCTGACAAGCTGAATAATAACAATTCAATAACTTCTATAGCGCCACTCTAATCATACTAAAGCACTAGTCTATGGTCGCTACTAAAAAGATCAAAAGCCCAGAGGAAAATTTGAGAAGACACAGAAATAGCCAATGTAAATAGAGACGGCTTTTCAACGAAGGATAGACCAACGCATGGGAGAAGGATGAAGGTAAAGAGCCCTCAGCTAGCGACAGATTAATGAATAACATGATGGTGGTACCGAGCGCCTAAAAGCAGTCTTTGAGGAGGTGAGTTGGGATTGCATCTAGGAGGGCATTGTTTGTCAAGAGAAGAGAAGACAAGTGACCGGATTGAATCCAAAGTCGCTGGAGCAGGAAAAATCGAAAGAGGGTGGCGGGATTAATGAATGAAAAGCCATTTCATAGTGGAGTAACAAAGAATTTTAGCCTATTATCGGATATCTTGTCACAAAAGAAGTTAATGGAATCGTCAGCCAGAGCGGATGGTAAGTATTAGACGCAGTAGCGTGGCTAGTGTGAGCACTTTGAGCTTCCTATGAGCACCTTTGTTGAGGGATTTCCAAAAAGACCGAAAGCAAGACGATTTTTCTGAGATCATTTTGTCAGATCTTTGGGACACGGTAGCTAAGTGGTTATGGTACTCGACTTGTAACGCACAGAGTTCTGGTTATAGCCCTCCCTTCTTTTGCATTGTTCATTGAAATGCGTATGATATAAGGGTAGTCAAGAGCTAACCAAAGTACATTAAAGTTAGCTACGACGACAACGAGTATCAGCAATTTAAGAAGGCTTCTGGTCATGCGTGGCAACCGTTTCGGGTTTAAGAGGAATGTGCTTATAAATCAGTTTAATTAGAGTAGATTGGATTTGGCAAGAGAAGGCATCCGACAATGGATTTGAGTCATCAGAAGGAAGTGATGAGCAAATCCGGAAAGGTGGTTTGTTGTAAAAGGCAATGGAAGCGGGCGATGGCATGCTGGCCGGAAAGATTAGATTCTTTAATTAAGATGTTTCTAAAAATGACACAGTTAGATCATTTTAGCAGGAGGTCAAGAGTGAGATCTTCAGCATGTGTTGACAATGTACTGTAATGTGTTGATTTAGATCGAAAGAGGTCAAGAGTTCAGGTAGGTTGTTATTTTGTGATCATTTGCATTTGTATGAATATTACAGTCGCCAGTTATAATCAAGTTGTTGAAGAAACCATTAGAGCTTCCCAAAGAGGATAGAGGCAATGTTGAGGTGACAGAAGTTCAGCGCTTTTCGCAATTATGGGCCAGGGTTAAGTTCAATATCACCAGCGAGAAGTATGAGAAGGAGGACATGTATTGATATTCCAGTGAGTTTTTATGATAAGTGAAACTTTTTACCATGCCAGACAGTTCAGTCTTGGAAGATAATCAGTTTGATGGGAAGCAACAATCGGGAAGAGGGAATACTATAAAAGGAAAAGACACACTAGAAAGCAAAACTAGGAAAGTTTTGAAAAGTTTGAAAGCGGAATGGAGCACCGGTGGCTGACTAACGCAAGATTCTGAGACATTACAAAGATGGCACGCAAAAATAGTCAGTAGAATGAGGTACAAGAGAAGCTCTCGGAGAGGTTACCGATGGAAACATGATTGACCAGAAACACGAAAACACGACAGCGAGCTTCAGAAAGATAACAGTACAAAAGTACATAGGCAAGAAGAACAAGAACTTCAGTTGGTGGTGACTCATAAGCACAAGAAAACCTAAAATGTGCCAACAGTGCCAGTTTTTTACCTAAAATTTGTAATTACAACCCTAGAGATTCATACCTTAGCAATCACTCCACCTCATGAGAAGAAGAGTGATTGCAAATTTAAGGGCATAGGCAGGTCTTCATCACACTCATATTGAGGCATTTTAGCACCCTTGTGAGGTTCTTAAAAGGCGCTATATAAATAGCCAATTACATTATGTCAAGGTTTAGAAACAAAGGGACCTATGCAGTCGACTTCCTGAGTTATTGTGCGGTTTAAGCAGAAAAAACATCAAATCCATTTTTAATTCATTATAAAAGAAAGACGAAGAGCTGACCTGTTAAAACGATGTTATTTGTGGCTTCCAGGTTCCGCCCATGTTTATCGCACCAATCACGCTTGGGCAATCAGTCGTAGACACCTATCGCTATGCATCAAATAGCAGTGACTCTTCTTTAAGAACATCGGAATATCATTTTAGCAAGTGTCTCTAGGTCCCTGCTAACGGTGAATTGACTGCGTCTAAATCTCAAGCAGCCCCTTTATTCAGCTCCGCTCGAGACGAAATGCCGTAATTGCAGCCTAAGAGTCTGCAGATGAGCCGCCGGCACGCAGGTAGGCAGGCAGGCAGGCAAGCAGGCAGGCAACAAGCGGACAGGCAGACAGGCAGGCAGGCAGGCAGTAAGGCAGGCAGGCAAGCAGGCAGGCAGGCAGGTGTCCGGAATGCGGGACACTTAGCACATTTGCCGCAAACAAGTGAATGGTGTCTTGATTCGCTTACTCTGAGCACATATTTGGCTAATGCAGTCGTTGATATGGACGAATCTCCCTGCCAACCCCACCTACTGAGAAGCCATGTCTTCCTTCACGTTATACTTTAACATCTGCCAGCTGTATGTACACTAAAAACCTTCATTGACGTTGAATACTACATGTATGTCGTAATTGCTTAGTCAATTTTTACATTTCGGTTTCTAATTGTGATGTCGATACAAAGTCTTTCAGTCCTCAATTAACAAGGCACAAATAATTACTACACCAAAGAAAGTTCAAGTTTAATCGTCGTCGTAGTCGATGCTGCTGTCCTCGTCGTTGTTGAAGTCGTAATATAAAATATTACTATTACATGAAACTAATAAAATGTTATTCTTATATAAAATATTATTGCTTTAAAGAATAATTCTAAAATATAATTAAGGTGCTAAATAATAATAGGCACATGAATAACAAATTCCACTACTCCCATTACAATCTCTATAATGCTACAACTATTACGAATACGAATACTACTACAAATACTACTACTACTATTACTCATCTACTACTACTACTAAATAATAATAATAATAATAATAATAATAATAACAATAATAATAATAAAAACCAACAGCCCATATATATGAATATATATGATGTAGCTAACAATGGAGCTATTGCTATTCACCGGCAGCATAACAACAACAACAGCAATAATAATAATAATAATAATAATAATAATAATAATAATAATAATAATAATAATAATAATAACAACAACAACAATAATAATAATAATAATAATAATAATAATAATAATAATAATCATAATAATCGTCATTAACAGCAAAAGGACAATTCTTTATCTTCCGAGGGATTACATTAACCTCGGGTTAAAAAATGATAACCTAGTCTTTTATGTTTGATAACTGCAGTAATTAATGCAGTAGTTCGTCAATAAATTTCCCTTATTTTTAATTCAATTGATATAACTAATAATGGATGGTTCTTGACAAAGAAAATTAGACGCATGTGTCTATGTGACGGATCATTTTAAAAGCACCTATTAATCGTTGAAGATGTGAGTATGGTAAATGTTTTAGGAAAATATTTCAGATTGATTCAGATAAGTGTTTTAGCAAGCTATCACGAAAATTTGCAGATATTTAGGAAGTGATGTACGTGTATAGGCTTATGCATTTCGTGTCTGATTAGAGCTAGCATCGTTCCTAAGACTATAATTGGTGTTTTCAATGGCATTGAAGGGTTCAGCCCGTAGCTTTTCTTCTAACTCCTCGACTAACTCCCTAAAATATTGTAATGTGAATCAGCAATGACCCCGTAACTTTTTTATGCAGTACATAAGGACTAACAACCCAATTATTTATTATTTAAAGTGAACTACAGTCCTGCATATATACTTGGTCCGTGAATGGAATCGCCGTGCAGGATTTTGGATCAAACACGGAGTCTTCTGTTGCCAATAATAATAGAAGGCTCCGATGCTGTGATCAAGTTCTCTGGTTGACATTTTCTTTTCCTGCCATGTATTTGCAGTGTAATGCTGCGCTTGTAGAAGCTTTTTATGCAAATGAAACTCATATTCTTCTGTTGAGATGTCAATAGGACAAACATAAATGGTCTTTATACTAGCTTAATTCAGGGTTGCCCCTGTGCAACAAATTGTACTGCGGACGGTTTGTTCAATTTACCAGCTTATAAGTTAATATTTGATTCGTAGTAAGATGACGTGGCCAAGCAAATTTGACGTCTCGAGGACAGCCGTGTTCAGGTGGTTGCGAAGGTATATCGTCTTGAGGTGATATATCCTTGTTCACAGCTATATCTTTCAGCAGCTTTTCAGTAGTCTCCTGCCTGCTGAGATGAGATGATGCGATGTTGCCTAGGACCGGCAACCATGATCTCTGTGTTGGCACAATGTTCCTGAGATATTGAGCATGGACGCGTGGAGAGAGACATCACCTATAAGCACGTGGGCAGAGCGACACCATAGAAAGGCACAATAATTTGCTGCCGAATAGCAGATCAAGTGCTGAGGTTCTTAATAGCTGTGCACTGTCGCCCCAAATCGAACCAGAATGTTTGCTTAGCAGGTTGTTTCGAGCGCTGATATTGCCTGCAGTCTTCTGCAGGTGATGATGGAATGTGAGTGACCTGTCAAGAGTCACGCGCAGGTATACGTAGGGGCCTTCCCATGCGTTGGCCGTAAAGCTTGACGAATGAGTTCGGGGGCAGTGGATCAGCGTCCGAGTAGCGCTACCCATCAGTACCCGGCTAAGACCGGGGAAACTAATTATCCAACCAGCGGACCGAATGCTACAAGGAGCCGCGGTTACGTGCCACCAGCACGGCAGCAATAGCAGACCCGGACGTGCCGTTGTCCTCTGACTTTCAAGCTCTGGGAATTCTTCACCTCAACGTCGAGTTTCTTTGAAGGGCCAGACACGAAATGCGCTGTTGATAAAGTACAGTTGCAAGTGGCGCACGAAAAATACTGTATTGTAGGCTGTCGTGCTATATTTTATTACTTAGAAACAAGCAAATTATTTTAAAAGGCTAGATTATCAAATGCAAAATACTGCATTTTGTGCACTATTTGGTCATTTGTAGCCCAACATAAAAGTTGCACGAATGGACTGATTCTAAAGCTGTCCAGGTAATAAAGAATCAGGTATCACGTAACGTGATGTCACTGAAGAAACACATCAACAACATGAAATAGGTCAGTGAATTTTCAGGCTCGTCTTTCATATTATGTAAAGCTTGTTAGTTGTAGGAATAGAAGTGACAACATGATCTGACATTTGGCTGATAATTGCTATCGTTTCAATAAACTGCAATTGAATTTACTGCGTACACAGTAAACAGTAAATTAGGTCTCTAAGAAACCACATTAGACTAAAAGTATATCAATTAAAGGAAATATAAGGACATCAACTCAGCTACGTATGTATATATAGGTAAAACCGTCCTTTGATGGGTAAAATATGAAAAATGTCCATTAGGCGAAATCTGGCGAACAGCGTAGATCTAACAATCATCATATCAGCTGGCAACTATACGTAACACAACTCAGTAACAGCCTTCTTAGGTAGCATATAAAAACATTTTTATGATGTCATCGCGATACATGCGTGTATATGTATGCATGCATTTATATATGTATGTATGTATATATGTATGTATGTATATATGTATGTATGTATATATGTATGTATGTATGAATGAATGAATAAATGAATGTATGTATGCGAGTATCTATAACTATGTGTAAGTAGGCTAATGTATGTAGGCAATTACCTCATAAATTCCCTCTGATTAAGTGCACGGTGAATATGCTTACAGAGCCAAAAATTTGTGCCTTAGGATAATCTGCATGTTTATAGACATTCATAAACAATTTTCCGTCGCATTAGTGTCAGCCCCTGTGGACTCAACTAACGTCCTTCTTTTTATTAAGAGATCTGAAACCAAGAAAACATCCAGGAGGTTACCTCATTAGATGCGCGACTTTATAAAGACAATCCAACATCAAATGCATTTAGGTGACCATGCAATGCCTATGCATATACAAGTATATGTATATATTTGTGTATATATATTCCCTTATCTTCTTCTTTGCTCCTTTTTTCCTTCCTTCTCTTCCGTCCTTGTATCGTTCTTCTTCCTTTTGCTTTTCTTTCTCTTCTTTTATCTTTTTCTTATTCTTTCTTTCCTTTTTTTTCTTTCTCCTCCTTCTTACCTTGCTCTTATTCTTCGTTCGTTCGTTCCTTCTTTCCTCCTTTCCGCCTGCTTCTCGTCTGCTTCTTTATCGTCCTCATTTTCTTCCTCTTCTTTTTCTATTTTTTCTTTCTTCCTTCACTTTTCCCATCTCTTCTTCTTTCCTTTCTTCTTTTTCTTCTTCTTTTCTCCACCTCGTCTGCTTTTTCCTCCTCCTCCGTTTCTTCTTTTTCTTTTTCTTCTTCTTTCCTTCATCTTGACCATCTTTTCTGCCTCTTCTCTCTTCATTCCTTCTTTCCCTTCTTCTTTACTCCTCTTTGTCTGCTTCTTCTTTCTCTTCTTTTTCTTCTGCTCCTTCCTTCCTTCCTCTTTCCCATCTCTTATTCCTCTTATTGCCTTCTTGCTTCCTTCTTCCACCTCTTCTTCTGATTCTTCTTCTGATTCTTTCCTTTTTCTTCTTCCTTCCTGCATTTCTCTTTTCCACCTCTTCTTATTCCTCTCTTTTTTCCTTCTGTTTTCTTCATTTCTCTTCTTCCATCTATTTATAATCTCTTTTATGCAACCTTCCACGTCCCCTTTCTATCCTTTCCCCTTCTTCTGAAGGACTCTCCGATGGGCGGCTAAGAGTTCTTCAAACACTGAAGACCTCGACGACCGACCAACTGATTAACCTTAAACAAGGCTGTTGTCGACGACGACCTCAGCTCCATTTCCCGACCTAATGACTCGTGTCGAAGAATCGTCATCGATGTAAGTTAATGGCAACTGGAAAGTGATTAAGTTTAATTGTTGCTTTCTGTTCTGTCTGTTTCTGTCTCTGCCTGTGTGCCTGTATGACAACGTCTGTGTCTGTGTCTGTATATATTCCTATATATCCGTTTTGTCTTTAAATTCACCTTCGTCATTACTCTTATTTCAGTCAGTCTCTCTCTCTCTCTATATATATATATATATATATGTGTGTGTGTGTATATATATATATATTATATATTGCTTGGGACTCTGTGGAAGTAGAAGTGACAAAAGTGGAATGACCTCTATGGTTTAGCATACTTTTATGCTGAAGATACCTTATAACAAATGTACGTATACATCTATCATAATCGTCATTTAGACCTTCTTATGAAGTGGTTGACTGGTTTAACCCTCCTGACCTTCCTCAGAGGCAGTTTCAACATCTGGCTCTAGGTGTCGCCAGTATAAAAAATAAAAACCACGAAGTTCATACCATTCCAGAAAGTTAACACTGACGGAGCACGTCAATTTATTAAAAATCTGGCGCTATATAAACATATAAACTGGCTTGTAAATGAATGTAAACACCCACGCAGTGTAATTCATGTAGAAGTGACCCATGCAGAAGCAGCCAATACAGGAATGGACCAGGGTACCCAGTGCCAGGGTAAACAATGCGGGCCTGAAAATCGTTTGTGCATAATGAACCGCAAATGCCAATGACCGCCCATGCAATCGATGCGTGAGTGGCGATTAATGGAAACAAATGGAGAAATGCACTCGACTCCTATAGTTCAAATGATGGAACGGACGCCGCAGATAGCAAATAAATGAGCAGTTAACTCAGACAAGTTTATTCTGTTAATACTTCACAAGTAGGCCTAGTCATAAAGACAGAAGCACGTGAAAAGGCAGACATATTGAGCCATACTGAGAAACTGACAACCAGCTGAATGTATTCTGTTTGCACAACCCTATCTAGGTCCGAGCCACACACTTCGCGTAACAATGCTAGGGATCACCCAACATGCTATTGTGAATACATACTTACAAAAAACTGCCTAAATAACCGACAGACTAATCGATCGACAGTTGGAAGAAAAGGAAAGGAACAGACGGTGAATATGATTTCCATGTATGGTATGTATGGAGATGGTAGGTACCTAATACAGAGGGAGTCATACAACACGAGAATTGTGGTTCGAACACAAATTAAATGTCTACTGAAAACTTAAAACCCGATGCTGTGGTATGATATTATTAATTTGCAACTTCTGTAGCGCAGGTATCTAAGGCACATAGCATCAACCGATGGCGCACCTGACCTCGTGATCAGGTAAATTCCCAGAAGCTCGGTCCATGAGACATAAAGTCAGGCTACGGTGGTTAAGCCAGCTGAAAGGGTAAGTTTTGAGCAGAGACCGAAATGACATTTGAAACCTAGCAGAGCAGAAAGAAGCAGAGGTAAAATTCTAAAATTTGGGTACAGCAACCAAAACAACCATGTTAACCAAAAACAGTTCTTGTTATCGGTCCAACCAAAGACAGGTAATCAGATAGCTTAGTTAATAGTCATAAGTCTTGGGAAAAACGATTAATTTTAAGTACTGTGGTTGACTGCAATTCAATGTTTTATATACTATCAGGCAATTTAAAACTGATCTTCCCATGAATGGGAAGCCAGTGCAGTGATTTAAGTATGGAGGTTATATGATTGTATCTAAATGTATAATTAAGTTACGACTGTAGCCAATGAGTTCTAATATCTCTAAGGTTTCTCATGTTCATATTTATGATACCAGTGAGGAGCGAGTTACAATAATCATGCTGACTGGAAACCAATGCCTTTGCCATAGATAATTACAGACATATAGAAGTATTGCCTGATTTTGAGTATGTCACAAATATACATGTATGACAACTTACAAATACCATTTACATAGTCAGTGAGAGACATAGTAAAGCTAAAAATACTTCGAGGCCACCAACGAAAATATATGATGACAATAATGCCAGAATACTATAAACTCGTAGACGACTACAACAATCGAGATTGGGTTGGCTCACAACATTTCATATTAACTCACTTACGTAATTAGCTTTTTGTTTCAATTTAGCATTTTAAATTATGTTTACAAGAAAAACATGTGTTAAATATTTTCTTCATTTGCATAATTGTTAAATATGGAGGTCATTGGCCTGGGGTTTTGGCAGGGGGTTATTACTCTAGAACCGGCCCTGGACGCGAGGCTGATGAAAAGACCTCAATTACTCAGAATACGCAGCAAATTGAGGGAATCTCAGACGATCATTTGGAGCATTCAATATTCTACTTGCACACATATCCAAAATACATTCGCATAAGGGTATAGACAGCTAGACACACAGTCAGACAGACCGAAACAGTTAGTCATAGAGAATAGGATAAAGAGATGTTTGAAGAGGCAGAAAGAGAGATGCTGGCAGCCAAACGAAAGCTAGTATCAAGGGTATCGTTCGTCCAGTCTATGCCTGCAACCTGCGCCGTTATTTAAAACCCTCACACCGCCTCTTCTTCGCTTCAACGAGATTGCAGGTAACTCAACTCGATCCCTTTTGCATTTGGATCAGATGAAGTCTCGTGCTCAAGTCTCGTGAGATTAACTGCGTAAAGTTCCGGCATCTGCGCTGCTTCAAGATCGATGCCAGGCAGACATCCACATACCTTAACCTCACATTTGGTCTATGATCTGGCTTTCAATCACTCAGTTAAATGGCATTCAAGTTGGCTACCATAGACGAAAATTATAAATGGGTTACTCTACATGCAAATTGTAGATTTATCGCAGAACTGCATGTGAGAGAGAAATAGAGATAAAGACAAGCATTCAGAAACAGGCCGTCTTTGCCCACGACCTCGGCAGACCTGCATATTACTGTACTTGCTAGCACGCTTTATATTTAGCTGTTACTTTATTGTCCTCAGCCAAATAGTCCGTAAAGCCCAATGCAACAACGGCCACCAGTTTATGCAACGTTCGAAATAACGTCACGAACATGCATTCATTTAGCGAGTGGTTCGCTATTCGCCTGAGCTGACCCCAAAGGGTCACACACTCTGAATAGGCCTACTAATACTGAACGCACCGTTCTGTAGACAGTAACGATCTCTGATGCCTCGAAATGTCTTAGGTTCGATGCGCAAGACCCATGGAGTAAGGGCAACACCGAAAGCAAGACCTAGAAGCTACTCTCAAGACCTAGAAACTTAAAAAGTACTGTGTTGAGACGAAGTGTACCTCTTCTAATTTGCATGACTATGCAACGTAGCCTATAAATTGCGGTGACATTACGGAAATGGCTTTTTAACAGAGGAAATTATGTCACAAGACATAATCTACGAATGACTTAAATAAAGAGTGCGCAAAATTATCTTTCATATCAAAATGATAAGCTAAGATACATGTATCTCATGATAAAATACAGCGGGGTAGTATTTCTTATGAAGAAAATATTGCTTAATAACGTGTCTTAGGATAAATAACGACCAGAAAAGAATCGGAACACCGCAACGAAAGACAAATTACAGCGATCTACGTAGGTCTACAACTCTAGGCAAAAGTAATAAAGACCAGTTATAATATAGCCGCTTATGTTCTGTAACAGACAAAAATTTCGCCTAAAGGTTCCAGATTCTGTGTCGTCATAAACGAAAGGGTGGATGATACTTTGAATAGATTCTGTTAACAGCATATCTTAGCTGCACACTGGTCCATAGATTATAAATATAGGCGATTGGGAAGACAAAAGGAACACGTTAAATTTCCCTAACATTTCCTGTGACATTACCGGGCAGGCAGCAAATCCCTTGAGGCAATCGATCGCTTGTAATAAAGCTTCGTAATTTTCTCTTTCGGGATTTCTAATGCGTGCACGTGGACAAACATCAATTAATAAGAGGACAAATTAGCATTTCAAAACGTGACCTCGTCTCCAGAAGTCTTTGTCTTCCTTCGGCTTAAAAAAAGAATCGATACAATGATTGATTGATTATTGAAGTCTTTTTAGAGGGATATAATTACGTTGCAGGTTTTCCAAGAAGACTTGATTCATTAAGCCATAACTTCGATACAATATGCTCCAGATGGGGCATGAATTAGTTACAACGCTGTCAAGCGCAAATTAACGTGAATTTTAATGCATGTAAATCTACCTCGGTAGTAAGGCTTTAACTTGTTTTTTGATGTTTCACCGGTGTCATATCTGTGTTGTTGACGTTTACATTAATAATTGTTACCACAAGCGTCAATTGGCTCTGCCACTTTATAACTGCATTGTACAATTCAAGCTACCTGTTATAAACCACCCTTTGTATGTGTTACGCCTCCTAATTCCATTGCACTACTGCTAGATGCAGTCCATGTCCTGGCCTTCTTTCTAAAAATTTAGAAGTTCTATGAGGAAATCTCAATATATTTGGTAGCAACAAAATTTATGGCGCCACTTCATACACCCACAAAAGAACTGTTACAAATGCCTCATTCAGTGCCATATACTGTAGACGCCTTCAAACTCTCCCTCCCTCGTTTTCTGTTGCACAACTGCTAGACCTTTTACGTAGTTTCTGGCCTTCTTTCTAAAAGTTTTGAAGTCCTAAGAGCAAATCTAGTTATATTTGTAAAAACTATTTCTGTCGTGCTACTTCGAACAGCCAAAAACTTTTATAAACGCCCCATTCTATGCCATACGCCTCCAACTGCCATGCCGCTCCCTATTTTCACTGCGGCATTGTTATATGCTGTCTAAGTTTTGGTCTTCATTCTAAGAAGGAAACTCACTCGCAAAATATCGTATTTAAAAATTTAGGCGCATTTATTTCAGTAGTAATCTTTGAAGATGATATGTAAGTACTTTTGTTGTTTTTATGTTTCATTTATGTTCTACTATTTTAACGGGGTGATTGTTTGGAGAAGGAGATCATGCAAGGAACAGCTCCGGGAGCAAGAGCAAGAGGAAGACCAAGGAAGAGGTGGATGGACAACATCAGTGAATGGACCGGCATGGACACAGAGAAGTTGCTGAGAAGAACCGAGGATAGGAGTGGATGGAGAAGAATCGTCTACAATGCGACCAACCCTCGTACCGAGGATGGTTGAAAAGAAGAAGAAGAAGATTTTAACGCCGCTCGTCTTAAACTGTGATTTTTACAATAATAATTATAATTGCCATCACAAAAGTAAGTTGGCTCAGTTAATCGGAAGCAGCACGTTTTGGCGCCACCGTCTTGCTGAGTCCTTTTTTGGCGTTTATAAACAAAAACGCATTTCTCAGTCAGAGTCGTAAATGTTTGTTTGTTTTTTCATGCAAAGTTGTGTTGTTCAATGCCGCAAACGTTTTGGTAAGCTGTACAGTCCATCAGTTCACGAGTCCATAAAAAATTATGTGATAGTCCTCTAAGGTACTCGTTGATGTTTCGTTCGTTGTTAACTGTCAACAATTGTCCTGATTCTGAGATCTGCGGCGCCAAAACGGCGGCGCCAAAACGTCACGCACCGCTGTTACTCTATAACTGCATTGTGTAATTTTTCACATATTATCCGCCTGATTTGTACAGATCTATAGGTTAATTTGTATGTATATATATATTATTACTTTCATAAACTCTAGAATGTTTGAGTGCATGATTAAACCTATATAATAATATAGAATCTCTCAGAAGTATGTTTAAATGAGAGTGCAATTTATTATGCGTCACCCGCATGACATAAAGTTGCAAGAGCATTGATTTACACAGACGGTTTTAAGAGGCCATTGGACGTTATTTTGACACTATTTGGTGGCCTCGATAATCCAATATCAAGCAAACACGACTGGATTGGAGATCTCGCCAAAAGTATCACATCCATCAAATTTTAAGACAATCCGTAGGGAGTTTTTAAATGTAGAGAGCGCCGGTGAGTACATCAAAGTTGAGATTTGGTGAGTAGATACCAAACCCAAGGCAAGTTAAAGATTGAGGGGCAGTAACCAGTTTAGCCTACTGGATTCGGCATTGATGATTGGTGCATTTATTACAGCGATGCCATAGAAATTCCTACATTATAAAGGACTGTCTGCTTTGTTGAAATCTAATATCGAAAAGGCTAATAGTTATATTACAAAAAGCTCTATATGTTGGTTTAGGTTGTGTTGCAATACGTGGAGTTTCATCTGGTCGCCTGTCTCCCATTTTCTTCGTATCATTTAACACTCTGTCATTTCTCTGTCAACATGACCACTGTCACTGTCTGTCCTTATCTATGTTAGCACGCATTTTCTTTAGCGAGCGTATAGTCTGGACACTTCACATTTGATTTTGTGTAGCGAGATCCGTCAACGCTGCAGAATGGGCGTATGCATGGCGACACATCGTTTTTGGTCCTTCGGTCGGATTCTGCAAGTCCGGAATACATATTTTGAAGCGATCACACAACATACCATATGTATACATATATTTATATATATAGGCGTGACGCTCTTCCGACGTCGCTAACCAACACAGCTGTATGTCTCTCTGCCTGCCTGTAGGCGTCTCAGTGTATCTGCAAGTATGCACGTTCGTAGGTTTGGACGTCCGTCTATTTGCCTGCGTCGACCTAAATTAACGCTTTATGGAATCCGCGCATGGAAAGATGGATGTTGAAGATCAACACACCAGCATCTGGTTAGGAATACTGCTCCAACTGATCGAACCCCTCCAGAATTGGCAACAAAACCAATATCAAGAGACACATTTTAGAAACACACAGAGAACTTGGGGCAAACAGACAGAGGCAGACACAGGCAACAATTCAGCTGTCATTCGTGAATAGAATTCGCCCACAAAGAAGCCATGGAAAGACACAAGAATGAATCCCCTGCGAATCGTCTACGGATGGCGCTAGAGACGAGTCTTTGAAAAGCTGCCTCTTTCTTTCTCCAGAATTTTTTCGTGAAAGACACCTGGCGTTCGATTTAATCTCCAGTACAACGCGAATAAGAAACGACTTCAGGCAAACAACAGTCTGGTCGGCAGTCCATGAATCATGATGTTCGTTCACCTTTACGACTTTCTGGCTGCTGCACAGTTGAGCCATCGTCTACTGTCACCACCGCGTTCACGATCTCTCTCTCGCTCTCGTATCTCTCTCTCTCTCTCTCTCTCTCTCTCTCTCTTTCTCTCTTTCTCCTTCATATTAAACCCTTGCCTCTCTATTTTTCATTTATGTATCTTTATTACTCTATAAATGTATACCTCATTTGATCGGGTAATATCGGGTAATATCTAGGCCTACCTTTATGTCTGTTGGTAGTGTCACCTCTTCCTCTAAATCTTGCAAGGCAGTCATGTAGAGAGAAAAGATTTGAGAAAAATAGTATGGAACGCGAAATTTGACTCCAAATCATGTTATGCACGCCGATGACTGAAAAACATTGTCGGGACGAGAGATGAGCTGTTGAGAATGATGAGATACACCGATGATGCGACAATATCGGAGACAAATTTTGTATCGGTTTTTCCGTTGAGATACTGGATAATTTTCCAAGAGTTCTATGTTCTTAGGCGGTGACGATAAGGAGCTCGGAATCCTTGGATATCACTGACGCTATAGTTGTACAAAAATCGACAACTCTCAAACCAAACTGAGGTTCTTGGCGTTGATGTTACGCAGACGATATTCTCTCTTCTCTCTTCCTTCTGGCTGGAATTAGTCCCTCCTAGGGGAGGGGTCAGCCACATTAATCCTTCTTTTCCAGTTGTTTCTATCTCCAGTATCTTCTTTCTTCAGTCTGAGAAACTTTAGGTCTTGTTGGACCATGTCTCTCCATCTCTTCTTTTGTCTTTCACGACTGCGGCGTCCGTAAACCTCTGCTGTCATAATTCTGTCATTATCAGTCGATATTAGTGGATTTAAAATGACCGCCTCTGCCATTGAAGACGAGTGTTCTTCCGGTAGAATTGAAGACTACAAATGTATCGACATTTTTTAAAATGGGGCGGCATAAGCGTCTACAAATTACGAACAATCATCTTCAAAGTGCAGTAGTGCAAGGCCACTGAGTCATGTTTGAAAGGCGAAACGGCGGAACTTATCACCAAACATGAGCATTTTTCTCAGCACAGATTCACAAGGACAAGTCGTGTCCAAGAAATATATATATATATATATATATGCCTGATCTCTGTACTCGGCATATATATATATATTATATATATATATATATGGCGAGTACAGAGATCAGGCATAGACTGAAGCTCCCGAACAAGGATTTTAACAGGATAAGATAAAATGTATCTTTTTTCCAACAGACTTGTGGACACAGGGTTTGGTCTCTGTACGGGCACAATGGCGCGTAACTCCTTAGCAGGAGGCTGGTCGAAGAGTTTGGACTGGTGGTTTCAATAGGCAATGGTGCTCCTCCACTCATACTACCTTAACACGCGGTATTGCCAGATTTTAAACTGATTGTTCCTCTCGGATCTTTTCCCAGCTATCCTACGTTACACCTCTTCGATTTTAGCTACCGACACATATGGCATTCATTCTGTCGAATCAGCAACAAAACCAAATCAAATTGGACTGCAGCCAACGAGATATTCTTTGATTTTTCTACTGACACGACACATAGGCCTACTTGGAGTCAGTGAGCTAGTGATAGACAAGTAGGCCTACACTAGTTAGAGTCCGAGTGAGGAAGCGATATAGCGAGTGGGATAATAAGTGAATAAGACTGCAGTTGCTAATGATTAAATGATTAATAACATAGTTTCCTCCGTCTTTGTCTGACACAGAATAAGGCGAAGTTTTATTGTCTGCATCCTCTTATGCGCCATCTACTTCGGGAAAAAAGAAGTCGTGGATTGATTGAGAATTGCTCCGTGATTGCTTTTTGCTGTTCGCAAAGACGGCGGACCATTCACCGTTCATTTCACCCTGAAATAATTCTTCGACCTTCGACGACGTCTTCCGCGAGTCGAGAAATTGCCATAGGAAAACATATATCTGGTTTTATTATGCCCAAAAATTAGCAGCAAATCAAGAACAAAACAATAGCAGCATGCACAGCTAGAGTCGGTACTGATACCATTTTAAGTGGTACCAAAACTAATCTCACACCACCAGCATCGCCACCAGAGCCACTTTTTTATATCAATATATCACCGTCTGAAGTGTAATTATTTGTACCATAAAAATAAAAAATAATGCTAACACTGCAACGACACTAACGACTGAGATAAACTATCGTAAAATAACAATGATAATTAAGTGAACAGGTACAGATAGAGACAGACAGACAGGCAGGGAGAATTAGTAGTCTCTTTCTCCTTACTTCATACATCTATATCTATCCTATTTTTGAGATTTCTTCCTCGGTCAAACTGTTCCAACTCCTTCTGTTTCTATTTAACTGTTTTACTCATGAAAAAGTTCTCCCTGTGCTTGGGAAACCTTTTCTCGACCCCGTCTACCTTTCTAATTGCAAACCTATTTCAACTTTGAATTTTATGTCTAAAATTCATGAACAGTTTAGCTTTGAATCGTATGCAAACTCACTCGTCTTCCAACTCATTGATATCTCCTTTTTAATCTGTATACCGTAAGCTTCATTCATCAGAATCAACCCTTCTTGCTATTCGTAATGACATCATATGTTTTCTGGATAAGGGTAGGGTGACAGTATTTGTTCTAGATATGGCCGCTGCTTTTGATACTGTGGAAATTTCTCTTCTTTAGCATCGTCTCCAGCACTGGTTTAGATTTCTGGTTCCACGCTACATTGGTTTGCTATTTATCTTAGTGCATGCACTCAGTCAGTATATTTAAATGCTTAAATAGTAATTATGCAGCTAATGTTTTGTTGATATGTGGCGTCCAACAGGGTTTTGTTCTTGATTCTGATTTGTCTACATTATACACCACAACACTAAGTACATTGATTGACAGTCATTCACTAGGATATCATTTATGTGTTAATGATACTTAAATCAAATCTACATTTCATTTCACAGTTTGACCTGTCGCTCGTCGATGCAGCTGATGTCCGCTGCTTTTGAGGAGCTGCAATCTTGAATGGCGGCTAAACTCCTTCTTAACCCGTTGAATGCTGAATTTCTACTACTGGGCACTCCACAGCAGCTTAAGAAGTTTGAATGGCTTAAAAATTTAAAATTGGGTAACTCAAATGTTGAGTTGGCTGATACTGATTGTGACCTGGGCTTTGCTTTTAAATCTACTGTGTCTCTCACCGACTATATAAATGGAATACACAGGATTATGCGTCATGTTCCCATATCTTCTACGATATCTCTGGAAAATGCATTGGTCTTATTACTGTAACTCCCTTCTTACTGGCATCACAAACATGCAAAAAACTCCAGAGTTCAGAACTCTTTGGGTAGAGCCATAACTGGTACTTCCAAATACGGGCAAATATCCTCTATACTTAAAAATCTGCACTGGCTTCCTGTTTAACTAAAAATTTGTTTGAATTTTGGGCTTACAGTTTACAAAACATTAAACTATGCCCAGCTACAATATTTAAAACCAGTCCTCGTTCCCAAGACTTTTCTTTATTCAACCAGGTCTTCTGATTGCCTTTCTCTTGTGATACTTAAAACTAGAACTTTTCTTGGTGAACGAGCATTTTCGGTAGCTGTACCTAGATTCTGGAACTCTCTGTATCCGTTCGTTCTGCTCAGTCGCTTATATCATTTCGTTCTCAGCTTAAGACTTACCTTTTCAGATTGCTTATCCACCGTAGGTGTCTCTTTGTCTAAGTGGCCTTATCTTCTGGATACTGACTTAATTGCGGCTTGGCTTTGGTGTGCCATCGATTGATGCCTCGTGCATAGACACCGGTGTAGTGGACTCAAATAAATAATTAATTACCTGTTTTCTTTGTTCTTTGGTCGAGTCTGTCTGTCATTCTGACAAACCAACGCTCGTCGATGCAGTGAACATTAGCGAAGGGCACATTTAATCATCTCCCGTACTCAACTACTAATCAAACTCAGCTAGCAGTTCAATACTTCATAAATTATAGCTTCGTTTATTGTTCATAACTGAAGTTTTTTGTGATTTCTTATCTTCAGGAGAATGCTGCGTTGATAATTATAAGCGAGCGAGCGTCTGACCGATGCAATGTGTCTCATAGCAAAGTCGGACTGGATGAGAAAACCAACGATCCGTTACCATAAAAACCATTCTGTGTTTAATTACTGCTCTGCAAAAAGTAGTCAGGATACGCTTCATATGCCCGCTTTTCATCTTCGTCTTCAATCTCCTCCCTCTTCCTTCTCCTTTTGCTCAGGACTAATTCGTCTCTTTCTCTCTTTCTTTTTCTCTTTTTCTCTCTCTTTTTCTTTTTCTCTCTTTTTGTCTTCTCTCTCTCTCTCTCTCTTTCTCTTTCTCTCTTTCTTGCTGAAAAGCATGAAGTTTAGGTTACACGTTTCAAATAAATTCAGCTTTGTTTGCACAAAAAACCGGCCCATTGTCAAGTCAGTCTGTCTCAAAACATAAATCATGTGGGAAAGTGAATCAGCGAATATGATCTGCATCCAAATAGTTTTATTAGTCTTCGATGGAAATCAAATAGATTTGTTTATATTCTTCATTGCAAGATAATTTATGTATTTGAGTGACCACACTACATTTTAGAGAATTATCTAGCAATGAGAACCTACTAGGCTACGAGAGAACTGATCGGGGACTAGTGACCGAAACCTGCCTTAATACCGTACTCATACTGCACACGGGAAGGGTCTGGCAAAATAATAATTAATGTGGCGCCATGTAGAACCGAATACTATGCGAAGGTGTCGAGCGCAGTGATTTATCGGAGGACACAAACAGCAATGACTCGCTCCAAAGGTTTACAGGTAATAAAGGCCGCATATAAATTATGCTATACAACAACAGAACAACAACCAACAGCATTAGGGAAATTCATTACCTGCCAAATAAAATCAGCACGTCTCATTAGCATGATACACTATCAAAAAAACCTCTAAACCTAGCCATCAGTCGACGATCCTAAATGAAATTAGACATGCTTTTCCTCTACAAGTTAAGAACCTTAAATGTAATGACAAGCTACATCGCCTTGGGCGCTTCTATCGTCACTTCTATCGAGCCTTAACCTTAGCTTATGATCCGTTGTACTTTATAATAATAATATTATTATTATTATTATGTTATTATAATAAAAATAATATTGCAGATAAAGAAGTCGCTAAAGCGAACTTTTCTTTCCCGGTGGGTTCGGCTGGCGGCCCCGACGGTATCGTCCCGCGGGACCTTAAGGACCTCGCTTCCTCTGAGTGGAAAACAACATCGGCCAACATCAGCCAATATCTATGCGATCTTGTCAATCTGCTTTTGAAGAGAGGATTTCTAGAACTGGTGAATGAAGTGATTTATGGGGCAAACTTGATAGTTCTGAGCAAGAAGGACAGAGGCATACGACCAATCGCTGTGGGCTTCACGTGGCTCCTCATGGCGGCGAAGTGCGCGAATTCGTAATCTATGGCGAGGTAGGCCCATCGGCTCGCCCCTATTAAGCTTGGGATGAGTATTCCGGGAGGCGCTGACACGTCGTTGGGTAACCACAATGTCTGAAGACAGCGTCCTGGTGAAGCTAGACTTTTCCAACGCCTTCAACAAGCCGCTGTACTGTCGCTTCTATCAATATTATTTATGCGTAATTTTATCTTACAGGCTGTTCTCCATCATGTCTTTAGTAGCTGTGTCTCAGTCACTTTCATCGCTGGCCGCAGATTTCTTCGCTCTGCTGCGCAGCGTAATCATAATTGTAATCGTAAACTCGAGGTTTCTACGGCGCCCAACGAAAGCCAAGTGGCGGGAACCAGCTTATTCACAGGCGTTTAGTCAAAAATAAATAGATATGCAGGAAGGGTCAGAAGGTGACCTGCTGTAAGTCCCGTCGACCCGTATGTCCACAGTTCAGAAAAGAAGCTTCGCTGTATTAGCCCATGTTTTTGGAATAAGTTCCCTTGGCCTCTCTTTAATTTTTTCCGTAAGTTGTTAAGGATCATTCTTTTCGATCGTGGTTTTCTGTGTTAGATGGGAGCGCCTCTGTTGAATTTCTCTTGAAGTGGAGCTATACAAATTTTCGAATACATTTAAAGAATTTCATTAAAATTGCCGTCACAAACTATATGCTGAAATCGCGATTTTTTCTAAACTATTATCTAGTATATTATTCGAGTTATATGCTGCTGACAGCGAATCATAACATAACGGAAAATCCGGAGTTGGTAAACAATACATCAGATTTTCACTTTCGCTTTTCGGCTTATGACGTTCTTGAATCTTGAAGTCTAAGCAGAAGTTTGCGACTTAACACTAATGATCATAAACAGCTGACCATAAACAGGTGAGCCCATGTAAATGTAAATGTAAACGGTTTTATGTAGCGTGTGACTGGTTTCAGGGGCGTTTTCAACGAAGTTTTGGGTTATAACTACGGTAAGCCGCTCTGTTGCCATTTTCTTCAACAGGATAGATATATAGCCTGCCTCTTGTGGAAACTACTGCCATGTATGTCTGTGAATTCACACAACAAGCAGCTAATGCGGAGCAGACATTCTGTGCCAAGTGCCTCCTTTAAGCACAGTAGATGAGGCTGCAGTCAGACACTTCTGATTTTATGAGAATTTCACGTCCACACTTCCTTTATTTGCCGCATTAGCAGTGCGTACTTGCCAGACAAGTAAGGAGAGGTTTCGTTTCTAGTTAAGACCATGTATAAGTAAATAGTGAGGATAGAGTGCACGGTCTTCGGTTTGTGCAAGGGACGACTTCATATTACATGTCAACCTCTACTACTTAGAAAAAACGATGCGTTGGCATTTTCCCTGCCCAAAACGAAAGGTATTGAGACACAAACATGTACAGTCATTACTGAACCACTGAGCTAAAAATAGCGTGCCCCCGTTGTGAGCATTTAGCCCAACAGAGCGTGGCTGAGTAAGTAGGTTATTTGAGCTAGGGGTGCGGAAAAAGTACA